>CALZFC010000166.1:0-222514 GCA_945643635.1 Allodiplogaster sudhausi | reverse complement strand
ATAGTTAGATCTCGTCAAGACGGTTCGTTTAAATACAATTCGGACCACTTTGAATCATCAGAAAAAAAAAGATATGGTCAATTTTAGACAAAAAAAGATATGGTCAATTTTAGATAAATCACATTTTGACATGTTCTGGCAAAGTCATGATAGGTATTCTACTAGTGAAGGTATGCATAGTTAGATCTCGTCAAGACGGTTCGTTTAAATACAATTCGGACCACTTTGAATCATCAGAAAAAAAAGATAGGTCAATTTTAGACAAAAAAAAGATATGGGTCAATTTTAGATAAATCACATTTTGACATGTTCTGGCCAAGTCATGATAGGGAGCTCTACTAGTGAAGGTATGCATAGTTAGATCTCGTCAAGACGGTTCGTTTAAATACAATTCGGACCACTTTGAATCATAGAAAAAAAAAGATATGGTCAATTTAGACAAAAAAAAGATATGGTAAATTTTAGATAAATCACATTTGAAAGTTCTGGCCAAGTCATGATAGGTATTCTACTAGTGAAGGTATACATAGTTAGATCTCGTCAAGACGGTTCGTTTAAATACAATTCGACCACTTTGAATCATAGAAAAAAAAGATATGGTCAATTTTAGACAAAAAAAAGAGATATGGTCAATTTAGATAAATCACATTTTGACATGTTCTGGCCAAGTCATGATAGGTATTCTACTAGTGAAGGTATGCATAGTTAGATCTCGTCAAGACGGTTCGTTTAAATACAATTCGGACACTTTGAATCATTAGAAAAAAAAGATATGGTCAATTTTAGACAAAAAAAGATATGGGTAAATTTAGATAAATCACATTTTGAAATGCTCTGGCCAAAGTCATGATAGGTATTCTACTAGTGAAGGTATGCATAGTTAGATCTCGTCAAGACGGTTCGTTAAAATACAATTCGGACCACTTTGAATCATTAGAAAAAAAGATATGGTCAATGTAAGACAAAAAAAGATATGGTCAATTTTAGATAAATCACATTTTGAAATGTCTGGCCAAGTCATGATAGGATATTCTACTAGTGAAGGTATGCATAGTTAGATCTCGTCAAGACGGTTCGTTTAAATACAATTCGGACCACTTTGAATCATCAGAAAAAAAATATGGTCAATTTTAGACAAAAAAAGATATGGTCAAATTTAGATAAATCACATTTTGAACATGCTCTGGCCAAGTCATGATAGGTATTCTACTAGTGAAGTATGCATAGTTAGATCTCGTCAAGACGGCGTTTTAAAATAATTCGGACCACTTTGAATCATTAGAAAAAAAGATATGGTCAATGTTAGACAAAAAAAAGATATGGTCAATTTTAGATAAATCACATTTTGACATGTGCTTGGCCAAGTCGTGATAGTATTCTACTAGTGAAGGTATGCATAGTAGATCTCGTCAAGACGGTTCGTTTAAATACAATTCGGACCACTTTGAATCATTAGAAAAAAAAGATATGGTCAATGTTAGACAAAAAAAGATATGGTCAATTTTAGATAAATCACATTTGAAATGTTCTGGCAAGTCATGATAGGTATTCTACTAGTGAAGGTATGCATAGTTAGATCTCGTCAAGACGGTTCGTTTTAAATACAATTCGGACCACTTTGAATCATCAGAAAAAAAGATATGGTCAATGTTAGACAAAAAAAGATATGGTCAATTTTAGACAAATTCACATTTTGACACGTTCTGGCCAAGTCGTGATAGGTATTCTACTAGTGAAGGTATTTACAGTTAGATCTCGTCAAGACGGTTCGTTTAAATACAATTCGGACCACTTTGAATCATCAGAAAAAAAGATATGGTCAATGTTAGACAAAAAAAGATATGGTCAATTTTAGACAAATCACATTTTGACATGTTCTGGCCAAGTCGTGATAGGTATTCTACTAGTGAAGGTATGCATAGTTAGATCTCGTCAAGACGGTTCGTTTAAATACAATTCGGACCACTTTGAATCATTAGAAAAAAAAGATATGGTCAATGTAAGACAAAAAAAGATATGGTCAATTTTAGATAAATCACATTTGAAATGCTCTGGCCAAGTCATGATAGGTATTCTACTAGTGAAGGTATGCATAGTTAGATCTCGTCAAGACGGTTCGTTTAAATACAATTCGACCACTTTGAATCATCAGAAAAAAAGATATGGTCAATGTTAGACAAAAAAAGATATGGTCAATTTAGATAAATCACATTTTGACACGTTTGGCCAAGTCGTGATAGGTATTCTACTAGTGAAGGTATTTACAGTTAGATCTCGTCAAGGACGGTTCGTTTAAATACAATTCGAACCACTTTGAATCATCAGAAAAAAAAGATATGGTCAATGTAGACAAAAAAAGATATGGTCAATTTTAGAAAATCACATTTTGACATGTTCTGGCCAAGTCGTGATAGGTATTCTACTAGTGAAGGTATTTACAGTTAGATCTCGTCAAGGCGGTTCGTTTAAATACAATTAGGACCACTTTGAATCATCAGAAAAAAAGATATGGTCAATTTTAGACAAAAAAAAAGATATGGTCAATTTTAGATAAAATCACATTTTGACATGTTCTGGCCAAGGTGATAGGTATTCTACTAGTGAAGATATGCATAGTTAGATCTCGTCAAGACGGTTCGTTTAAATACAATTAGGACCACTTTGAATCATCAGAAAAAAAGATATGGTCAATTTTAGACAAAAAAAGATATGGTCAAATTAGATAAAATCACATTTTGACATGTTTCTGGGAAGTCATGATAGGTATCTTCTACTAGTGAAGGTATGCATAGTTAGATCTCGTCAAGACGGTTCGTTTAAATATAATTCGGACCACTTGGAATCATTAGAAAAAAAAGATATGGTCAATGTTAGACAAAAAAAGATATGGTCAATTTTAGATAAATCACATTTGAAATGCTCTGGCCAAGTCATGATAGGTATTCTACTAGTGAAGGTATTTACAGTTAGATCTCGTCAAGACGGTTCGTTTAAATACAATTAGGACACTTGAATCATCAGAAAAAAAAGATATGGTCAATTTTAGACAAAAAAAAGATATGGTCAATTTTAGATAAAATCACATTTTGAACATGTTCTGGCCAAGTCGTGATAGGTATTCTACTAGTGAAGGTATGTATAGTTAGATTCGTCAAGACGGTTCGTTTAAATACAATTAGGACCACTTTGAATCATCAGAAAAAAAGATATGGTCAATTTTAGACAAAAAAAGATATGGTCAATTTTAGATAAAATCACATTTTGACATGTTCTGGGAAGTCATGATAGGTATTCTACTAGTGAAGGTATGCATAGTTAGATCTCGTCAAGACGGTTCGTTTAAATACAATTCGGACCACTTTGAATCATTAGAAAAAAAAGATATGGTCAATTAGACAAAAAAAAGATATGGTCAATTTTAGATAAATCACATTTTGAAATGCTCTGGCCAAGTCATGATAGGTATTCTACTAGTGAAGGTATGCATAGTTAGATCTCGTCAAGACGGTTCGTTTAAATACAATTCGGACCATTTGAATCATTAGAAAAAAAGATATGGTCAATTTTAGACAAAAAAAGATATGGTAATTTTAGATAAAATCACATTTTGAAATGCTCTGGCCAAGTCATGATAGGTATTCTACTAGTGAAGATATGCATAGTTAGATCTCGTCAAGACGGTTCGTTTAAATACAATTCGGACCACTTTGAATCATCAGAAAAAAAGATATGGTCAATGTTAGACAAAAAAAGATATGGTCAATTTTAGATAAATTCACATTTGACATGTTCTGGCCAAGTCGTGATAGGTATTCTACTAGTGAAGGTATGCATAGTTAGATCTCGTCAAGACGGTTCGTTTAAATACAATTCGGACCACTTTGAATCATTAGAAAAAAAGATATGGTCAATGTTAGACAAAAAAAGATATGGTCAATTTTAGACAAAATTCACATTTTGACATGTTCTGGCCAAGTCGTGATAGGTATTCTACTAGTGAAGGTATACAGTTAGATCTCGTCAAGGCGGTTCGTTTAAATACAATTAGGAACCACTTGAATCATCAGAAAAAAAGATATGGTCAATTTAGACAAAAAAAAGATATGGTCAATTTAGATAAAATCACATTTTGACATGTTCTGGCCAAGTCGTGATAGGTATCTACTAGTGAAGGTATGTATAGTTAGATCTCGTCAAGACGGTTCGTTTAAATACAATTAGGACCACTTTGAATCATCAGAAAAAAAGATATGGTCAATTTTAGACAAAAAAAAGATATGGTCAATTTTAGATAAAATCACATTTTGACATGTTCTGGCCAAGTCATGATAGGTATTCTTCTACTAGTGAAGGTATGCAGTTAGATCTCGTCAAGACGGTTCGTTTAAATACAATTCGGACCACTTTGAATCATTAGAAAAAAAAGATATGGTCAATGTTAGACAAAAAAAGATATGGTCAATTTTAGATAAATCACATTTTGACATGTTCTGGCCAAGTCGTGATAGGTATTCTACTAGTGAAGGTATTTACAGTTAGATCTCGTCAAGACGGTTCGTTTTAAAAATACAATTAGGACCACTTTGAATATCAGAAAAAAAAAGATATGGTCAATTTTAGACAAAAAAAAGATATGTCAATTTTAGATAAAATCACATTTTGACATGTTCTGGCCAAGTCGTGATAGGTATTCTACTAGTGAAGGTATGTATAGTTAGATCTCGTCAAGACGGTTCGTTAAATACAATTCGGACCACTTTGAATCATCAGAAAAAAGATATGGTCAATTTTAGACAAAAAAAAAGATATGGTCAATTTTAGATAAAATCACATTTTGACAATTCTGGGGCCAAGTCATGATAGGTATTCTTCTACTAGTGAAGGTATGCATAGTTAGATCTCGTCAAGACGGTTCGTATAAATATAATTCGGACCACTTTGAATCATTAGAAAAAAAGATATGGTCAATGTTAGACAAAAAAAGATATGGTCAATTTTAGATAAATCACATTTTGAAATGCTCTGGCCAAGTCATGATAGGTATTCTACTAGTGAAGGTATGCATAGTTAGATCTCGTCAAGACGGTTCGTTTAAATACAATTCGGACCACTTTGAATCATTAGAAAAAAAAGATATGGTCAATTTTAGACAAAAAAAGATATGGTCAATTTTAGATAAATCACATTTGAAATGTTCTGGCCAAGTCATGATAGGTATTCTACTAGTGAAGATATGCATAGTTAGATCTCGTCAAGACGGTTCGTTAAATACAATTCGGACCACTTTGAATCATCAGAAAAAAAGATATGGTCAATGTAGACAAAAAAAAGATATGGTCAATTTTAGATAAATCACATTTTGACACGTTCTGGCCAAGTCGTGATAGGTATTCTACTAGTGAAGGTATTTATAGTTAGATCTCGTCAAGACGGTTCGTTTAAATACAATTCGAACCACTTTGAATCATCAGAAAAAAGATATGGTCAATGTTAGACAAAAAAAGATATGGTCAATTTTAGATAATTCACATTTTGACATGTTCTGGCCAAGTCGTGATAGGTATTCTACTAGTGAAGGATATTTACAGTTAGATCTCGTCAAGACGGTTCGTTTAAATACAATTAGGACCACTTTGAATCATCAGAAAAAAAGATATGGTCAATTTAGACAAAAAAAAGATATGGTCAATTTTAGATAAAATCACATTTGACATGTTCTGGCCAAGTCGTGATAGGTATTCTACTAGTGAAGGTATGCATAGTTAGATCTCGTCAAGACGGTTCGTTTAAATACAATTAGACCACTTTGAATCATTAGAAAAAAAGATATGGTCAATTTTAGAAAAAAAAAGATATGGTCAATTTTAGATAAAATCACATTTTGACATGTTCTGGCCAAGTCATGATAGGTATTCTACTAGTGAAGGTATGCATAGTTAGATCTCGTCAAGACGGTTCGTTTAAATACAATTCGGACCACTTTGAATCATTAGAAAAAAAAGATATGGTCAATGTAAGACAAAAAAAGATATGGTCAATTTAGATAAATCACATTTGAAATGTTCTGGCCAAGTCATGATAGGTATTCTACTAGTGAAGGTATTACAGTTAGATCTCGTCAAGACGGTTCGTTTAAATACAATTAGGACCACTTTGAATCATCAGAAAAAAAGATATGGTCAATTTTAGACAAAAAAAAAGATATGGTCAATTTTAGATAAAATCACATTTTGACATGTTCTGGCCAAGTCGTGATAGGTATTCTACTAGTGAAGGTATGCATAGTTAGATCTCGTCAAGACGGTTCGTTTAAATACAATTCGGACCACTTTGAATCATCAGAAAAAAGATATGGTCAATTTAGACAAAAAAAAGATATGGTAAATTTAGATAAAATCACATTTTGACATGTTCTGGGGAAGTCATGATAGGTATTCTTCTACTAGTGAAGGTATGCATAGTTAGATCTCGTCAAGACGGTTCGTATAAATACAATTCGGACCACTTTGAATCATTAGAAAAAAAAGATATGGTCAATTTTAGACAAAAAAGATATGGTCAATTTAGATAAATCACATTTTGAATGCTCTGGCCAAGTCATGATAGGTATTCTACTAGTGAAGGTATGCATAGTTAGATCTCGTCAAGACGGTTCGTTTAAATACAATTCGGACCACTTTGAATCATTAGAAAAAAAAGATATGGTCAATTTTAGACAAAAAAAGATATGGTAAATTTTAGATAAATCACATTTTGAAATGCTCTGGCCAAGTCATGATAGGTATTCTACTAGTGAAGTATGCATAGTTAGATCTCGTCAAGACGGTTCGTTTAAATACAATTCGGACCACTTTGAATCATAGAAAAAAAGATATGGTCAATGTTAGACAAAAAAGATATGGTCAATTTTAGACAAATTCACATTTTGACACGTTCTGGCCAAGTCGTGATAGGTATTCTACTAGTGAAGGTATTTACAGTTAGATCTCGTCAAGACGGTTCGTTTAAATACAATTCGAACCACTTTGAATCATCAGAAAAGAAGATATGGTCAATGTTAGACAAAAAAAAGATATGGTCAATTTTAGACAAATTCACATTTTGACACGTTCTGGCCAAGTCGTGATAGGTATTCTACTAGTGAAGGTATTTACAGTTAGATCTCGTCAAGACGGTTCGTTTAAATACAATTAGGACCACTTTGAATCATCAGAAAAAAAAGATATGGTCAATTTTAGAAAAAAAAAGATATGGTCAATTTTAGATAAAATCACATTTTGACATGTTCTGGCCAAGTCGTGATAGGTATTCTACTAGTGAAGATATGTATAGTTAGATCTCGTCAAGACGGTTCGTTTAAATACAATTAGGACCACTTTGAATCATCAGAAAAAAAGATATGGTCAATTTTAGACAAAAAAAGATATGGTAAATTTTAGATAAAATCACATTTTGACATGTTCTGGGGAAGTCATGATAGGTATCTTCTACTAGTGAAGGTATGCATAGTTAGATCTCGTCAAGACGGTTCGTTTAAATACAATTCGGACCACTTTGAATCATTAGAAAAAAAAGATATGGTCAATTTTAGACAAAAAAAGATATGGTCAATTTTAGATAAATTCACATTTTGACATGTTCTGGCCAAGTCGTGATAGGTATTCTACTAGTGAAGGTATGCATAGTTAGATCTCGTCAAGACGGTTCGTTTAAATACAATTCGGACCACTTTGAATCATCAGAAAAAAAGATATGGTCAATTTTAGACAAAAAAAAGATATGGTAAATTTTAGATAAATCACATTTTGAAATGCTCTGGCCAAGTCATGATAGGTATTCTACTAGTGAAGGTATGCTAGTTAGATCTCGTCAAGACGGTTCGTTAAATATAATTCGGACCACTTTGAATCATTAGAAAAAAAAGATATGGTCAATGTAAGACAAAAAAGATATGGTCAATTTTAGATAAATCACATTTTGAAATGCTCTGGCCAAGTCATGATAGGTATTCTACTAGTGAAGGTATGCATAGTTAGATCTCGTCAAGACGGTTCGTATAAATACAATTCGGACCACTTTGAATCATTAGAAAAAAAAGATATGGTCAATGTAAGACAAAAAAAAGATATGGTCAATTTTAGATAAATCACATTTTGAAATGCTCTGGCCAAGTCATGATAGGTATTCTACTAGTGAAGGTATGCATAGTTAGATCTCGTCAAGACGGTTCGTTTAAATACAATTCGGACCACTTTGAATCATTAGAAAAAAAAGATATGGTCAATGTTAGACAAAAAAAGATATGGTCAATTTTAGATTAATCACATTTTGAAATGCTCTGGCCAACATGATAGGTATTCTACTAGTGAAGGTATGCATAGTTAGATCTCGTCAAGACGGTTCGTTTAAATACAATTCGGACCACTTTGAATCATTAGAAAAAAAAGATATGGTCAATTTAGACAAAAAAAAGATATGGTCAATTTTAGATAAATCACATTTGAAATGCTCTGGCCAAGTCATGATAGGTATTCTACTAGTGAAGGATGCATAGTTAGATCTCGTCAAGACGGTTCGTTTAAATATAATTCGGACCACTTTGAATCATTAGAAAAAAAAGATATGGTCAATGTAAGACAAAAAAGATATGGTCATTTTAGATAAATCACATTTTGAAATGCTCTGGCCAAGTCATGATAGGTATTCTACTAGTGAAGGTATGCATAGTTAGATCTCGTCAAGACGGTTCGTTTAAATACAATTCGACCACTTTGAATCATTAGAAAAAAAAGATATGGTCAATGTAGACAAAAAAAGATATGGTCAATTTTAGATAAATCACATTTTGAAATGCTCTGGCCAAAGTCATGATAGGTATTCTACTAGTGAAGGATGCATAGTTAGATCTCGTCAAGACGGTTCGTTTAAATACAATTCGGACCACTTTGAATCATTAGAAAAAAAAGATATGGTCAATGTTAGACAAAAAAAGATATGGTCAATTTTAGATAAAATCACATTTTGAAATGCTCTGGCCAAGTCATGATAGGTATTCTACTAGTGAAGGTATGCATAGTTAGATCTCGTCAAGACGGTTCGTTTAAATACAATTCGGACCACTTTGAATCATCAGAAAAAAAGATATGGTCAATGTTAGACAAAAAAAGATATGGTCAATTTTAGACAAATTCACATTTTGACACGTTCTGGCCAAGTCGTGATAGGTATTCTACTAGTGAAGGTATTTACAGTTAGATCTCGTCAAGACGGTTCGTTTAAATACAATTAGGACCACTTTGAATCATCAGAAAAAAAAGATATGGTCAATTTTAGACAAAAAAAAGATATGGTAATTTTAGATAAAATCACATTTTGACATGTTCTGGGGAAGTCATGATAGGGATTCTTCTACTAGTGAAGGTATGCATAGTTAGATCTCGTCAAGACGGTTCGTTTAAATACAATTCGGACCACTTTGAATCATTAGAAAAAAAAGATATGGTCAATTTTAGACAAAAAAAAGATATGGTAAATTTTAGATAAATCACATTTTGAAATGCTCTGGCCAAGTCATGATAGGTATTCTACTAGTGAAGATATGCATAGTTAGATCTCGTCAAGACGGTTCGTTTAAATACAATTCGAACCACTTTGAATCATCAGAAAAAAAGATATGGTCAATGTTAGACAAAAAAAGATATGGTCAATTTTAGACAAATTCACATTTTGACACGTTCTGGCCAAGTCGTGATAGGTATTCTACTAGTGAAGGTATTACAGTTAGATCTCGTCAAGACGGTTCGTTTAAATACAATTCGAACCACTTTGAATCATCAGAAAAGAAGATATGGTCAATGTTAGACAAAAAAAGATATGGTCAATTTTAGACAAATTCACATTTTGACACGTTCTGGCCAAGTCGTGATAGGTATTCTACTAGTGAAGGTATTACAGTTAGATCTCGTCAAGGCGGTTCGTTTAAATACAATTAGGACCACTTTGAATCATCAGAAAAAAAGATATGGTCAATTTAGACAAAAAAAAAGATATGGTCAATTTTAGATAAAATCACATTTTGACATGTTCTGGCCAAGTCGTGATAGGTATTCTACTAGTGAAGATATGTATAGTTAGATCTCGTCAAGACGGTTCGTTTAAATACAATTAGGACCACTTTGAATCATCAGAAAAAAAGATATGGTCAATTTTAGACAAAAAAAAGATATGGTAAATTTTAGATAAAATCACATTTTGACATGTTCTGGGGAAGTCATGATAGGTATTCTTCTACTAGTGAAGGTATGCATAGTTAGATCTCGTCAAGACGGTTCGTTTAAATACAATTCGGACCACTTTGAATCATTAGAAAAAAAAAGATATGGTCAATTTTAGACAAAAAAAGATATGGTCAATTTTAGACAAAATTCACATTTTGACATGTTCTGGCCAAGTCGTGATAGGTATTCTACTAGTGAAGGTATTTACAGTTAGATCTCGTCAAGACGGTTCGTTTAAATACAATTCGGACCACTTTGAATCATCAGAAAAAAAGATATGGTCAATTTTAGACAAAAAAAAGATATGGTAAATTTTAGATAAATCACATTTTGACATGTTCTGGGGAAGTCATGATAGGTATTCTTCTACTAGTGAAGGTATGCATAGTTAGATCTCGTCAAGACGGTTCGTTTAAATACAATTCGGACCACTTTGAATCATTAGAAAAAAAAGATATGGTCAATGTTAGACAAAAAAAGATATGGTCAATTTTAGACAAATTCACATTTTGACACGTTCTGGCCAAGTCGTGATAGGTATTCTACTAGTGAAGGTATTTACAGTTAGATCTCGTCAAGACGGTTCGTTTAAATACAATTAGGACCACTTTGAATCATCAGAAAAAAAGATATGGTCAATTTTAGACAAAAAAAAAGATATGGTCAATTTTAGATAAAATCACATTTTGACATGTTCTGGCCAAGTCGTGATAGGTATTCTACTAGTGAAGGTATGTATAGTTAGATCTCGTCAAGACGGTTCGTTTAAATACAATTAGGACCACTTTGAATCATCAGAAAAAAAGATATGGTCAATTTTAGACAAAAAAAAGATATGGTAAATTTTAGATAAAATCACATTTTGACATGTTCTGGCCAAGTCATGATAGGTATTCTACTAGTGAAGGTATGCATAGTTAGATCTCGTCAAGACGGTTCGTATAAATATAATTCGGACCACTTTGAATCATTAGAAAAAAAAGATATGGTCAATGTTAGACAAAAAAAAGATATGGTCAATTTTAGATAAATCACATTTTGAAATGCTCTGGCCAAGTCATGATAGGTATTCTACTAGTGAAGGTATGCATAGTTAGATCTCGTCAAGACGGTTCGTTTAAATACAATTCGGACCACTTTGAATCATTAGAAAAAAAAGATATGGTCAATTTTAGACAAAAAAAAGATATGGTAAATTTTAGATAAATCACATTTTGAAATGCTCTGGCCAAG
Source organism: Allodiplogaster sudhausi (assembly GCA_945643635.1). Lineage (NCBI taxonomy): Eukaryota > Metazoa > Nematoda > Chromadorea > Rhabditida > Diplogasteridae > Allodiplogaster > Allodiplogaster sudhausi. The sequence continues at coordinate 211,004 of CALZFC010000166.1, read as the reverse complement.
TCATGATAGGTATTCTACTAGTGAAGGTATGCATAGTTAGATCTCGTCAAGACGGTTCGTTTAAATACAATTCGAACCACTTTGAATCATCAGAAAAAAAGATATGGTCAATGTTAGACAAAAAAAGATATGGTCAATTTTAGACAAATTCACATTTTGACATGTTCTGGCCAAGTCGTGATAGGTATTCTACTAGTGAAGGTATTTACAGTTAGATCTCGTCAAGACGGTTCGTTTAAATACAATTCGAAACCACTTTGAATCATCAGAAAAAGAAGATATGGTCAATGTTAGACAAAAAAAGATATGGTCAATTTTAGACAAATTCACATTTTGACACGTTCTGGCCAAGTCGTGATAGGTATTCTACTAGTGAAGGTATTTACAGTTAGATCTCGTCAAGACGGTTCGTTTAAATACAATTAGGACCACTTTGAATCATCAGAAAAAAAGATATGGTCAATTTTAGACAAAAAAAAAGATATGGTCAATTTTAGATAAAATCACATTTTGACATGTTCTGGCCAAGTCGTGATAGGTATTCTACTAGTGAAGATATGTATAGTTAGATCTCGTCAAGACGGTTCGTTTAAATACAATTAGGACCACTTTGAATCATCAGAAAAAAAGATATGGTCAATTTTAGACAAAAAAAAAGATATGGTAAATTTTAGATAAATCACATTTTGAAATGCTCTGGCCAAGTCATGATAGGTATTCTACTAGTGAAGGTATGCATAGTTAGATCTCGTCAAGACGGTTCGTATAAATACAATTCGGACCACTTTGAATCATCAGAAAAAAAGATATGGTCAATTTTAGACAAAAAAAAAGATATGGTAAATTTTAGATAAAATCACATTTTGACATGTTCTGGCCAAGTCATGATAGGTATTCTTCTACTAGTGAAGGTATGCATAGTTAGATCTCGTCAAGACGGTTCGTTTAAATACAATTCGGACCACTTTGAATCATTAGAAAAAAAAGATATGGTCAATTTTAGACAAAAAAAAGATATGGTCAATTTTAGACAAATTCACATTTTGACATGTTCTGGCCAAGTCGTGATAGGTATTCTACTAGTGAAGATATGTATAGTTAGATCTCGTCAAGACGGTTCGTTTAAATACAATTAGGACCACTTTGAATCATCAGAAAAAAAGATATGGTCAATTTTAGACAAAAAAAAAGATATGGTAAATTTTAGATAAATCACATTTTGAAATGCTCTGGCCAAGTCATGATAGGTATTCTACTAGTGAAGGTATGCATAGTTAGATCTCGTCAAGACGGTTCGTTATAAATATAATTCGGACCACTTTGAATCATTAGAAAAAAAAGATATGGTCAATGTAAGACAAAAAAAGATATGGTCAATTTTAGATAAATCACATTTTGAAATGCTCTGGCCAAGTCATGATAGGTATTCTACTAGTGAAGGTATGCATAGTTAGATCTCGTCAAGACGGTTCGTATAAATATAATTCGGACCACTTTGAATCATTAGAAAAAAAAGATATGGTCAATGTAAGACAAAAAAGATATGGTCAATTTTAGATAAATCACATTTTGAAATGCTCTGGCCAAGTCATGATAGGTATTCTACTAGTGAAGGTATGCATAGTTAGATCTCGTCAAGACGGTTCGTTTAAATACAATTCGAACCACTTTGAATCATCAGAAAAGAAGATATGGTCAATGTTAGACAAAAAAAGATATGGTCAATTTTAGACAAATTCACATTTTGACACGTTCTGGCCAAGTCGTGATAGGTATTCTACTAGTGAAGGTATTTACAGTTAGATCTCGTCAAGACGGTTCGTTTAAATACAATTCGAACCACTTTGAATCATCAGAAAAGAAGATATGGTCAATGTTAGACAAAAAAAGATATGGTCAATTTTAGACAAATTCACATTTTGACACGTTCTGGCCAAGTCGTGATAGGTATTCTACTAGTGAAGGTATTTACAGTTAGATCTCGTCAAGGCGGTTCGTTTAAATACAATTAGGACCACTTTGAATCATCAGAAAAAAAGATATGGTCAATTTTAGACAAAAAAAAGATATGGTCAATTTTAGATAAAATCACATTTTGACATGTTCTGGCCAAGTCGTGATAGGTATTCTACTAGTGAAGATATGTATAGTTAGATCTCGTCAAGACGGTTCGTTTAAATACAATTAGGACCACTTTGAATCATCAGAAAAAAAGATATGGTCAATTTTAGACAAAAAAAAAGATATGGTAAATTTTAGATAAAATCACATTTTGACATGTTCTGGGGAAGTCATGATAGGTATTCTTCTACTAGTGAAGGTATGCATAGTTAGATCTCGTCAAGACGGTTCGTATAAATATAATTCGGACCACTTTGAATCATTAGAAAAAAAAGATATGGTCAATGTTAGACAAAAAAAGATATGGTCAATTTTAGACAAATTCACATTTTGACACGTTCTGGCCAAGTCGTGATAGGTATTCTACTAGTGAAGGTATTTACAGTTAGATCTCGTCAAGGCGGTTCGTTTAAATACAATTAGGACCACTTTGAATCATCAGAAAAAAAGATATGGTCAATTTTAGACAAAAAAAAGATATGGTCAATTTTAGATAAAATCACATTTTGACATGTTCTGGCCAAGTCGTGATAGGTATTCTACTAGTGAAGATATGTATAGTTAGATCTCGTCAAGACGGTTCGTTTAAATACAATTAGGACCACTTTGAATCATCAGAAAAAAAGATATGGTCAATTTTAGACAAAAAAAAGATATGGTAAATTTTAGATAAAATCACATTTTGACATGTTCTGGGGAAGTCATGATAGGTATTCTTCTACTAGTGAAGGTATGCATAGTTAGATCTCGTCAAGACGGTTCGTATAAATATAATTCGGACCACTTTGAATCATTAGAAAAAAAAGATATGGTCAATGTAAGACAAAAAAAAGATATGGTCAATTTTAGATAAATCACATTTTGAAATGCTCTGGCCAAGTCATGATAGGTATTCTACTAGTGAAGGTATTTACAGTTAGATCTCGTCAAGACGGTTCGTTTAAATACAATTAGGACCACTTTGAATCATCAGAAAAAAAGATATGGTCAATTTTAGACAAAAAAAAAGATATGGTCAATTTTAGATAAAATCACATTTTGACATGTTCTGGCCAAGTCGTGATAGGTATTCTACTAGTGAAGATATGTATAGTTAGATCTCGTCAAGACGGTTCGTTTAAATACAATTAGGACCACTTTGAATCATCAGAAAAAAAGATATGGTCAATTTTAGACAAAAAAAAGATATGGTAAATTTTAGATAAAATCACATTTTGACATGTTCTGGGGAAGTCATGATAGGTATTCTTCTACTAGTGAAGGTATGCATAGTTAGATCTCGTCAAGACGGTTCGTATAAAGATAATTCGGACCACTTTGAATCATTAGAAAAAAAAGATATGGTCAATGTAAGACAAAAAAAGATATGGTCAATTTTAGATAAATCACATTTTGAAATGCTCTGGCCAAGTCATGATAGGTATTCTACTAGTGAAGGTATGCATAGTTAGATCTCGTCAAGACGGTTCGTTTAAATACAATTCGAACCACTTTGAATCATCAGAAAAGAAGATATGGTCAATGTTAGACAAAAAAAGATATGGTCAATTTTAGACAAATTCACATTTTGACACGTTCTGGCCAAGTCGTGATAGGTATTCTACTAGTGAAGGTATTTACAGTTAGATCTCGTCAAGGCGGTTCGTTTAAATACAATTAGGACCACTTTGAATCATCAGAAAAAAAGATATGGTCAATTTTAGACAAAAAAAAGATATGGTCAATTTTAGATAAAATCACATTTTGACATGTTCTGGCCAAGTCGTGATAGGTATTCTACTAGTGAAGATATGTATAGTTAGATCTCGTCAAGACGGTTCGTTTAAATACAATTCGAACCACTTTGAATCATCAGAAAAGAAGATATGGTCAATGTTAGACAAAAAAAGATATGGTCAATTTTAGACAAATTCACATTTTGACACGTTCTGGCCAAGTCGTGATAGGTATTCTACTAGTGAAGGTATTTACAGTTAGATCTCGTCAAGGCGGTTCGTTTAAATACAATTAGGACCACTTTGAATCATCAGAAAAAAAGATATGGTCAATTTTAGACAAAAAAAAGATATGGTCAATTTTAGATAAAATCACATTTTGACATGTTCTGGCCAAGTCGTGATAGGTATTCTACTAGTGAAGATATGTATAGTTAGATCTCGTCAAGACGGTTCGTTTAAATACAATTAGGACCACTTTGAATCATCAGAAAAAAAGATATGGTCAATTTTAGACAAAAAAAAAGATATGGTAAATTTTAGATAAAATCACATTTTGACATGTTCTGGGGAAGTCATGATAGGTATTCTTCTACTAGTGAAGGTATGCATAGTTAGATCTCGTCAAGACGGTTCGTTTAAATACAATTCGAACCACTTTGAATCATCAGAAAAGAAGATATGGTCAATGTTAGACAAAAAAAGATATGGTCAATTTTAGACAAATTCACATTTTGACACGTTCTGGCCAAGTCGTGATAGGTATTCTACTAGTGAAGGTATTTACAGTTAGATCTCGTCAAGGCGGTTCGTTTAAATACAATTAGGACCACTTTGAATCATCAGAAAAAAAGATATGGTCAATTTTAGACAAAAAAAAGATATGGTCAATTTTAGATAAAATCACATTTTGACATGTTCTGGCCAAGTCGTGATAGGTATTCTACTAGTGAAGATATGTATAGTTAGATCTCGTCAAGACGGTTCGTTTAAATACAATTAGGACCACTTTGAATCATCAGAAAAAAAGATATGGTCAATTTTAGACAAAAAAAAAGATATGGTAAATTTTAGATAAAATCACATTTTGACATGTTCTGGGGAAGTCATGATAGGTATTCTTCTACTAGTGAAGGTATGCATAGTTAGATCTCGTCAAGACGGTTCGTATAAATATAATTCGGACCACTTTGAATCATTAGAAAAAAAAGATATGGTCAATGTTAGACAAAAAAAGATATGGTCAATTTTAGACAAATTCACATTTTGACACGTTCTGGCCAAGTCGTGATAGGTATTCTACTAGTGAAGGTATTTACAGTTAGATCTCGTCAAGGCGGTTCGTTTAAATACAATTAGGACCACTTTGAATCATCAGAAAAAAAGATATGGTCAATGTAAGACAAAAAAAGATATGGTCAATTTTAGATAAATCACATTTTGAAATGCTCTGGCCAAGTCATGATAGGTATTCTACTAGTGAAGGTATGCATAGTTAGATCTCGTCAAGACGGTTCGTTTAAATACAATTCGAACCACTTTGAATCATCAGAAAAGAAGATATGGTCAATGTTAGACAAAAAAGATATGGTCAATTTTAGACAAATTCACATTTTGACACGTTCTGGCCAAGTCGTGATAGGTATTCTACTAGTGAAGGTATTTACAGTTAGATCTCGTCAAGGCGGTTCGTTTAAATACAATTAGGACCACTTTGAATCATCAGAAAAAAAGATATGGTCAATTTTAGACAAAAAAAGATATGGTCAATTTTAGATAAAATCACATTTTGACATGTTCTGGCCAAGTCGTGATAGGTATTCTACTAGTGAAGATATGTATAGTTAGATCTCGTCAAGACGGTTCGTTTAAATACAATTAGGACCACTTTGAATCATCAGAAAAAAAGATATGGTCAATTTTAGACAAAAAAAAGATATGGTAAATTTTAGATAAAATCACATTTTGACATGTTCTGGGGAAGTCATGATAGGTATTCTTCTACTAGTGAAGGTATGCATAGTTAGATCTCGTCAAGACGGTTCGTATAAATATAATTCGGACCACTTTGAATCATTAGAAAAAAAAGATATGGTCAATGTTAGACAAAAAAAGATATGGTCAATTTTAGACAAATTCACATTTTGACACGTTCTGGCCAAGTCGTGATAGGTATTCTACTAGTGAAGGTATTTACAGTTAGATCTCGTCAAGGCGGTTCGTTTAAATACAATTAGGACCACTTTGAATCATCAGAAAAAAAGATATGGTCAATTTTAGATAAAATCACATTTTGACATGTTCTGGCCAAGTCGTGATAGGTATTCTACTAGTGAAGATATGTATAGTTAGATCTCGTCAAGACGGTTCGTTTAAATACAATTAGGACCACTTTGAATCATCAGAAAAAAAGATATGGTCAATTTTAGACAAAAAAAAGATATGGTAAATTTTAGATAAAATCACATTTTGACATGTTCTGGGGAAGTCATGATAGGTATTCTTCTACTAGTGAAGATATGCATAGTTAGATCTCGTCAAGACGGTTCGTATAAATATAATTCGGAACACTTTGAATCATTAGAAAAAAAAGATATGGTCAATGTTAGACAAAAAAAGATATGGTCAATTTTAGATAAATCACATTTTGAAATGCTCTGGCCAAGTCATGATAGGTATTCTACTAGTGAAGGTATTTACAGTTAGATCTCGTCAAGGCGGTTCGTTTAAATACAATTAGGACCACTTTGAATCATCAGAAAAAAAGATATGGTCAATTTTAGACAAAAAAAAGATATGGTCAATTTTAGATAAAATCACATTTTGACATGTTCTGGCCAAGTCGTGATAGGTATTCTACTAGTGAAGATATGTATAGTTAGATCTCGTCAAGACGGTTCGTTTAAATACAATTAGGACCACTTTGAATCATCAGAAAAAAAGATATGGTCAATTTTAGACAAAAAAAAGATATGGTAAATTTTAGATAAAATCACATTTTGACATGTTCTGGGGAAGTCATGATAGGTATTCTTCTACTAGTGAAGGTATGCATAGTTAGATCTCGTCAAGACGGTTCGTATAAAGATAATTCGGACCACTTTGAATCATTAGAAAAAAAAGATATGGTCAATGTAAGACAAAAAAAAAGATATGGTAAATTTTAGATAAAATCACATTTTGACATGTTCTGGGGAAGTCATGATAGGTATTCTTCTACTAGTGAAGATATGCATAGTTAGATCTCGTCAAGACGGTTCGTATAAATATAATTCGGACCACTTTGAATCATTAGAAAAAAAAGATATGGTCAATGTAAGACAAAAAAAGATATGGTCAATTTTAGATAAATCACATTTTGAAATGCTCTGGCCAAGTCATGATAGGTATTCTACTAGTGAAGGTATTTACAGTTAGATCTCGTCAAGGCGGTTCGTTTAAATACAATTAGGACCACTTTGAATCATCAGAAAAAAAGATATGGTCAATTTTAGACAAAAAAAAGATATGGTCAATTTTAGATAAAATCACATTTTGACATGTTCTGGCCAAGTCGTGATAGGTATTCTACTAGTGAAGATATGTATAGTTAGATCTCGTCAAGACGGTTCGTTTAAATACAATTAGGACCACTTTGAATCATCAGAAAAAAAGATATGGTCAATTTTAGACAAAAAAAAGATATGGTAAATTTTAGATAAAATCACATTTTGACATGTTCTGGGGAAGTCATGATAGGTATTCTTCTACTAGTGAAGGTATGCATAGTTAGATCTCGTCAAGACGGTTCGTATAAAGATAATTCGGACCACTTTGAATCATTAGAAAAAAAAGATATGGTCAATGTAAGACAAAAAAAGATATGGTCAATTTTAGATAAATCACATTTTGAAATGCTCTGGCCAAGTCATGATAGGTATTCTACTAGTGAAGGTATGCATAGTTAGATCTCGTCAAGACGGTTCGTTTAAATACAATTCGAACCACTTTGAATCATCAGAAAAGAAGATATGGTCAATGTTAGACAAAAAAAGATATGGTCAATTTTAGACAAATTCACATTTTGACACGTTCTGGCCAAGTCGTGATAGGTATTCTACTAGTGAAGGTATTTGCAGTTAGATCTCGTCAAGACGGTTCGTTTAAATACAATTCGAACCACTTTGAATCATCAGAAAAGAAGATATGGTCAATGTTAGACAAAAAAAGATATGGTCAATTTTAGACAAATTCACATTTTGACACGTTCTGGCCAAGTCGTGATAGGTATTCTACTAGTGAAGGTATTTACAGTTAGATCTCGTCAAGGCGGTTCGTTTAAATACAATTAGGACCACTTTGAATCATCAGAAAAAAAGATATGGTCAATTTTAGACAAAAAAAAAAGATATGGTCAATTTTAGATAAAATCACATTTTGACATGTTCTGGCCAAGTCGTGATAGGTATTCTACTAGTGAAGATATGTATAGTTAGATCTCGTCAAGACGGTTCGTTTAAATACAATTAGGACCACTTTGAATCATCAGAAAAAAAGATATGGTCAATTTTAGACAAAAAAAAAGATATGGTAAATTTTAGATAAAATCACATTTTGACATGTTCTGGGGAAGTCATGATAGGTATTCTTCTACTAGTGAAGGTATGCATAGTTAGATCTCGTCAAGACGGTTCGTATAAATACAATTCGGACCACTTTGAATCATTAGAAAAAAAAGATATGGTCAATTTTAGACAAAAAAAGATATGGTCAATTTTAGACAAATTCACATTTTGACATGTTCTGGCCAAGTCGTGATAGGTATTCTACTAGTGAAGATATGTATAGTTAGATCTCGTCAAGACGGTTCGTTTAAATACAATTAGGACCACTTTGAATCATCAGAAAAAAAGATATGGTCAATTTTAGACAAAAAAAAGATATGGTAAATTTTAGATAAATCACATTTTGAAATGCTCTGGCCAAGTCATGATAGGTATTCTACTAGTGAAGGCATGCATAGTTAGATCTCGTCAAGACGGTTCGTATAAATATAATTCGGACCACTTTGAATCATTAGAAAAAAAAGATATGGTCAATGTAAGACAAAAAAAGATATGGTCAATTTTAGATAAATCACATTTTGAAATGCTCTGGCCAAGTCATGATAGGTATTCTACTAGTGAAGGTATGCATAGTTAGATCTCGTCAAGACGGTTCGTTTAAATACAATTCGAACCACTTTGAATCATCAGAAAAGAAGATATGGTCAATGTTAGACAAAAAAAGATATGGTCAATTTTAGACAAATTCACATTTTGACACATTCTGGCCAAGTCGTGATAGGTATTCTACTAGTGAAGGTATTTACAGTTAGATCTCGTCAAGACGGTTCGTTTAAATACAATTCGAACCACTTTGAATCATCAGAAAAGAAGATATGGTCAATGTTAGACAAAAAAAGATATGGTCAATTTTAGACAAATTCACATTTTGACACGTTCTGGCCAAGTCGTGATAAGTATTCTACTAATGAAGGTATTTACAGTTAGATCTCGTCAAGGCGGTTCGTTTAAATACAATTAGGACCACTTTGAATCATCAGAAAAAAAGATATGGTCAATTTTAGACAAAAAAAAAGATATTGTCAATTTTAGATAAAATCACATTTTGACATGTTCTGGCCAAGTCGTGATAGGTATTCTACTAGTGAAGATATGTATAGTTAGATCTCGTCAAGACGGTTCGTTTAAATACAATTAGGACCACTTTGAATCATCAGAAAAAAAGATATGGTCAATTTAGACAAAAAAAAGATATGGTCAATTTTAGATAAAATCACATTTTGACATGTTCTGGGGAAGTCATGATAGGTATTCTTCTACTAGTGAAGGTATGCATAGTTAGATCTCGTCAAGACGGTTCGTATAAATACAATTCGGACCACTTTGAATCATTAGAAAAAAAAGATATGGTCAATTTTAGACAAAAAAAGATATGGTCAATTTTAGACAAATTCACATTTTGACATGTTCTGGCCAAGTCGTGATAGGTATTCTACTAGTGAAGATATGTATAGTTAGATCTCGTCAAGACGGTTCGTTTAAATACAATTAGGACCACTTTGAATCATCAGAAAAAAAGATATGGTCAATTTTAGACAAAAAAAAGATATGGTAAATTTTAGATAAATCACCTTTTGAAATGCTCTGGCCAAGTCATGATAGGTATTCTACTAGTGAAGGCATGCATAGTTAGATCTCGTCAAGACGGTTCGTTTAAATATAATTCGGACCACTTTGAATCATTAGAAAAAAAAGATATGGTCAATGTAAGACAAAAAAAGATATGGTCAATTTTAGATAAATCACATTTTGAAATGCTCTGGCCAAGTCATGATAGGTATTCTACTAGTGAAGGTATGCATAGTTAGATCTCGTCAAGACGGTTCGTTTAAATACAATTCGAACCACTTTGAATCATCAGAAAAGAAGATATGGTCAATGTTAGACAAAAAAAGATATGGTCAATTTTAGACAAATTCACATTTTGACACATTCTGGCCAAGTCGTGATAGGTATTCTACTAGTGAAGGTATTTACAGTTAGATCTCGTCAAGACGGTTCGTTTAAATACAATTCGAACCACTTTGAATCATCAGAAAAGAAGATATGGTCAATGTTAGACAAAAAAAGATATGGTCAATTTTAGACAAATTCACATTTTGACACGTTCTGGCCAAGTCGTGATAAGTATTCTACTAATGAAGGTATTTACAGTTAGATCTCGTCAAGGCGGTTCGTTTAAATACAATTAGGACCACTTTGAATCATCAGAAAAAAAGATATGGTCAATTTTAGACAAAAAAAAGATATGGTCAATTTTAGATAAAATCACATTTTGACATGTTCTGGCCAAGTCGTGATAGGTATTCTACTAGTGAAGATATGTATAGTTAGATCTCGTCAAGACGGTTCGTTTAAATACAATTAGGACCACTTTGAATCATCAGAAAAAAAGATATGGTCAATTTAGACAAAAAAAAGATATGGTCAATTTTAGATAAAATCACATTTTGACATGTTCTGGGGAAGTCATGATAGGTATTCTTCTACTAGTGAAGGTATGCATAGTTAGATCTCGTCAAGACGGTTCGTATAAATACAATTCGGACCACTTTGAATCATTAGAAAAAAAAGATATGGTCAATTTTAGACAAAAAAAGATATGGTCAATTTTAGACAAATTCACATTTTGACATGTTCTGGCCAAGTCGTGATAGGTATTCTACTAGTGAAGATATGTATAGTTAGATCTCGTCAAGACGGTTCGTTTAAATACAATTAGGACCACTTTGAATCATCAGAAAAAAAGATATGGTCAATTTTAGACAAAAAAAAAGATATGGTAAATTTTAGATAAATCACATTTTGAAATGCTCTGGCCAAGTCATGATAGGTATTCTACTAGTGAAGGCATGCATAGTTAGATCTCGTCAAGACGGTTCGTATAAATATAATTCGGACCACTTTGAATCATTAGAAAAAAAGATATGGTCAATGTAAGACAAAAAAAGATATGGTCAATTTTAGATAAATCACATTTTGAAATGCTCTGGCCAACTCATGATAGGTATTCTACTAGTGAAGGTATGCATAGTTAGATCTCGTCAAGACGGTTCGTTTAAATACAATTCGAACCACTTTGAATCATCAGAAAAGAAGATATGGTCAATGTTAGACAAAAAAAGATATGGTCAATTTTAGACAAATTCACATTTTGACACATTCTGGCCAAGTCGTGATAGGTATTCTACTAGTGAAGGTATTTACAGTTAGATCTCGTCAAGACAGTTCGTTTAAATACAATTCGAACCACTTTGAATCATCAGAAAAGAAGATATGGTCAATGTTAGACAAAAAAAGATATGGTCAATTTTAGACAAATTCACATTTTGACACGTTCTGGCCAAGTCGTGATAAGTATTCTACTAATGAAGGTATTTACAGTTAGATCTCGTCAAGGCGGTTCGTTTAAATACAATTAGGACCACTTTGAATCATCAGAAAAAAAGATATGGTCAATTTTAGACAAAAAAAAGATATTGTCAATTTTAGATAAAATCACATTTTGACATGTTCTGGCCAAGTCGTGATAGGTATTCTACTAGTGAAGATATGTATAGTTAGATCTCGTCAAGACGGTTCGTTTAAATACAATTAGGACCACTTTGAATCATCAGAAAAAAAGATATGGTCAATTTAGACAAAAAAAAGATATGGTCAATTTTAGATAAAATCACATTTTGACATGTTCTGGGGAAGTCATGATAGGTATTCTTCTACTAGTGAAGGTATGCATAGTTAGATCTCGTCAAGACGGTTCGTATAAATACAATTCGGACCACTTTGAATCATTAGAAAAAAAATATATGGTCAATTTTAGACAAAAAAAGATATGGTCAATTTTAGACAAATTCACATTTTGACATGTTCTGGCCAAGTCGTGATAGGTATTCTACTAGTGAAGATATGTATAGTTAGATCTCGTCAAGACGGTTCGTTTAAATACAATTAGGACCACTTTGAATCATCAGAAAAAAAGATATGGTCAATTTTAGACAAATTCACATTTTGACACGTTCTGGCCAAGTCGTGATAAGTATTCTACTAATGAAGGTATTTACAGTTAGATCTCGTCAAGGCGGTTCGTTTAAATACAATTAGGACCACTTTGAATCATCAAAAAAAAAGATATGGTCAATTTTAGACAAAAAAAAGATATTGTCAATTTTAGATAAAATCACATTTTGACATGTTCTGGCCAAGTCGTGATAGGTATTCTACTAGTGAAGATATGTATAGTTAGATCTCGTCAAGACGGTTCGTTTAAATACAATTAGGACCACTTTGAATCATCAGAAAAAAAGATATGGTCAATTTAGACAAAAAAAAGATATGGTCAATTTTAGATAAAATCACATTTTGACATGTTCTGGGGAAGTCATGATAGGTATTCTTCTACTAGTGAAGGTATGCATAGTTAGATCTCGTCAAGACGGTTCGTTTAAATACAATTCGGACCACTTTGAATCATTAGAAAAAAAGATATGGTCAATTTTAGACAAAAAAAAGATATGGTCAATTTTAGATAAATCACATTTTGAAATGCTCTGGCCAAGTCATGATAGGTATTCTACTAGTGAAGGCATGCATAGTTAGATCTCGTCAAGACGGTTCGTATAAATATAATTCGGACCACTTTGAATCATTAGAAAAAAAGATATGGTCAATGTAAGACAAAAAAAGATATGGTCAATTTTAGATAAATCACATTTTGAAATGCTCTGGCCAAGTCATGATAGGTATTCTACTGGTGAAGGTATGCATAGTTAGATCTCGTCAAGACGGTTCGTTTAAATACAATTCGAACCACTTTGAATCATCAGAAAAGAAGATATGGTCAATGTTAGACAAAAAAAGATATGGTCAATTTTAGACAAATTCACATTTTGACACGTTCTGGCCAAGTCGTGATAGGTATTCTACTAGTGAAGATATGTATAGTTAGATCTCGTCAAGACGGTTCGTTTAAATACAATTAGGACCACTTTGAATCATCAGAAAAAAAGATATGGTCAATTTAGACAAAAAAAGATATGGTCAATTTTAGATAAAATCACATTTTGACATGTTCTGGGGAAGTCATGATAGGTATTCTTCTACTAGTGAAGGTATGCATAGTTAGATCTCGTCAAGACGGTTCGTTTAAATACAATTAGGACCACTTTGAATCATCAGAAAAAAAGATATGGTCAATTTTAGACAAAAAAAAGATATGGTAAATTTTAGATAAATCACATTTTGAAATGCTCTGGCCAAGTCATGATAGGTATTCTACTAGTGAAGGCATGCATAGTTAGATCTCGTCAAGACGGTTCGTATAAATATAATTCGGACCACTTTGAATCATTAGAAAAAAAAGATATGGTCAATGTAAGACAAAAAAAGATATGGTCAATTTTAGATAAATCACATTTTGAAATGCTCTGGCCAAGTCATGATAGGTATTCTACTAGTGAAGGTATGCATAGTTAGATCTCGTCAAGACGGTTCGTTTAAATACAATTCGAACCACTTTGAATCATCAGAAAAGAAGATATGGTCAATGTTAGACAAAAAAAGATATGGTCAATTTTAGACAAATTCACATTTTGACACGTTCTGGCCAAGTCGTGATAGGTATTCTACTAGTGAAGGTATTTACAGTTAGATCTCGTCAAGACAGTTCGTTTAAATACAATTCGAACCACTTTGAATCATCAGAAAAGAAGATATGGTCAATGTTAGACAAAAAAAGATATGGTCAATTTTAGACAAATTCACATTTTGACACGTTCTGGCCAAGTCGTGATAAGTATTCTACTAATGAAGGTATTTACAGTTAGATCTCGTCAAGGCGGTTCGTTTAAATACAATTAGGACCACTTTGAATCATCAGAAAAAAAGATATGGTCAATTTTAGACAAAAAAAAGATATGGTCAATTTTAGATAAAATCACATTTTGACATGTTCTGGCCAAGTCGTGATAGGTATTCTACTAGTGAAGATATGTATAGTTAGATCTCGTCAAGACGGTTCGTTTAAATACAATTAGGACCACTTTGAATCATCAGAAAAAAAGATATGGTCAATTTTAGACAAAAAAAGATATGGTAAATTTTAGATAAATCACATTTTGAAATGCTCTTGGCCAAGTCATGATAGGTATTCTACTAGTGAAGGCATGCATAGTTAGATCTCGTCAAGACGGTTCGTATAAATATAATTCGGACCACTTTGAATCATTAGAAAAAAAAGATATGGTCAATGTAAGACAAAAAAAGATATGGTCAATTTTAGATAAATCACATTTTGAAATGCTCTGGCCAAGTCATGATAGGTATTCTACTAGTGAAGGTATGCATAGTTAGATCTCGTCAAGACGGTTCGTTTAAATACAATTCGAACCACTTTGAATCATCAGAAAAGAAGATATGGTCAATGTTAGACAAAAAAAGATATGGTCAATTTTAGACAAATTCACATTTTGACACGTTCTGGCCAAGTCGTGATAGGTATTCTACTAGTGAAGGTATTAACAGTTAGATCTCGTCAAGACGGTTCGTTTAAATACAATTCGAACCACTTTGAATCATCAGAAAAGAAGATATGGTCAATGTTAGACAAAAAAAGATATGGTCAATTTTAGACAAATTCACATTTTGACACGTTCTGGCCAAGTCGTGATAGGTATTCTACTAGTGAAGGTATTTACAGTTAGATCTCGTCAAGGCGGTTCGTTTAAATACAATTAGGACCACTTTGAATCATCAGAAAAAAAGATATGGTCAATTTTAGACAAAAAAAAAGATATGGTCAATTTTAGATAAAATCACATTTTGACATGTTCTGGCCAAGTCGTGATAGGTATTCTACTAGTGAAGATATGTATAGTTAGATCTCGTCAAGACGGTTCGTTTAAATACAATTAGGACCACTTTGAATCATCAGAGAAAAAGATATGGTCAATTTTAGACAAAAAAAAAGATATGGTAAATTTTAGATAAAATCACATTTTGACATGTTCTGGGGAAGTCATGATAGGTATTCTTCTACTAGTGAAGGTATGCATAGTTAGATCTCGTCAAGACGGTTCGTTTAAATACAATTCGAACCACTTTGAATCATCAGAAAAGAAGATATGGTCAATGTTAGACAAAAAAAGATATGGTCAATTTTAGACAAATTCACATTTTGACACGTTCTGGCCAAGTCGTGATAGGTATTCTACTAGTGAAGGTATTTACAGTTAGATCTCGTCAAGACAGTTCGTTTAAATACAATTCGAACCACTTTGAATCATCAGAAAAGAAGATATGGTCAATGTTAGACAAAAAAAGATATGGTCAATTTTAGACAAATTCACATTTTGACACGTTCTGGCCAAGTCGTGATAAGTATTCTACTAATGAAGGTATTTACAGTTAGATCTCGTCAAGGCGGTTCGTTTAAATACAATTAGGACCACTTTGAATCATCAGAAAAAAAGATATGGTCAATTTTAGACAAAAAAAAAGATATGGTCAATTTTAGATAAAATCACATTTTGACATGTTCTGGCCAAGTCGTGATAGGTATTCTACTAGTGAAGATATGTATAGTTAGATCTCGTCAAGACGGTTCGTTTAAATACAATTAGGACCACTTTGAATCATCAGAAAAAAAGATATGGTCAATTTTAGACAAAAAAAGATATGGTAAATTTTAGATAAATCACATTTTGAAATGCTCTTGGCCAAGTCATGATAGGTATTCTACTAGTGAAGGCATGCATAGTTAGATCTCGTCAAGACGGTTCGTATAAATATAATTCGGACCACTTTGAATCATTAGAAAAAAAAGATATGGTCAATGTAAGACAAAAAAAGATATGGTCAATTTTAGATAAATCACATTTTGAAATGCTCTGGCCAAGTCATGATAGGTATTCTACTAGTGAAGGTATGCATAGTTAGATCTCGTCAAGACGGTTCGTTTAAATACAATTCGAACCACTTTGAATCATCAGAAAAGAAGATATGGTCAATGTTAGACAAAAAAAGATATGGTCAATTTTAGACAAATTCACATTTTGACACGTTCTGGCCAAGTCGTGATAGGTATTCTACTAGTGAAGGTATTTACAGTTAGATCTCGTCAAGACGGTTCGTTTAAATACAATTCGAACCACTTTGAATCATCAGAAAAGAAGATATGGTCAATGTTAGACAAAAAAAGATATGGTCAATTTTAGACAAATTCACATTTTGACACGTTCTGGCCAAGTCGTGATAGGTATTCTACTAGTGAAGGTATTTACAGTTAGATCTCGTCAAGGCGGTTCGTTTAAATACAATTAGGACCACTTTGAATCATCAGAAAAAAAGATATGGTCAATTTTAGACAAAAAAAAAGATATGGTCAATTTTAGATAAAATCACATTTTGACATGTTCTGGCCAAGTCGTGATAGGTATTCTACTAGTGAAGATATGTATAGTTAGATCTCGTCAAGACGGTTCGTTTAAATACAATTAGGACCACTTTGAATCATCAGAGAAAAAGATATGGTCAATTTTAGACAAAAAAAAGATATGGTAAATTTTAGATAAAATCACATTTTGACATGTTCTGGGGAAGTCATGATAGGTATTCTTCTACTAGTGAAGGTATGCATAGTTAGATCTCGTCAAGACGGTTCGTATAAATATAATTCGGACCACTTTGAATCATTAGAAAAAAAAGATATGGTCAATGTAAGACAAAAAAAGATATGGTCAATTTTAGATAAATCACATTTTGAAATGCTCTGGCCAAGTCATGATAGGTATTCTACTAGTGAAGATATGTATAGTTAGATCTCGTCAAGACGGTTCGTTTAAATACAATTAGGACCGGTCAATTTTAGACAAAAAAAAGATATGGTCAATTTTAGATAAAATCACATTTTGACATGTTCTGGCCAAGTCGTGATAGGTATTCTACTAGTGAAGATATGTATAGTTAGATCTCGTCAAGACGGTTCGTTTAAATACAATTAGGACCACTTTGAATCATCAGAAAAAAAGATATGGTCAATTTAGACAAAAAAAAGATATGGTCAATTTTAGATAAAATCACATTTTGACATGTTCTGGGGAAGTCATGATAGGTATTCTTCTACTAGTGAAGGTATGCATAGTTAGATCTCGTCAAGACGGTTCGTTTAAATACAATTCGGACCACTTTGAATCATTAGAAAAAAAAGATATGGTCAATTTTAGACAAAAAAAGATATGGTAAATTTTAGATAAATCACATTTTGAAATGCTCTTGGCCAAGTCATGATAGGTATTCTACTAGTGAAGGCATGCATAGTTAGATCTCGTCAAGACGGTTCGTATAAATATAATTCGGACCACTTTGAATCATTAGAAAAAAAAGATATGGTCAATGTAAGACAAAAAAAGATATGGTCAATTTTAGATAAATCACATTTTGAAATGCTCTGGCCAAGTCATGATAGGTATTCTACTAGTGAAGGTATGCATAGTTAGATCTCGTCAAGACGGTTCGTTTAAATACAATTCGAACCACTTTGAATCATCAGAAAAGAAGATATGGTCAATGTTAGACAAAAAAAGATATGGTCAATTTTAGACAAATTCACATTTTGACACGTTCTGGCCAAGTCGTGATAGGTATTCTACTAGTGAAGGTATTTACAGTTAGATCTCGTCAAGACGGTTCGTTTAAATACAATTCGAACCACTTTGAATCATCAGAAAAGAAGATATGGTCAATGTTAGACAAAAAAAGATATGGTCAATTTTAGACAAATTCACATTTTGACACGTTCTGGCCAAGTCGTGATAGGTATTCTACTAGTGAAGGTATTTACAGTTAGATCTCGTCAAGGCGGTTCGTTTAAATACAATTAGGACCACTTTGAATCATCAGAAAAAAAGATATGGTCAATTTTAGACAAAAAAAAAGATATGGTCAATTTTAGATAAAATCACATTTTGACATGTTCTGGCCAAGTCGTGATAGGTATTCTACTAGTGAAGATATGTATAGTTAGATCTCGTCAAGACGGTTCGTTTAAATACAATTAGGACCACTTTGAATCATCAGAAAAAAAGATATGGTCAATTTTAGACAAAAAAAAGATATGGTAAATTTTAGATAAAATCACATTTTGACATGTTCTGGGGAAGTCATGATAGGTATTCTTCTACTAGTGAAGGTATGCATAGTTAGATCTCGTCAAGACGGTTCGTATAAATATAATTCGGACCACTTTGAATCATTAGAAAAAAAAGATATGGTCAATGTAAGACAAAAAAAGATATGGTAAATTTTAGATAAATCACATTTTGAAATGCTCTTGGCCAAGTCATGATAGGTATTCTACTAGTGAAGGCATGCATAGTTAGATCTCGTCAAGACGGTTCGTATAAATATAATTCGGACCACTTTGAATCATTAGAAAAAAAAGATATGGTCAATGTAAGACAAAAAAAGATATGGTCAATTTTAGATAAATCACATTTTGAAATGCGCTGGCCAAGTCATGATAGGTATTCTACTAGTGAAGATATGTATAGTTAGATCTCGTCAAGACGGTTCGTTTAAATACAATTAGGACCGGTCAATTTTAGACAAAAAAAAGATATGGTCAATTTTAGATAAAATCACATTTTGACATGTTCTGGCCAAGTCGTGATAGGTATTCTACTAGTGAAGATATGTATAGTTAGATCTCGTCAAGACGGTTCGTTTAAATACAATTAGGACCACTTTGAATCATCAGAAAAAAAGATATGGTCAATTTTAGACAAAAAAAAAGATATGGTAAATTTTAGATAAAATCACATTTTGACATGTTCTGGGGAAGTCATGATAGGTATTCTTCTACTAGTGAAGGTATGCATAGTTAGATCTCGTCAAGACGGTTCGTATAAATATAATTCGGACCACTTTGAATCATTAGAAAAAAAAGATATGGTCAATGTAAGACAAAAAAAGATATGGTAAATTTTAGATAAATCACATTTTGAAATGCTCTTGGCCAAGTCATGATAGGTATTCTACTAGTGAAGGCATGCATAGTTAGATCTCGTCAAGACGGTTCGTATAAATATAATTCGGACCACTTTGAATCATTAGAAAAAAAAGATATGGTCAATTTTAGACAAAAAAAAGATATGGTAAATTTTAGATAAATCACATTTTGAAATGCTCTGGCCAAGTCATGATAGGTATTCTACTAGTGAAGGTATGCATAGTTAGATCTCGTCAAGACGGTTCGTTTAAATACAATTCGAACCACTTTGAATCATCAGAAAAGAAGATATGGTCAATGTTAGACAAAAAAAGATATGGTCAATTTTAGACAAATTCACATTTTGACACGTTCTGGCCAAGTCGTGATAGGTATTCTACTAGTGAAGGTATTTACAGTTAGATCTCGTCAAGGCGGTTCGTTTAAATACAATTAGGACCACTTTGAATCATCAGAAAAAAAGATATGGTCAATTTTAGACAAAAAAAAAGATATGGTCAATTTTAGATAAAATCACATTTTGACATGTTCTGGCCAAGTCGTGATAGGTATTCTACTAGTGAAGATATGTATAGTTAGATCTCGTCAAGACGGTTCGTTTAAATACAATTAGGACCACTTTGAATCATCAGAAAAAAAGATATGGTCAATTTTAGACAAAAAAAAGATATGGTAAATTTTAGATAAAATCACATTTTGACATGTTCTGGGGAAGTCATGATAGGTATTCTTCTACTAGTGAAGGTATGCATAGTTAGATCTCGTCAAGACGGTTCGTATAAATATAATTCGGACCACTTTGAATCATTAGAAAAAAAAGATATGGTCAATGTAAGACAAAAAAAGATATGGTAAATTTTAGATAAATCACATTTTGAAATGCTCTTGGCCAAGTCATGATAGGTATTCTACTAGTGAAGGCATGCATAGTTAGATCTCGTCAAGACGGTTCGTATAAATATAATTCGGACCACTTTGAATCATTAGAAAAAAAAGATATGGTCAATGTAAGACAAAAAAAGATATGGTCAATTTTAGATAAATCACATTTTGAAATGCGCTGGCCAAGTCATGATAGGTATTCTACTAGTGAAGATATGTATAGTTAGATCTCGTCAAGACGGTTCGTTTAAATACAATTAGGACCGGTCAATTTTAGACAAAAAAAAAGATATGGTCAATTTTAGATAAAATCACATTTTGACATGTTCTGGCCAAGTCGTGATAGGTATTCTACTAGTGAAGATATGTATAGTTAGATCTCGTCAAGACGGTTCGTTTAAATACAATTAGGACCACTTTGAATCATCAGAAAAAAAGATATGGTCAATTTTAGACAAAAAAAAAAGATATGGTAAATTTTAGATAAAATCACATTTTGACATGTTCTGGGGAAGTCATGATAGGTATTCTTCTACTAGTGAAGGTATGCATAGTTAGATCTCGTCAAGACGGTTCGTATAAATATAATTCGGACCACTTTGAATCATTAGAAAAAAAAGATATGGTCAATGTAAGACAAAAAAAGATATGGTAAATTTTAGATAAATCACATTTTGAAATGCTCTTGGCCAAGTCATGATAGGTATTCTACTAGTGAAGGCATGCATAGTTAGATCTCGTCAAGACGGTTCGTATAAATATAATTCGGACCACTTTGAATCATTAGAAAAAAAAGATATGGTCAATTTTAGACAAAAAAAAGATATGGTAAATTTTAGATAAATCACATTTTGAAATGCTCTGGCCAAGTCATGATAGGTATTCTACTAGTGAAGGTATGCATAGTTAGATCTCGTCAAGACGGTTCGTTTAAATACAATTCGAACCACTTTGAATCATCAGAAAAGAAGATATGGTCAATGTTAGACAAAAAAAGATATGGTCAATTTTAGACAAATTCACATTTTGACACGTTCTGGCCAAGTCGTGATAGGTATTCTACTAGTGAAGGTATTTACAGTTAGATCTCGTCAAGACGGTTCGTTTAAATACAATTAGGACCACTTTGAATCATCAGAAAAAAAGATATGGTCAATTTTAGACAAAAAAAAAGATATGGTCAATTTTAGACAAAAAAAAAGATATGGTAAATTTTAGATAAAATCACATTTTGACATGTTCTGGGGAAGTCATGATAGGTATTCTTCTACTAGTGAAGGTATGCATAGTTAGATCTCGTCAAGACGGTTCGTTTAAATACAATTCGAACCACTTTGAATCATCAGAAAAGAAGATATGGTCAATGTTAGACAAAAAAAGATATGGTCAATTTTAGACAAATTCACATTTTGACACGTTCTGGCCAAGTCGTGATAGGTATTCTACTAGTGAAGGTATGCATAGTTAGATCTCGTCAAGACGGTTCGTATAAATATAATTCGGACCACTTTGAATCATTAGAA
This sequence comes from Allodiplogaster sudhausi, assembly GCA_945643635.1. NCBI lineage: Eukaryota > Metazoa > Nematoda > Chromadorea > Rhabditida > Diplogasteridae > Allodiplogaster > Allodiplogaster sudhausi. The sequence continues at coordinate 189,157 of CALZFC010000166.1, read as the reverse complement.
AAAAAAGATATGGTCAATGTAAGACAAAAAAAGATATGGTCAATTTTAGATAAATCACATTTTGAAATGCTCTGGCCAAGTCATGATAGGTATTCTACTAGTGAAGGTATGCATAGTAAGATCTCGTCAAGACGGTTCGTTTAAATACAATTCGAACCACTTTGAATCATCAGAAAAGAAGATATGGTCAATGTTAGACAAAAAAAGATATGGTCAATTTTAGACAAATTCACATTTTGACACGTTCTGGCCAAGTCATGATAGGTATTCTACTAGTGAAGGTATTTACAGTTAGATCTCGTCAAGACGGTTCGTTTAAATACAATTCGAACCACTTTGAATCATCAGAAAAGAAGATATGGTCAATGTTAGACAAAAAAAGATATGGTCAATTTTAGACAAATTCACATTTTGACACGTTCTGGCCAAGTCGTGATAGGTATTCTACTAGTGAAGGTATTTACAGTTAGATCTCGTCAAGGCGGTTCGTTTAAATACAATTAGGACCACTTTGAATCATCAGAAAAAAAGATATGGTCAATTTTAGACAAAAAAAAAGATATGGTCAATTTTAGACAAAAAAAAAGATATGGTAAATTTTAGATAAAATCACATTTTGACATGTTCTGGGGAAGTCATGATAGGTATTCTTCTACTAGTGAAGGTATGCATAGTTAGATCTCGTCAAGACGGTTCGTTTAAATACAATTCGAACCACTTTGAATCATCAGAAAAGAAGATATGGTCAATGTTAGACAAAAAAAGATATGGTCAATTTTAGACAAATTCACATTTTGACACGTTCTGGCCAAGTCGTGATAGGTATTCTACTAGTGAAGGTATGCATAGTTAGATCTCGTCAAGACGGTTCGTATAAATATAATTCGGACCACTTTGAATCATTAGAAAAAAAAGATATGGTCAATGTAAGACAAAAAAAGATATGGTCAATTTTAGATAAATCACATTTTGAAATGCTCTGGCCAAGTCATGATAGGTATTCTACTAGTGAAGGTATGCATAGTAAGATCTCGTCAAGACGGTTCGTTTAAATACAATTCGAACCACTTTGAATCATCAGAAAAGAAGATATGGTCAATGTTAGACAAAAAAAGATATGGTCAATTTTAGACAAATTCACATTTTGACACGTTCTGGCCAAGTCGTGATAGGTATTCTACTAGTGAAGGTATTTACAGTTAGATCTCGTCAAGACGGTTCGTTTAAATACAATTAGGACCACTTTGAATCATCAGAAAAAAAGATATGGTCAATTTTAGACAAAAAAAAAGATATGGTCAATTTTAGACAAAAAAAAGATATGGTAAATTTTAGATAAAATCACATTTTGACATGTTCTGGGGAAGTCATGATAGGTATTCTTCTACTAGTGAAGGTATGCATAGTTAGATCTCGTCAAGACGGTTCGTTTAAATACAATTCGAACCACTTTGAATCATCAGAAAAGAAGATATGGTCAATGTTAGACAAAAAAAGATATGGTCAATTTTAGACAAATTCACATTTTGACACGTTCTGGCCAAGTCGTGATAGGTATTCTACTAGTGAAGGTATGCATAGTTAGATCTCGTCAAGACGGTTCGTATAAATATAATTCGGACCACTTTGAATCATTAGAAAAAAAAGATATGGTCAATGTAAGACAAAAAAAGATATGGTCAATTTTAGATAAATCACATTTTGAAATGCTCTGGCCAAGTCATGATAGGTATTCTACTAGTGAAGGTATGCATAGTAAGATCTCGTCAAGACGGTTCGTTTAAATACAATTCGAACCACTTTGAATCATCAGAAAAGAAGATATGGTCAATGTTAGACAAAAAAAGATATGGTCAATTTTAGACAAATTCACATTTTGACACGTTCTGGCCAAGTCATGATAGGTATTCTACTAGTGAAGGTATTTACAGTTAGATCTCGTCAAGACGGTTCGTTTAAATACAATTCGAACCACTTTGAATCATCAGAAAAGAAGATATGGTCAATGTTAGACAAAAAAAGATATGGTCAATTTTAGACAAATTCACATTTTGACACGTTCTGGCCAAGTCGTGATAGGTATTCTACTAGTGAAGGTATTTACAGTTAGATCTCGTCAAGGCGGTTCGTTTAAATACAATTAGGACCACTTTGAATCATCAGAAAAAAAGATATGGTCAATTTTAGACAAAAAAAAAGATATGGTCAATTTTAGATAAAATCACATTTTGACATGTTCTGGCCAAGTCGTGATAGGTATTCTACTAGTGAAGATATGTATAGTTAGATCTCGTCAAGACGGTTCGTTTAAATACAATTAGGACCACTTTGAATCATCAGAAAAAAAGATATGGTCAATTTTAGACAAAAAAAAGATATGGTAAATTTTAGATAAAATCACATTTTGACATGTTCTGGGGAAGTCATGATAGGTATTCTTCTACTAGTGAAGGTATGCATAGTTAGATCTCGTCAAGACGGTTCGTATAAATATAATTCGGACCACTTTGAATCATTAGAAAAAAAAGATATGGTCAATGTAAGACAAAAAAAGATATGGTAAATTTTAGATAAATCACATTTTGAAATGCTCTTGGCCAAGTCATGATAGGTATTCTACTAGTGAAGGCATGCATAGTTAGATCTCGTCAAGACGGTTCGTATAAATATAATTCGGACCACTTTGAATCATTAGAAAAAAAAGATATGGTCAATGTAAGACAAAAAAAGATATGGTCAATTTTAGATAAATCACATTTTGAAATGCGCTGGCCAAGTCATGATAGGTATTCTACTAGTGAAGATATGTATAGTTAGATCTCGTCAAGACGGTTCGTTTAAATACAATTAGGACCGGTCAATTTTAGACAAAAAAAAAGATATGGTCAATTTTAGATAAAATCACATTTTGACATGTTCTGGCCAAGTCGTGATAGGTATTCTACTAGTGAAGATATGTATAGTTAGATCTCGTCAAGACGGTTCGTTTAAATACAATTAGGACCACTTTGAATCATCAGAAAAAAAGATATGGTCAATTTTAGACAAAAAAAAAAGATATGGTAAATTTTAGATAAAATCACATTTTGACATGTTCTGGGGAAGTCATGATAGGTATTCTTCTACTAGTGAAGGTATGCATAGTTAGATCTCGTCAAGACGGTTCGTATAAATATAATTCGGACCACTTTGAATCATTAGAAAAAAAAGATATGGTCAATGTAAGACAAAAAAAGATATGGTAAATTTTAGATAAATCACATTTTGAAATGCTCTTGGCCAAGTCATGATAGGTATTCTACTAGTGAAGGCATGCATAGTTAGATCTCGTCAAGACGGTTCGTATAAATATAATTCGGACCACTTTGAATCATTAGAAAAAAAAGATATGGTCAATTTTAGACAAAAAAAAGATATGGTAAATTTTAGATAAATCACATTTTGAAATGCTCTGGCCAAGTCATGATAGGTATTCTACTAGTGAAGGTATGCATAGTTAGATCTCGTCAAGACGGTTCGTTTAAATACAATTCGAACCACTTTGAATCATCAGAAAAGAAGATATGGTCAATGTTAGACAAAAAAAGATATGGTCAATTTTAGACAAATTCACATTTTGACACGTTCTGGCCAAGTCGTGATAGGTATTCTACTAGTGAAGGTATTTACAGTTAGATCTCGTCAAGACGGTTCGTTTAAATACAATTAGGACCACTTTGAATCATCAGAAAAAAAGATATGGTCAATTTTAGACAAAAAAAAAGATATGGTCAATTTTAGACAAAAAAAAGATATGGTCAATTTTAGATAAAATCACATTTTGACATGTTCTGGCCAAGTCGTGATAGGTATTCTACTAGTGAAGATATGTATAGTTAGATCTCGTCAAGACGGTTCGTTTAAATACAATTAGGACCACTTTGAATCATCAGAAAAAAAGATATGGTCAATTTTAGATAAAATCACATTTTGACATGTTCTGGGGAAGTCATGATAGGTATTCTTCTACTAGTGAAGGTATGCATAGTTAGATCTCGTCAAGACGGTTCGTTTAAATACAATTCGGACCACTTTGAATCATTAGAAAAAAAGATATGGTCAATTTTAGACAAAAAAAGATATGGTAAATTTTAGATAAATCACATTTTGAAATGCTCTGGCCAAGTCATGATAGGTATTCTACTAGTGAAGGCATGCATAGTTAGATCTCGTCAAGATGGTTCGTTTAAATATAATTCGGTCCACTTTGAATCATTAGAAAAAAAAGATATGGTCAATGTTAGACAAAAAAAAGATATGGTCAATTTTAGACTAATTCACATTTTGACATGTTCTGGCCAAGTCATGATAGGTATTCTACTAGTGAAGGTATGCATAGTTAGATCTCGTCAAGACGGTTCGTTTAAATACAATTCGAACCACTTTGAGTCATCAGAAAAAAAGATATGGTCAATGTTAGACAAAAAAAGATATGGTCAATTTTAGACAAATTCACATTTTGACACGTTCTGGCCAAGTCGTCATAGGTATTCTACTAGTGAAGGTATTTACAGTTATATCTCGTCATGACGGTTCGTTTAAATACAATTAGGACCACTTTGAATCATCAGAAAAAAAGATATGGTCAATGTTAGCCAAAAAAAGATATGGTCAATTTTAGACAAAATCACATTTTGACATGTTCTGGCCAAGTCGTGATAGGTGTATTAATATTATTGATCTTGGGGTCTCAATCAGACGGAACCGCCGCAAAAATAAGACAAGGCTAGGAAACGCGATCGTTCTCCAACGACTCTAAGTACCCTTAAACGGTAACCCAATATTTTCAAAAGTGGATAGGATTTCTTCTCTATAAAATTGTCTAATATGTATTAATATTATTGATCTTGGGGTCTCAATCAGACGGAACCGCCGCAAAAATAACACAAGTCCAGGAAACGTGATCATCTCCCACGACTATAAGTACCCTTAACCGGTAACCCAATATTTTCAAAAGTGGATAGGATTTCTTCTCTAGGTTCCTTATAATATAAAATCGTCTAATATGTATTAATATTATTGATCTTGGGGTCCGTTTGAAGCCGAGCTGAATCTTCCTTCATACTAGGGCTAAGATGCAAAGAATTTGCTGGGGATAGCCAGGAACCTTGAAGACTATCCAGGCCAAGTTTGAAGCCGAGCTAAACCTTCCTTAGTGCAATCCCACGACTATAAGTACCCCAAAACGGTAACCCAATATTTTCAAAACTGGGTACGATTTCTTCTCTAGGTACCCTATAATATGAAATCGTCTAATATGTTTTAATTTTATTCATCTTGGGGTCTCCATCAGACGGAACTAAAATAACACAGGTCGAGGAAATAGTAACATTACATTTATTTGCTTTTTAACACACATTATTTTTGGATTCATTCAGTAGACATCAAAATTATTATAAACATTTGTATTAATACATAGAGATCACAGACAGTCAAACAAAACAAACTGCAACAAATATACCATATTATTTCCATAGTCAGTCTCTCTCTCTCTCTCTCTCTCTCTCTCTCTCTATCATCCATGTCAACACGCAGTTCTCTCTTCTCTGACTTCACTCTCTCTCACCCTCTCTCTCTCTTTCTTTCTCCCTCTTTCTATGCTCTCCGCGTCCTAAGTAGCAGCGCACCGAATGCCGCAATGCGCAGCAAGACAATCGTTGCTGCGAGTATGCCAATGTCCTTCGAGAGATTCTCCGGAGAGAAGGCGAGACGAGCGAGGACATCAGCACCCGTACGCGAGCAGGTAGACACTGTAGTGGAGGGCGAGCAGCCTGTCATGAGGGAGAGATCATCTTTAAGAATAAGAGTGATAAATATATTTTTTTTAAACGAGAGTTCTTCCTCATTCTCGCTTTCGTTTGCTTTTTTTTTTAAATGAATATCTCTCTCTTATGATATTTAACGAGGCTGTCAATTCTATCGCACTTTATTGTCTCGGTCTCCCTTCATGAAAATTCTTTTCTTGATGATTACAGCATTTTTGAGCCTCATAAATCGCACTATCTGCCGTCTTGGATGTTCACATGATCAACGATGCATCTTTTCTCCATTCAAAAGAACATGTAAGAATAAATAGAATATATTTTGTTTTTTTTTTTACAAAATATAAAAATAATAAAATTATGATATTAAGATAAAACTAATAACAACTTTAGCTCATCACACCTGGAATCTCGGAAACGCGCGTCCATTGATTGACAGCAAGTGCCTCGAAGCCGTACGCAAAGTGAGAGGCGAACTTGAAGGGCAGAAAGTAGAAGGGCAGCGATGCCTGTCAAAATTGGTGGCTAAAAAAGCCTTATTATGATTAATTATGTTAAAATTACAGCCCTTAATTCATAAAGATATTTAAAAGGTAAAATAATTATTAGTAATAAAAACTAATTTAAACCGTGTTGATGTAGAAGCCACCGAAGGCCTGCAACGGCACGATGATTACGGTGAGGAAGGAAGAGGCGAGTGCGACGGTGCGGAAGCAGCACGAGAGAAGATAGGCTGAAGAGAGTTAGAGAGAGAGGAAGAGAGAGAGAGTGGAGAAGAAGAGAGAGGGAGAGGAGAAAGAGAGGGAGAGAGATAAAAAGAGTAAGAGAGATAGGGGAAGGAAAGGGAGAGGACGAAGGAGAGGGAACGAGAAAAAGTTAGAGAAAGAGATGGGGAGAGGGAGGAGATGTAGGGAAAGAGGGGGGAGACAGAGCGGAAGAGGGTGCTGACAGATCGACAGCGCGACATGATGAATGAGCACGGAAACGGCGAGGTAGATGAGGAAGGCAGAGAGCGAAGGGACGAGACCGACCATCCAGTACTGCATTGTCGCGTAGATTACAGCATACAGCGTGTACTGAGGCAACTGCAAGGGAAGCCGAGATGGCCGCGTGGTCAGATGGTGGCCCGCTGAGCGAGTGATACCCGAGTTCGATTCCATGTCATGACAGAAAACGTTTTACCTCCGCAATGTTCTTTGCAAGAAAGTAGGCGTCTGTGCGGTAGAGATTCGCTTGGTGCTCTCGCAAAAATGTTGGCACTTCTTTACAGAATGTCTGCAATTTGGAATGTATTTGGTGTTTAGGGGAAACAACTCTGTCGTCTGAATACTTTAGTTTACTAAATTTAACTGCCTATCATTTTTTGCACGAAAATCAGCTGTAATTTTTTTAATCTTCCCGATCTTTGTAGTCGCGTCTTTCTAAAACACATTCTAGCTCGCACTTCGGTCAGGCAAAAAGTGACGCGAATTCAAGATTGAGTTTTTGGCTCCTTTAAACAACATCAAAAATTATTACTTTTGTCATTCTTAATTGTAAAAGCATTCCAATGCGTACAATGACAACGTTGAAAATGAAGAGATAGTTCATGCTGCCGACCAGCTGGAACAGCGCGCCGTTCACGTTCATGATCGATGCCTACGAGAGAGGAGAGAAAAATAGGAAGGAGGCAATTTCCTCTTTTCCCATCTATTTATCGATTAGGCACATAAACAGAGTGTAATGTTTAAAGCACATTAAAACAAACTCACAAACCTGAATTTATGCTATCCTACAAGCCTAATAACACCTTCACATATCTAGTTTATTTGTAGCACTTTTAGATCCTTTTAGTAACGGCTAGCGAAAGCGAAAAAAACCTGAGAATCGATCTTGCCAGCGCCGAAGAAAACCATTCCTGATAGCAGTGAGACGAGCTGTGAAATTAGACTGTTTATTTATTTTACTTGTGCTTCATAGGCATTGTATGAAGACATTGACAGAAATTAGAAATGTAGTTGCCAAGTCAACGTTGTGAGTGGAAAATGAATGGCAGGAAACCGTAACACGAACAATCGTCTGGAAGAGCTGAACGTAGAGAATGGAAGGGTCACGCAAATTGGTCAGAGCGGCGCGCCACGTCAGACAGCGCAGCTGTTGTGACCATCTGAGAATGAGAGAGAGAAAGAGAGAGAGAGAAAGAGAGAGAGAGAAAGAGAGAGAGAGAAAGAGAGAGAGAGAAAGAGAGAGAGAGAAAGAGAGAGAGAGAAAGAGAGAGAGAAAGAGCGAGAGAGAAAGAGAGAGAGAATGATGAGTGTGCTCATGTTCTTAGGCAAGTGAAATTTTTCTAAGTCCAGAACTCCCGTTGAAATTTTCGACCTTTATTTTTCTAAGTCCAGAAGTCCCCGTTGAAATTTTCCACCGATATTTTTCTAAGTCCAGAACGTCCCGTTGAAATTTTTCCCGTTATTTTTCTAAGTCCAGGATTCATTCCACCGTGTTCTTGGTCAATCGAAATATCACAAGTCCAGGACAACGACCGGATCCGAACCTGGGTCGCTTGCGTAGTATGTTGTAACGTTACCAATCGGTCATTCGTCCATCATGACAACTAGCAAGTGAAGATGTAGACATTCGTGTGGAAGGGATCATACATTAAAGATCACACATCAGTCACGGAGGGGGATTTCTACTAGTTGGAATATCACAAGTCCAGAACACTGAGAGGAATCGAACCTGAGCCGCTTGCGTCGTATGTCGTGACGTTACCAATGTGCTATTCGGTCATCATACCAACTTGCAAGTGAAGATGTAGACATTCGTGTGGGATGTGATCATACATCACATGATCACAGATTATGCCCAAAGGGATAATATTTTTCAGCCAGTGGTAATATCACAAGTCCGGAATAAATACAACAATTGAGTTTGGCCCGAGGGGGGTCGAACCTGGACCTTTAGATTTGAAAACTAACACACTACCAATGAGCCAATCGGCCGTCATGCCAACTCTCAACTGAATATGTAGACATGCAAACGTGTATGTGATAGTGATACATATTTCCCAAGGCCAAAACCCCTCGTTAATTATTCAGTACAGGAATATTTTCCAAGTCCTAATATTACACCAGTGACATGTGCTCTCTTAAATGATGACCAAGTCATTCTCTGTACTTTCACTGTATGTTATGTAATATAATGCCCACGAATTCTATTTATATCATTACTGTTGGTAATGGAATCTATTATGAAATAAATAACGCCCACGCAATAACGAAAATAACATATGATTTATGTACATACAAGTTAGAGAAGGGAAAAAAATTACGAAATATGTCATATGGGCTATGATGCATGTCTTATCAGCGTTCAGGATCTAGAGAGGATGCTGCCAGCGCCAAGGCGGACAAGTGAGAAATAGTGCATATAACAGGAGAGTCAAATCACAAAAAGTCCATTGATCACGAAAGCTGCAGGATGCGGACAGTTACGACGCTTCCTTCTCTATGCAATAGTAATATTGAAAGTAACTTTGCTGCCTTTCTCGATATGGAAGACGATCTTTCCCTCCTTGCCAATGGACACGTTTTTGACTGTTTCTTCCTCATCGTTCTCAACCTAAAAGCAAAATGAATTTTTAAATAAAATGAAATGTCAAATAGCAAACCATTTCGTATGCTTTCCCGTCCGCGCGAATTCTTTTTCCAATACTAGCTGGACGTTTATTTGGAATTTTTGATTTGTAAACGAACCACTACCAATGAGTCAATGAGCCAATCGACCGTCATACCAGCTCCCTATTGAACATATGCGCATACATACGTACATGTACAAGTGACAAGTTATACAATAATATATTCCCAACTCCAAAGCACTCCATGAATTTATATCATTGCATTTTCACAAGTCCAGGAAGAATGAGTAGTGAGAGGATGAACAAAATGTACGGAAATATTCTCTAGTTTACAAGCATAAATTAAGAACAAGTATTTCAATGTACTCTATTTAGTATATTGGCCCCAACATTTAGGCAGTACAAAGACAGTTGGCAATGCAAAGACATGAATCGTTAGTGCATACATATAGTACAATGAAGCAAGTGAGGGATCTCAATAGCCTTGTATAAAGTAAGAGAAATTGTTATCGAAAATCTCGAAATAAATAAATGAAGGAAGAAAGCTATCGGCCTCCCTGTAATATCAGTTACAAAGATGCAGGCGTATATGTTCAAGTGATACAATAATTTATATGTTATGTTCAAGTGATACAATAATTTATTCCAAGTTCAAAAGCCTACCTAGAATAATTCACCATCGTATTTTTCCAAGTCCATTATAATTTTTTTTCAGGAAGAAGAAACATACATATTTTATAGTATGCATCTACCTCTAAAATGATGACCAAGTATTTTCTGAACTCCAATCGGTAGACGTAAAATATTTTGTCAATGTTAGTAAGTCGATTGTTACAAGAAACAGAAGTGATGAACGCACGTTACAAAGTAATGTTATTTTATTCGATTAGCCTATAACAAATAAGCTGTGATACGAGGAAGTTCAACAGAAAAATAATTATATTAAAATACACAACTAACCAAAAAATTCTTGTTATAGTTCAATAGTCAGACACATAACTAATGTATATCCAATAAGTTCAGTTCGCATTACCAATTCAAGTATGCAACTTATGAATATTATGTACATACAAAAAGGAATTGTCAATGATTGGTTAACTCATATATCTTATCAGTTGGACGTAAATAAAGAAGACATTGCCAACGCCAAGGAAGGCAGCTAGAACGAAGCCACAAACAATACATTTGATAGCGAAACTCTAACAGTTACATTGCTTCCTACTCTATGCACTAGTAATAATGAAAGTGACGATGTGAAAGACGATCCGTTCTTCATTGTCTTTTACCACATGTTTGACAGCTTCTACTCATCTTACATTACGACCTTTTTATAGAATGTCTAAGAAGAAATCGTAAGCGTGAATTATTTGTCAATGTTAGTTGGTCGATTGTTTTACGAAGCATATGTGGATGTACTCAAGTTTCACATTAATGTTGTTTAACTCGATTAGCCTATAACAAATAAGCTGTGATACTAGGGAGTTCTACAAAAAAACAATTATAAAACAAGACACAACTCACCAAAACAATTCTTGGTGAAGTTCAATAGTCAGACACATAACGAATATATCCATTAAGAATATTGTGTACATACAAAACATATTCACAGAGAATGGTTAATACATATATCGTATCAGTTGGACGTATATAAAGAAGATGCTGCAAACACGGAGGAAACCAAGTGTGCATCACAAACAATACATTTGATTATGAAAGTCACAAATTGCGAACAGTTATCTTGACTCCTTCTCTATGCAATAGCAATATTGAAAGGTGATTTTGCTGTCGTTCTCGATATGTAATATGATCTGTTCATCATTGAAGAAAATTTCTTGTCAGTGCAATAGTAGTATTGAAAGTAATGTTGGTTCCATACTCAAAATGGAATATGATCATCATTCATTGTCTAATGTAAGGTCAAAATGTTGACAGTTTCCTCCTCAATGATTTTCAATCATTCTTGGTACATCGAAATATTACAAACCAAAGAACATCATGGTGAACAAGAGTGCAAGTACTCTACATACATTGTTTATTGCACACCGAGGCACGAACATATTGAAATGAAATCGTATTATTAATAATATATTTGCTGTGGGGCCACCACAGGTGGTGGGATATGCTATTGAGTTTGAGTCTGAAACACATATATGGGGTTCTATCAATAAGGAAAGCGCAGTAGAAGTTTAAGAGACCACATAACTTCACAATTTTATCATACTAAAAAGAATAGAAGTTGAATCAAAGATCTAAGAAAAAAAGATTAGGGCTATAGAAATATAGTGTTTCTAATCTAATACGTTGTGGTTTTTTTAGATGACAGACTAAAGAAAAGAGAGTTCACAGGAATGGTGGATCGGTATCCAAATTGTGCTGGACTAAGAAGATTATGTTTGTTTAGGTAATCCAGTATGAGGATAAAAATTATACGTTCTATTACCTTGGAGGTTGAGGAGATTGGACAGAAGGGTTCCCGGGATCAGACAGTTCCCGGGATCAGACTTAATACATTTTTGATTTTAAACAGGACGCACTATCGCAGTAAGTAAATGAATATGTAGAAGGAACTGATTGAACATAATAAAAACTGGGATGCAAGAAATAGTAGAGGTTTCTTTCATGTAAACATATGGAATTTTGCCGGAGGAGGTAATATTTCTAAATGAAAGGCTGAGAATTTTTATTCATTTATTCATTTATATGTACATCCAAAGGGGATATGACATGAAGATCATTGAACAACAATTCACGCGGCAAGAGCATGCCATGTACGCAGAATTTCCAGTACATAATATTAAATGAAAAGAGAAGAAAGAAATTATGTAACTAATAGAAACGATATGTAGACTCAATGACACTAAAGTACAATAGAAAAGTAATAGATAATATATAAAGATAATTATTTAGAGGAGCGTTTACGCATTATTCACAAGGATATGGAGTATAAGTGGACGAGGGAACAGACAGTTGTTGAAATGCACGCACACATACCACAACCAAAGTGCTGGAGTTAATGCAAAATGGAAAGATACTAGTCATGTATGGCAAAGGTGTGATGAGGTAGAAGACTCAGAGGATTGGACATTACATATCATGGAACTCAACATAGATTTTATTGTTCTTCAAATGACAGCTTAATAGTTATGTTTCATATGTCTAAGCAATCATATGTCTAAGCAATAGCACACTCACCACAATGAAGATACTTTTCAGCTGCATTCTGAAAGGATTATCTCTCCATCTTAATTACAATAAAAGGAGGAATGACAGACTAAGGCTTCTTAGCCTCAACAGTATTCATTCGGTAGGAGATGATATATGATGGAGTGAAGTAAAAGGTCTATCTATGCATCTATGTATATGGTAACTATGTCAACGAACTTCATTAATTTTACAAGATTAGTAGGACTGAGCATATTTTGTTATTATTTAGAGAGTTACACGAACATGGATGCACACTTTCCAATTCGTTGACTTGCAATTTTCTCATGTTCATACAAGTTGTATTAAAAGAAAGATTTATGTATGCACGAGTCAGTAAAGTTGTAAAGAGGAGAGGGGTTAGCAATAGTGTGGGAAATATACATGCACTTTCCGAACTTTTCTATTACTCCTCAATCTTTGTAACTGTTTATTTATTTAATTATGTTAATCAAAGCGGGCATGATTTAACAACATTTGACGTAGCAAAAGCGTGGAATAAATATAGACAAAATATCCTAAACACAAGAAGAACATTTCATGAAGCCATAACATATTTAACAAGTATCATTCTCGGAATATAGACTTAAAATAAGTTTTATCATGATCATATTCTACATGGATTTAGAACAAGAACATATATTTCACAGAACAATGTAGGTATTAAGCGAAAGTGGGAAAGGATGCTTTACAATCAGCAGCAGTCATCTTGATCTTATAGCGCCACTGAGAGAAATTCCAGAGGGAAGAAAGCGTTGTCGGCTGACGAAACTAGAGGTAGGCTAGGGCATGCACTTGTGAACCATGTTGACAGAACATGTATTCCTGAATTATTCGATTTGTAAAACAAAAAAAAAAAAGAATGGCAGTAAAATATAAAAAAGACCTGAATGGAGACCCTGACAGGTATTCTACCGAGAGAACTGTGATGCCCTGCGACATTCAATCGAACAGTGATGTGTGTCGATGAGTTTGAGCCTGGGATAATGCGTGGCTGATTGATGATGAAGTTTTCGATGAGGTGGTTAGTGCGAATTCGTTCCTCTCGAAGGATGTTATTGATTGAGTCAATCTCGTCCGTTGTGAGAGTACTCGTCGCGATGATTCGAATTCCAAGTGTGAAGAAGAGATATATAGGGAGAGGAATGAAGTCTGGCAGGACCATGATCGCTGCAACTCTGTTTATCATTGAAAGCATTACCAATTTGATAAATTACGATAATAATTATACATCAAAGAAAAATTGAAGATATAAAATGTAAAAAAAAGAACTAATGGTTAGCACCAACACCTTGCAAAATGCATAGACTTAAAAAAATTATGAAAAATTTCAACTGTGATTTTGGACTTAGAAAAATTACAGAGACAATTTGAGAGGGGGATTCGTTGCGTACTGGTTACGTAGTATGTTTTCTTATGTTGTGTGAACAACCAAGTTTGAGTCTGTTGTCTTCATTTGTCTTGTCTGTTTGTTGGAAAAATTTACAAGCAAGATTCCAAAATATGACACTATGGTTTATACCATGTTGATGTAAGTGATGTTTTTCTTGCATATGGTTTCTTAAGTTTTGTGAACAAGTATCTGTTTGTAGGAAACATTTACCAGTAAGATTCCAAGATGTGACACTATGGTTTGTATTACTTTTTGTCTGTTTCTCTCTTTGTCTAAGTACTCACTTTACATGTTATTTTACATTTCTATGTCTTCTTTTTCCGAATATAATCGGCAAAGATAGTGCATTAAGTTTCCAACAACGATATGGCAAAGTATGACCACGTTGATGTAAGTGATTTTTTTCTTGCATATTTTTTCTAAAGTGTTTGAACAAGTATCTGTTTGTAGGAAACATTTACCAGTAAGATTCCAAGATGTGACACTATGGTTTGTATTACTTCTTGTCTATTTCTCTCATTGTCTAAATACTCACTTTACATGTTATTTTACATGTCTATGTCTTCTTTTTCCGAATATAATTGGTAAAGATAGTGCGTTAAGTTTCCAACAACGATATGGCAAAGTATGACCATGTTGATGTAAGTGATTTTTTTCTTGCGTATGGTGTCTTAAGTTTTGTGAACAAGTGTCTTGTCTGATTGTAGGAAACATTTACCAGGAAGATTCCAAAATGTGACACTAAGGTTTGTATTACTTCTTCTCTATTTCTCTCTTTGTCCAAGTAGTTGCATTTATGTTCTTCGACAAATTTATTTAAGTAAGAACAAAACGCAAAGTGTGATCTTCATTCACAAAATCCTTCATGGCATAGACAAGGTCAGCATAGTCAATAAACATTACATCGCAGTTTGTTTTTTAACAGGCTTTCTTTTTTGTACAGGTGACGCTTCAAACGTTTCTCATGGTGCAACATCCAATACAAAGAAAATAGAACATATGTACATGTAACTGAAGAAATTATGAAGTAAGATATATTCAATCTTTGTTGCCTTTACTAAGTCTTCTTACCTATACTATTTTCCTTCACTGTCCTTGTTACATATATATTACTTAGAATGGCTATGAATTTTTTTTTTCATTTTACATATCATTCATTTTCTTGGATGTATCATTATTAGTGAATGTGTTGATGGTGTGTATCAAATTTTTAAATAATGTTTTCAAAATTCAATAGAGTTAAGGATAGCCATGTTCTAAAGTAACAGATAAAATGGTGAAGAACAAGTATCTCTGTTTTCGTTATTTATTTTTTTGTGTTTTTGTTTCTATGTCTTCTAACCTATACTATTTCTCTTCACTTTAGTTGACACATATTTTAGCTCTCTCCTTTATGATCCTAAGGACTGATAAGAATTACATCTTCCTTCGCAGATATCGGATTGTTGATTTGCTTGTTGGTTTATGTCTCGCTACTTACAGCGGCTAACCATTAGTTCTTTTTTTTACATTTTATATCTTCAATTTTTCTTTGATGTATAATTATTATCGTAATTTATCAAATTGGTAATGCTTTCAATGATAAACAGAGTTGCAGCGATCATGGTCCTGCCAGACTTCATTCCTCTCCCTATATATCTCTTCTTCACACTTGGAATTCGAATCATCGCGACGAGTACTCTCACAACGGACGAGATTGACTCAATCAATAACATCCTTCGAGAGGAACGAATTCGCACTAACCACCTCATCGAAAACTTCATCATCAATCAGCCACGCATTATCCCAGGCTCAAACTCATCGACACACATCACTGTTCGATTGAATGTCGCAGGGCATCACAGTTCTCTCGGTAGAATACCTGTCAGGGTCTCCATTCAGGTCTTTTTTATATTTTACTGCCATTCTTTTTTTTTTTGTTTTACAAATCGAATAATTCAGGAATACATGTTCTGTCAACATGGTTCACAAGTGCATGCCCTAGCCTACCTCTAGTTTCGTCAGCCGACAACGCTTTCTTCCCTCTGGAATTTCTCTCAGTGGCGCTATAAGATCAAGATGACTGCTGCTGATTGTAAAGCATCCTTTCCCACTTTCGCTTAATACCTACATTGTTCTGTGAAATATATGTTCTTGTTCTAAATCCATGTAGAATATGATCATGATAAAACTTATTTTAAGTCTATATTCCGAGAATGATACTTGTTAAATATGTTATGGCTTCATGAAATGTTCTTCTTGTGTTTAGGATATTTTGTCTATATTTATTCCACGCTTTTGCTACGTCAAATGTTGTTAAATCATGCCCGCTTTGATTAACATAATTAAATAAATAAACAGTTACAAAGATTGAGGAGTAATAGAAAAGTTCGGAAAGTGCATGTATATTTCCCACACTATTGCTAACCCCTCTCCTCTTTACAACTTTACTGACTCGTGCATACATAAATCTTTCTTTTAATACAACTTGTATGAACATGAGAAAATTGCAAGTCAACGAATTGGAAAGTGTGCATCCATGTTCGTGTAACTCTCTAAATAATAACAAAATATGCTCAGTCCTACTAATCTTGTAAAATTAATGAAGTTCGTTGACATAGTTACCATATACATAGATGCATAGATAGACCTTTTACTTCACTCCATCATATATCATCTCCTACCGAATGAATACTGTTGAGGCTAAGAAGCCTTAGTCTGTCATTCCTCCTTTTATTGTAATTAAGATGGAGAGATAATCCTTTCAGAATGCAGCTGAAAAGTATCTTCATTGTGGTGAGTGTGCTATTGCTTAGACATATGATTGCTTAGACATATGAAACATAACTATTAAGCTGTCATTTGAAGAACAATAAAATCTATGTTGAGTTCCATGATATGTAATGTCCAATCCTCTGAGTCTTCTACCTCATCACACCTTTGCCATACATGACTAGTATCTTTCCATTTTGCATTAACTCCAGCACTTTGGTTGTGGTATGTGTGCGTGCATTTCAACAACTGTCTGTTCCCTCGTCCACTTATACTCCATATCCTTGTGAATAATGCGTAAACGCTCCTCTAAATAATTATCTTTATATATTATCTATTACTTTTCTATTGTACTTTAGTGTCATTGAGTCTACATATCGTTTCTATTAGTTACATAATTTCTTTCTTCTCTTTTCATTTAATATTATGTACTGGAAATTCTGCGTACATGGCATGCTCTTGCCGCGTGAATTGTTGTTCAATGATCTTCATGTCATATCCCCTTTGGATGTACATATAAATGAATAAATGAATAAAAATTCTCAGCCTTTCATTTAGAAATATTACCTCCTCCGGCAAAATTCCATATGTTTACATGAAAGAAACCTCTACTATTTCTTGCATCCCAGTTTTTATTATGTTCAATCAGTTCCTTCTACATATTCATTTACTTACTGCGATAGTGCGTCCTGTTTAAAATCAAAAATGTATTAAGTCTGATCCCGGGAACTGTCTGATCCCGGGAACCCTTCTGTCCAATCTCCTCAACCTCCAAGGTAATAGAACGTATAATTTTTATCCTCATACTGGATTACCTAAACAAACATAATCTTCTTAGTTCAGCACAATTTGGATACCGATCCACCATTCCTGTGAACTCTCTTTTCTTTAGTCTGTCATCTAAAAAAACCACAACGTATTAGATTAGAAACACTATATTTCTATAGCCCTAATCTTTTTTTCTTAGATCTTTGATTCAACTTCTATTCTTTTTAGTATGATAAAATTGTGAAGTTATGTGGTCTCTTAAACTTCTACTGCGCTTTCCTTATTGATAGAACCCCATATATGTGTTTCAGACTCAAACTCAATAGCATATCCCACCACCTGTGGTGGCCCCACAGCAAATATATTATTAATAATACGATTTCATTTCAATATGTTCGTGCCTCGGTGTGCAATAAACAATGTATGTAGAGTACTTGCACTCTTGTTCACCATGATGTTCTTTGGTTTGTAATATTTCGATGTACCAAGAATGATTGAAAATCATTGAGGAGGAAACTGTCAACATTTTGACCTTACATTAGACAATGAATGATGATCATATTCCATTTTGAGTATGGAACCAACATTACTTTCAATACTACTATTGCACTGACAAGAAATTTTCTTCAATGATGAACAGATCATATTACATATCGAGAACGACAGCAAAATCACCTTTCAATATTGCTATTGCATAGAGAAGGAGTCAAGATAACTGTTCGCAATTTGTGACTTTCATAATCAAATGTATTGTTTGTGATGCACACTTGGTTTCCTCCGTGTTTGCAGCATCTTCTTTATATACGTCCAACTGATACGATATATGTATTAACCATTCTCTGTGAATATGTTTTGTATGTACACAATATTCTTAATGGATATATTCGTTATGTGTCTGACTATTGAACTTCACCAAGAATTGTTTTGGTGAGTTGTGTCTTGTTTTATAATTGTTTTTTTGTAGAACTCCCTAGTATCACAGCTTATTTGTTATAGGCTAATCGAGTTAAACAACATTAATGTGAAACTTGAGTACATCCACATATGCTTCGTAAAACAATCGACCAACTAACATTGACAAATAATTCACGCTTACGATTTCTTCTTAGACATTCTATAAAAAGGTCGTAATGTAAGATGAGTAGAAGCTGTCAAACATGTGGTAAAAGACAATGAAGAACGGATCGTCTTTCACATCGTCACTTTCATTATTACTAGTGCATAGAGTAGGAAGCAATGTAACTGTTAGAGTTTCGCTATCAAATGTATTGTTTGTGGCTTCGTTCTAGCTGCCTTCCTTGGCGTTGGCAATGTCTTCTTTATTTACGTCCAACTGATAAGATATATGAGTTAACCAATCATTGACAATTCCTTTTTGTATGTACATAATATTCATAAGTTGCATACTTGAATTGGTAATGCGAACTGAACTTATTGGATATACATTAGTTATGTGTCTGACTATTGAACTATAACAAGAATTTTTTGGTTAGTTGTGTATTTTAATATAATTATTTTTCTGTTGAACTTCCTCGTATCACAGCTTATTTGTTATAGGCTAATCGAATAAAATAACATTACTTTGTAACGTGCGTTCATCACTTCTGTTTCTTGTAACAATCGACTTACTAACATTGACAAAATATTTTACGTCTACCGATTGGAGTTCAGAAAATACTTGGTCATCATTTTAGAGGTAGATGCATACTATAAAATATGTATGTTTCTTCTTCCTGAAAAAAAATTATAATGGACTTGGAAAAATACGATGGTGAATTATTCTAGGTAGGCTTTTGAACTTGGAATAAATTATTGTATCACTTGAACATAACATATAAATTATTGTATCACTTGAACATATACGCCTGCATCTTTGTAACTGATATTACAGGGAGGCCGATAGCTTTCTTCCTTCATTTATTTATTTCGAGATTTTCGATAACAATTTCTCTTACTTTATACAAGGCTATTGAGATCCCTCACTTGCTTCATTGTACTATATGTATGCACTAACGATTCATGTCTTTGCATTGCCAACTGTCTTTGTACTGCCTAAATGTTGGGGCCAATATACTAAATAGAGTACATTGAAATACTTGTTCTTAATTTATGCTTGTAAACTAGAGAATATTTCCGTACATTTTGTTCATCCTCTCACTACTCATTCTTCCTGGACTTGTGAAAATGCAATGATATAAATTCATGGAGTGCTTTGGAGTTGGGAATATATTATTGTATAACTTGTCACTTGTACATGTACGTATGTATGCGCATATGTTCAATAGGGAGCTGGTATGACGGTCGATTGGCTCATTGACTCATTGGTAGTGGTTCGTTTACAAATCAAAAATTCCAAATAAACGTCCAGCTAGTATTGGAAAAAGAATTCGCGCGGACGGGAAAGCATACGAAATGGTTTGCTATTTGACATTTCATTTTATTTAAAAATTCATTTTGCTTTTAGGTTGAGAACGATGAGGAAGAAACAGTCAAAAACGTGTCCATTGGCAAGGAGGGAAAGATCGTCTTCCATATCGAGAAAGGCAGCAAAGTTACTTTCAATATTACTATTGCATAGAGAAGGAAGCGTCGTAACTGTCCGCATCCTGCAGCTTTCGTGATCAATGGACTTTTTGTGATTTGACTCTCCTGTTATATGCACTATTTCTCACTTGTCCGCCTTGGCGCTGCCTCTCTAGATCCTGAACGCTGATAAGACATGCATCATAGCCCATATGACATATTTCGTAATTTTTTTCCCTTCTCTAACTTGTATGTACATAAATCATATGTTATTTTCGTTATTGCGTGGGCGTTATTTATTTCATAATAGATTCCATTACCAACAGTAATGATATAAATAGAATTCGTGGGCATTATATTACATAACATACAGTGAAAGTACAGAGAATGACTTGGTCATCATTTAAGAGAGCACATGTCACTGGTGTAATATTAGGACTTGGAAAATATTCCTGTACTGAATAATTAACGAGGGGTTTTGGCCTTGGGAAATATGTATCACTATCACATACACGTTTGCATGTCTACATATTCAGTTGAGAGTTGGCATGACGGCCGATTGGCTCATTGGTAGTGTGTTAGTTTTCAAATCTAAAGGTCCAGGTTCGACCCCCCTCGGGCCAAACTCAATTGTTGTATTTATTCCGGACTTGTGATATTACCACTGGCTGAAAAATATTATCCCTTTGGGCATAATCTGTGATCATGTGATGTATGATCACATCCCACACGAATGTCTACATCTTCACTTGCAAGTTGGTATGATGACCGAATAGCACATTGGTAACGTCACGACATACGACGCAAGCGGCTCAGGTTCGATTCCTCTCAGTGTTCTGGACTTGTGATATTCCAACTAGTAGAAATCCCCCTCCGTGACTGATGTGTGATCTTTAATGTATGATCCCTTCCACACGAATGTCTACATCTTCACTTGCTAGTTGTCATGATGGACGAATGACCGATTGGTAACGTTACAACATACTACGCAAGCGACCCAGGTTCGGATCCGGTCGTTGTCCTGGACTTGTGATATTTCGATTGACCAAGAACACGGTGGAATGAATCCTGGACTTAGAAAAATAACGGGAAAAATTTCAACGGGACGTTCTGGACTTAGAAAAATATCGGTGGAAAATTTCAACGGGGACTTCTGGACTTAGAAAAATAAAGGTCGAAAATTTCAACGGGAGTTCTGGACTTAGAAAAATTTCACTTGCCTAAGAACATGAGCACACTCATCATGAGAGAGAGAGAGAGAGAGAGAGAGAGAAAGAGAGAGAGAGAAAGAGCGAGAGACAGAGAGACAGAGAGACAGAAGTCGAATATACCAATCGATAATATCGGATCGATGTCGAGAAAATGTAGATGAGAAACAATTTGCATACTGAATGCATTTGAACTTGTTGAAGAAAGCAGAGCAGTTCATACATGCACGAAATTAATCGTTCCATGAGGACTGGGTGCATGTGAAGAATTGTTGTTAGGCATTCCAAAAAATATACACTGTGCATTTGGATCTTCATTTGGATGAATTTGCATCAGCGATATCAGTAAGGATATCTCAGTCGAACAAGCAGCTCGTCCCTCACCTACCTATATGTTTTTTTTGCGTCATACGTAAGAAAGGAAAGAAATACCATTAAGCGGGAAAGTAAAATTTATATTTATTTTCAAACGTACGTGCTCTTGTACTTCTCACGCTGGACGCCGTCACGTCGCCGGCCACGAAAGAGTGCGCCCTCTTCGCTGCTGCCGAGCGTCTGTTAAAGGAGAAACAAAACTTCACACTTGAATTCGCGCTCTTTTGCCTGACACAGGGGCGAGAGAGCATGTGATTTAGAGAGACGCCTTTTACAGTGGTCAGAGAGAATTCGAATAGACTACGCATGAATTTCATGAGAACCTGTCGCCGTTCTCCGTCCGGCTCGCCCGTCCTCGCTTCGCCCGTCACGGCGACGCCAGCGGCGGACGCCGCAAACGCGTCGCAGATCTCCTGTGTTCAAGGAGAAATAAGCATTTTTTCAGTAGCCTTTTTTTTTACCTAAAAATTATTGAGTAGAAACAAATATTATTTTATTTTTTATAAAAAAAATATACATATTACAAGAAAAGGAAAAACTATCCGAATAAATAAATTGACAGCTTAAAAAAGAGGATAAAATTGTGGTGCCTACCATGACTTCTTGGCGACGTCGCTCCTCGACGCGCTTGCCGCCGGGCACGGCGAGTGAGGCGATGAAGTGGTCGGCCGGGTTAAAGTTGAGCGGCAGTGGCCGACCGATTCTCAAGATATCTTTTAGAGAAAGTATTCATTTATTGTTTTCACTTATTTTTCAATTGGCGGTGTATCTTTTCAGGCAAGAAGTATCAAAGGTTGTCGTTGAATGCGAATGTAAAAATTTTAGAACAAGACAATGAGAGCCGGAAAAATAGGAAACAAAGAAGAAGAAGAAGAAAAAAAGTTCAACTTTTCCCAAAAGTTCGCCGCTACCGCTGGTGTGCCACAGAACGCGGTTCGGCCCTCAGCGAGGAAGTATACTCTTCAATTTTGTTCATTTAAAGTTTTTAAGTCTAAATTCTGTAAAATAATTTCAAAATCCACCAGGAAAATATTGTTTTTTTTTCCTTTTTAGTAACAATAAGAAAATGAAATTAACACCCAGTGAAATTGTAACTTTGTATAATAACCGTAACGAAATGAAAAAATCAAAACTCTTTCTTAATAACAGTAAGTCAATGAAACAAATACCCACTGAAAACTTCCTTTTTCAGCGACAATAAAGAAAACACCGCACCGATCGAAGAGCTCGAAGACCTGGCTGGAGGGCTGATGTATGGTGAGCAGGATGGTCATGCCCTTCCTGGCAGCCAGCTTGCGCAGCATCGACACGACTTGATGTGCGAGGAAGGAGTCGAGTCCCGACGTCGGCTCGTCGCACAGCAGAATCGGCGGAGAAGTCAGGATCTAGAGAGGGCACCTTTTGTGACCCCTGTCGAATCATCTTCTTGGCCACTTAATGTACTCTATCTCTCTCTCTCTCTCTTTCTCTCTCTCTCTCTCTTCTTAATCCATAATTGTTTCATGCAACCTTCACTTGAGATATGGTCGGGTCGTATATTTGTCTGCAGTTAACATAGTTAAACAAGCTGTTCAAGTACCTTACAAACTACTGTAAACTGCTCGAGAAAGGACTACGCAAGCCGAGAGATGCAGACAACAAAGTACTAGATTTTAAGCTTCGTGCATATAAAGCCTCTGTGCTGGCGGGGGAGAGGCGGCGTGTCTAAGCCTCGCCCATCTGATCTGCTATTTATGTACATCGCGCTATAGCAACGCACTCACGGATCATACTGATGTTTGGATGCAGATAAACTTGTCACATATTACTTTTGTGTCACATTAACTCGGAGACGAGCGCATATACTGTTTTTCGTTCTGACACCACCACTCACTCTCCTTCTTCTCGCATTCTCATAGCAAGGTCGAGTCTTGCACTTCAAAAAGGGGTCATTACAGTTCCCCGTTTGGAACTGCTTGCTCTTCTCTGTTCGTCTCGATTGGCTATTTTTATACTAAAGGCTCTCAAACCAGCTAGTATATCTTTCTCATCTTTGTATATCTTTTCTGACTCGGAAATAGTCTTACAACAAATTAGACAAACAGGAAAACATAAAGAAATCTTTGTAAGAAACCAAATAGCAGATCAGGAATAAGTCGAGTCCCGACGTAATCATGAGATTTTTATAATTCTTTAAGTTTGTTGTCTATTTCTTTAAATATATTTTCCCTGACCTCGGCCGCGAACGACAGCCGTTTCCGTTCGCCTCCAGAGAGATTCGATCGATAGCGCGTGGCGATGATTGTGTCTGCCACGGGCAGAAGGCCGAGATCCTTCAGCACCGACTCAACGCGCCGCGACTGCTCGCGGCGAGAGTAGCGGCGGCCCATGCGGAGAGCAGCCTGCGGAGACGAGGAATACTGTATATTTTATAGAGTCCACCGTAACTTTTACAGTAAGTTTTTTTGTCTATATAAGCCATGTGCACATTCAAAAGTAATTTTCATATATAATTGTTTGTCATTGGAACATGAGTAATTCCAATGACAAACAATTATGATGAGCGAGGAGATGACAGATAGAAAGAGAAAGAGAGAGAGAGAGAGAGAGAGAGAGAGAGGGAGGGAGGGAGGGAGAGAGAGAGAGAGAGAGTCATAGAGAGAGAAAGGGGGCACAGAGAAGCAGACTACAGATAGCTTACATGGAACTGCAGCTGCTCGCGCACGCTGAGACTGCCGATGAAGGCGTCCTCTTGTTCGACGTACGCCGAGACGCGGCGCATAAAGTCTCGGCCGACGCGTAGACCATTTACCTGGAATTGGTGGAGGAAAATTTAAAACTCAAAATTCAATATTCAAATATTTCCCGCCAAAATATATTCACCTTGACAGAAGCGTCAACATTCAGGGCGCCAATGTTGCGCTGCGCGAGCACGTTGAGCAGCGTCGTCTTGCCGGAGCCGGAGGAGCCGAGGATGGCGAGGACTTCGCCAGGGTGCGCGACGCCAAAGACTGCAAGTTATATGTGTAGCTGAAAGGAACGTTGACTTCTAAGACGTCTAAAGACCTCCAAGGGAATTCTAACAATACTCTTAAGGAGGGCATAAGATGCAAGCGAAATTGTTTAGAAGTGAATGATAATGGGTCTGAGCAGAGAGAGAGAGAGAGAGAGAGAGAGAGAGAGTAAGAGCGATAAGAGCAGGGGGAGAGGTGAAGATGACTAATTAAACATAAGAGAGAGAGAGAGAGGAAAGAGAAAGTAAAAAGGAAAGGAAGAATACCGTTCTTGAGTATCTGCTTGCCACCGTTTCTCTGCCGCCCTCGCTCTATGTCATTGTCGTCGTCCTCTGCTTGCGATTCAATGCAGGAAAAGGGGCCGTTGCCTTCCGTAGAAGTCGATGCTGCGCTGTTGCCGTTGCTGTTGTTACTGCCACCGGCCTATACCGTGAAAGATAATTTTCGAATTATGAATTTTGAGTTTCCCGCCACCTATTCCAGATTAGCATTGATATTCTTGTATAGATTTATTCACCTTTTGATTCAGGGGCTACCGATCGATAAAACAGATATTGACTGACGGAAACGTTGAGATCATGCCATGAAAAGTGCATCGACGGGCAGACGGTGACATTGGAGACGGAGCGGTGTGGCATGTCGAAGTAGGGGACAGTCTCGGCTGTCACCTGTCAAGGAAAGAGAGAGAGAGAGAGGGAAGGAGAGCGTGCGTAAGAAAATATTGAGAGAGAAATAGAGAGAGAGGGCGGTAGTAAATCAAGAGATGAGTGAGTATTCTGTTTTGTATCTGAAAATGAGCAGAGGTTAGAGAGCTCTTGTTTTAACTTGCGAGAAAAGCCTCAGTCCAAAGTTCTATTGAAATTAAAGGCCGTCCTACTGTAGAAATGCTTTGATTGATTTATTCGGTTATAGCTTTATTCATTTCTTTATTCATGGCCACCTTCCGCAAGAGTCGCTGGTCCTGAGGTCCGCCGGCGGCGGCGCCGTCGACCTCCGTAGGAGCCTCGGTCACGACGATCGACGGAGGAGGGGGCGCGGGGGTCGGGAAGACCACAGAGGATCCTGAAGCTGAGATTTTTCGAGTGAAAGAGGAAAGAGCGAGGGAGGGAGAAAGAAAGAGGGAGAGAACGAAAGAGAGACTGAGAGAAGAGAGACAGAGAGGGAGAGAGACAGAGAGAGAGAGAGAGAGAGAGAGAGAGAGACTGAGGGAGACTGAGAGAGACTGATTGTGAGAGAGTAGGAGGGAATGACGGAGGGAAAGAGTGAGTAGAGATTAGTGGAAATAGAAATGTGACAAGCTAAAATGTAGAGAGAGAGAAGATAAAGGAACTATATTTCTTAATAATAAACAAATATGTATACTCGCTGACCTGGCCCTCCCTCATCACTGGCCACGTCATCCGACTGCGAATCGGAGACGGGGCCTTCCTCTTCTTCTTCTTCATCTTGGCGACGCTCTTTTATCAGCTTCTCGCGATCGCCCATCTTCAACTATTTAAAAGCATTTTCTTTTTGAGCAAACAGATGGGAAGAGTCTAGAAAACACAGACATAAACAAGCGAAAAAATGAATCAACGGAGATGTGTTAACAAGCAGCAACAAAGAGAGAGATGGAGAGAGAGAGAAAAGGAGAAAAGAATTGTGACACTGAAAAATTGAGATAATGAGAACGAGAGAAATGGAGAAATATAATCACTCGGCAAATGAATTCTAAGAAATTTGCATATACGCCTTAATTTTTTTTCGCATAGACAGAAAATACATATTTTGCTTATGTTAGGAGACAATAAAATTGCAATTGTAATGAAAACATAATAAAAAATTGTAAAACAAAAATGGGGCCACAATATGCATCAATGCAAGACAACGACACATATAATTCAAAGAGAAGGAACACGAGAGTAGAATGAAGAGAGTTGTGGCGGAGGAGAAAAGGGGTGAACGATAAGGCAGATAAGGCTTGCACATGTTTCGTAGGAAAGAAATGAGCCTTTCTTGTTAATTGAATTTGATCCGAATAATTTGACAAAACGTTTTTTTGATAAACAATGACGGGTAAACCGAAAGCGAAATTTTCATTTTAATGCCATTAATACCAACACAATTATTGATTCATACATTACGAATGCACGTAGAGTTATTTTATCACTTATATATAGAGAACTATTCTTCATACTTATTAAGTTCGCCCTGATCAGATAAAGAATATGCCCTCGAAACGTGCGTCTCTTGGACCTCTTCTAACAGAAACAGAAACTACACCACACGAGGGTGAGCTGGAGCGTCTTTTGGGGGTGGGGAGGGAGGGGGGAGAAAGAGGGAGCAAGAGAATCAAAGAAGAAGAGACACCGTTAGAGATGGCAGGAACGAGAGAGAGAGCGAGAGACAGCGAGTTGGAGGTAGAGATAAAGAGCCAAATGAACGGGATGCGTAAGCAGAATCGCGGTGAATGATAAGAGGAGCAGGAGTCTCCTCCTCTCACGCTTCGTGGTACACTTGCATTGGAGAGACTTCAATAGGTACACACATGCAACATATATGTACATACATGAACTTCATACATAGCGATACCAACAGACACAGTGCAAATGTATATACATATGGATTGAAGAGATACATACATACATACATACATACATACATACATACATACATACATACATACATACATACACACACATACATTTATAGCCAAAAGTGGAATGTGAATTCCTAAGAGACAGCCATGAAAATATATCGATCTCATGTGAAACGTTTGAACAATGCATATGCAGTTTACCGTCATGTCTCAGTAATATTTTTTTGAAATTAAAAAAATATATATTTAAAAATATATCTTGTTCAAAAATATCTAAAAGTTAATCAATTAGATTAAAGCGATAATTAGCTGCTGTATGAAATGGTCATGAAATTGAAATCGTTCCCTAATTAGTACTTGGTGTAATTTTACGGAGCCTTCTGGCAAGAAGGTGTCGTCTAGCAAGATTCTTCTGAACCATTCCCAGGTCTCAGTACCCTTGCTTGCTGCTCTCATGGACAGAGCCAGCGACTTTCTACTCATGCTGCTCTCATAAACAGAGCTTGAATGTCTTAACCCTCTCGTCCTTCTTCGAATTACTTCAACTGCAAAAAGTGAGAGAATGCCTACGTCGCATTGTGAACTCATCTGCTTCCTAAAGAAATGCGGTTACTCTTTTTTTATACTTAAATTGATTAATTTTTCACACATGTTTTCAATATTGTGCCATAGTTCATAGGCAATTCTATATCCGTCGCAATATTCCTGTTAGTTATTTGATTGTAGGCTTCTCGTCTCCATTGATCGATCATCTTGCAAAAGAGAAGTTGAGAATCTACGCGGTGAGTCTAAGGAAAGAGAGCAGGAAGGTCATCAATGATGTTTGAGCTCGCATCATCTATAGCTCGCTCTGACTAATAGGCTTAGCTCTGACCCTTACTCCTCGCCCTCATCACCGTCTCCATGAATCGCGATATTCAAAGTTCACACAAAGCTCATATTGTTTGTGAATAGTCCGGAGCGACACCCCGATCGAAGCATCTACGTCATCTTCGCCTAATTCTTCCGCATACAAATTACACAATTGTGCGTTTCGACGCTCTAGCTTTTACATGAAAAGTTTATTTGTTTGAATGAATATTGACAAATATTTTTTACTTATCAACGCTCATCTTGTTTTACTACTGGACATGATCACATTTACGCAGACTGTGGAAAAAGGAGAGACGAAAGGCACACAAGCAAGAAATTTACTAGTACAGAGAGAGAGTGAGAGAGTGAAGAAGCGAAAGGAAGTAAGATTGTGAGGAAAAGAGAGAGAGAGAGAGAGAGAGAGAGAGGGAGAGAAAGAGAGAGAGAGAGGGAGAGAGAGAGAGAGAGAGGAGAGGAGAGTGGAAAGGTGCCCAAGAAGTGACAATTATCGCTTGATACCTCGTCATCTAATTAAGTTAAACCGCGAATATTAATTGGCAAAAAGAGCTTCGCTGAAGGGAACAGTGAGCGGACCAATTACTGACCGATTACGACAATATTATCGTATGGCAATCGCCTGAGGGTGCAATTTCTCCTGCCCTCCCCCAACAACCCGCCCCCTCATGACTTGCACTCCTCACTGTCATCCGCTCTCATGGACAGGGCGCACTCTCCCCTTCGGCTTCTCGCATAAATCGAGAATTGGATTCTTTGTTCATCAAGCAGATTCATCAAGTTTGTTCGTATGTTTCTTTATGCGCACAAATGACATTAAAAAATAATTAATCGTTTGCATTTTAAGTACTATAATTTGAAATTATCCTAGTGCTCTAGGCACCTGAATATTTCGAAAATGACTCTTTTTAAATATTTATTTCAGTCGATTTTAAGAATGTTTTATAAAATCACATTTGAATTCCAGAACAGTCAGAAAGAGCATCAACGTGATTCTTTGATTTCAACCGGACTTTCACTGACATCTACAGATACATTTCGCCATGCGCAAGTTAGTTGTCCGCGTGTAAAAGATTGCCATCCAAGATACAAAGAAAATTTTTTATTCTTTCTGTTGCCAAAACAAGCCCTGTAGACCGGTTATGTCCGATTTGTTTTTAGAGCCCTTTGTTTCTGGGCTAAGCGTCTCTATGTACATATGTACATACATTGTAGGCTAGCGCAGACCTTACAGCCGAGTTACATGTTGCTTTGAAAGTTTAATGGCCAATTTTTTTCAGATGAGGATGACCAGCTCGTTTCTCACTTGGAACGCCAGTTCGCCGTAGACTTCTCGACTGGCGAATGCTTCTACTGCTTGGATGCTGGAACTGAAGGCAGAAGATGGCCAATATCTTTAGAAGGGATGCATTGTCCGTTGTGTATTTAGACTTGATGCCACCATTCTTCCTAGCGAATTTAAATATTTCATATCTTTCATGTTGAAATTCGTATGCTTATTGCAGCAATTTTATATTTTCAGTAGTTCTTTAGCCGTATCCACTCAACTACCGCGCAACTTCAACTCTTAAGCTGCTTCACATTTGCCCAGTTACGATAAGTTGCGGAAGCACAGAAGAGTGAGAAGTTACGGCGATTGTTCATGTCTCCCTTCACCAGCCTGACCACACTCCTTGATCAGCCTAGCACGGTAATAACTTCATTAATATTTTTTTTCTTTTTAAGCTTCAAATAATATTTTATTATTATTTTAAATTGCATAATTTTCACTTTTGGTTTTTATCGAGGACGAAATGAGGTCGGTGTACGATGCTACAAGCCATTCCGACGAACTCGATCGAATCGCGTGAAACACATTCAGCATATGAAGGAAAACGGGATATGGAAAAGCGTTCTCGACCTCATCAACAACTTGATTTACAGCATTTAGAAAACTTTTTATACAACTTTTAGAGACCTCATTTATTTGTAAGCAATTCACTGTCATCAGCAGCGCGGTAACAATTGTATTTGTAGTCCTTATCTTCGTGTGCAATTGTTGCAAATTAGGAATTGTATTATACATTTGTGCATAATTTGTTAAAAATAAATAGTGCTCCTTTACCGAGAGCACTTACATTATATAAAAGCAGCATAAATAGACACTAAACTGACACAAAATAATTTTTCAAATAAACAAACTGAAGACGTTCTGTCATAGGCTTAAAGTATTTCCATCACAATTATTCTGAATATCAGTGGCACAAAAGTGCGATGGTGTACAACTTTTCGTCCTCAAAAGATTGACTGCTCACCCTTTTTGTGTTTCCTTGTCTCTCCAATCTCACAATCAGAGTTATTAACGAATTAAGGGCAAATTGATTGCTTGTCACATTTCTCTTTCCACACTGGTATCTTCTTTTTAAAAAGTAGGAGGTTAGGAAAGAAGGAATTGAATGACGCCTTCTGCATTTGTCGAATGCTTCATACATATTAATATTTCATTTTTGTAAAATTTTGCGAATGTCGTGCAAATTATAACGATAGCGATATACATATAGCAAATATAGAACGATGCACTTTATCAACAAGATCAACAATAAATATAACGAGAGGAGCATCACTTGAGCGTCTTCTGTTGAAGACAGCGGCGACAGAACCGTCCTTCTTGAAGTCGAGCAGCAGCAGCTGCTGGTCATCATCATCCGTCCCTGCCGGCAGGGTCTCCTGAAATGCCTGGGATGGACCATTCTGATATGAAAGCTATGAAAGATGCAAAAACATAAATGAAAATATTTTCTGATTGTCATTTTCCAAAGCATGACGGTTTCTGAGACGTGGACCCAATGGCTGCCGTTTGTCGAGTGGAGTCTGGCGTGGAGAGTCGACCAGTCGCAGCCGCAATTTTAATTATTAATTTAATTTAAATTTTTATTTCTATTTCGCTTTTAAGGCTTCTCGTCTAATCGATAGTCTTACGAAAGAGGAATCAAGGTTCGCAGGAAAAGAGAGCAGGAAGGGCATCTTCGATGCTGTTTGAGTTCACAGCCATAGCTCGCCGTGGCCCTTTCTCTCCTCGCCCTCTTCTCAGCTTCCAGTATTTGCAATGTCCTTACTTCTCATCAAATTCATCTGATTGTTAGCGAGATCTCTGAAGCTGACCGCCGATCGAAGCCTATGTACATATGTACTCTTCGCCTAATTTGCCTCTTTTAATACATTTACATATATTTGTGTTACTGAACCGGTATTTCTGCTGAAGATGTCAGGGTCAATTAATTAACTAATAACAAGTACATATTTGTTTATTTGTAATGTCTTCCGAAGGTTTCTCTGTTACGTGAAATGATTCTTTGTTTGAATGATTATTTGATGCCTGGAATCGCTTGATTTCCTGCAGTTTTTACTGTGATAAAGTAATATGATAGCATTTGTGAGAACTCAGCGAAATGTGGAAAATGGAGAGACGAATGACACACTGAAAAGAAGGAAAAACAAGAGAAGGACAGGATGACGCTGTGTGTCTCCGTAATGGCTTCATGAGCACGACGAGTTTTAAAAATACATATGCGAATGAATTCTGCCACTGTAATGACGACGATGGGCGCGACGAGCCCTGAACGAGCGAAAATTGTCTCTATCGCTGATTGTAGGTTAATTTAGTATTAATGTTCGATCGAGTTGTCGTGTTTGTGGCTGCGGTCTTTCAACGCTTCTGTTACGGTTATCCTGAAAAAAACTTTATCTCATGAAGTGAAAAAAGTTAAAACCCCAAATAATTGAGAAAGCCCAACAATAATTGCATATAGTTTTGCATATTTACTCAGAATTAGCTCTAGAAATTACGATATCTTCAGCATTTTTAACTATTATGCCAATTAGTTCGGGCCATTTGTCACTTCTTTTCCGTTTGAATCCGGTTGAATTATGAATTGAAACCTAACAATCCGCTTTTCCAGACCTCAATGGCCGTGGTTCCTTGAGGTAGAGTACCTCAGCCTCTTCTACATAATTGCTCTTGAATTTGATATTCTCCTCTTTTAAATGGCCTTTCACGAACATCGCCCACGAGAGAGCCACGGATACATTTGCCAGGCGCCAGATAATTTTTCCACATGGAAAAGATAGCCATCCCAGCGACAATGAAAGGTTTTTCTTCCAGTCCTTTCGTTGACCGAAACATTCCGTGAAGCCTGCTCATGCCCGATGTGTTGCTCAGGACGCGTCAAGCACGGCCTAAATGTTCTCGAGTGAATTATACATAGGAGCGATAATAAAAAAAACCTGTTGAAAAAATTAACCTTGAGTGCTGTACTTATTTAAAAGTCAGCCTTTCATCGATATTGTTCTGTTGTTAATGCTATTCTTGCTCTGTTATCCAATTTTGTGTCGCTCTATAAGTCTAAATGCTGTCAGCTTCCTCTATCATTTTGTTCTTGAATTTGTTCTCCTCGTTGAATTTGGAATCGAGCAGCAACATTGACATGACGGCTATGGAGTTCTCTTCTCTCGTTACGCAAGGCATCCAAAACATGTCTAAAAGAATCGGCGCAGCATTTTTCATTAAAAAATAAATATTGTATATTTTCACTGATTTTTATAATGGAATTTAAAATAAAGAATGGACTTGTTTAAGAATATTTTTTTTAGAAATGATCATTAGAAATATATGCCTACATATGTAGTATTATAATAACAACAAAGAATGCACATGCTTCGCATTCTCCCTCTGTAGGGGCTTCAGATTCTTGAAGATGGACTCGCTGCCCGACATGGCATTTAAGACGAGCTATAAAAATCACAGTCGCCAAGTGGTGGCGAGAGCCAGACCATACTCAATCGTTTTTGTCTTACTCCTTGAAAAAACGAGAGGACAGTTCTGGCCGAATTCTGCAAAAGAAACAATCAAGAATGATGAAGAAAAAATATGCAGGAAAATGGCAAGTGAAAAGTGAACTCACCATCGGTAGGCTTCACAGGTCCCTGGTGGGGAGAAACGGGAGAATGATGAGAAAGCATAGGAATCAACCGATTTTATATGGACTGTGCTGCACTTTTAGAGTTCCTGTTTAACCCATGAAGAAGTTCGCAACAGGGAAAGTTAAATATTTCATAACTTCGTTAACTAAAATATGCGATCGCTAAATGTTATTTATCAGTATTTCAACAGTTAATTAATGATTGACCTGTTATTTACCTAATTTAAATGGTCGCCTACCTTGTAAAGTACATATGTACATACATGTATTGCAAAGCCTGACAATGTGTCGAAATTACCAGTAAAATTCATCCTCGTCATATTTGGTCTCCAATACATCTTTCGTTTCACTTTAAGGTTATCAATATCTCTGCTCTTTTAATACCACAAAATTGAACGCCTGGGAGTCTACAATACGAGCTGCGTCCGTGTCTCCTGTCTGTCCTGGTTTCTATCTCCTGCGACGCCTTCGTCTACAGATCGAGCAGAATACAGGATTCAAAAAATATTAAGCAAATTTGATTAACAACCATATAATTTTTTCATAAGTGACCGCACCGCTATCGATCGGAAATGTTGACGATTTCCTAATACGGCCTTCTGAAATGCTGTTAGAGTGGCGCTTTCTTTCTTCGCACTCATCGCCGCCTCCATGAGTCGCGATATCTTTCATTCCCATCAAGCTCATCTTATTGTTAGTGAATTGTCTGGAACTGATCACCGAGCGCAGCAGGTGCATCCTCTTCACCTAATTTGTGCATATGTATGCATATGTTACATACTTATCGTGTACATACATATGGTTTACCTCACGAGAATTTTCGTTATATGACATATTTAAAAAGGCTCACTATTCAAAAAGTAATAAATACTATTCTCTTCGCGTAAGCGCATATTAATTACTACTTTAAATTTTTGTATATCCAATTGCTTTTGTAAGGTGACTAACGAACACGTACGTTATATGATAAGGAAATGCTAGTACCTCAACAGAACCATTCGAGCAGAGCACTCATTCCAGTATAAAGATTTGTAAATAACACGTCTAAAGACAAAAATAACAGGAGGATCCAAAGTATTTAAATATATTGAAAGGGTGAAAGGACAATGTTTATTTCACAAGCTGAGTTGGTTTATATAGGACTGGAGGAGGGAGCACTTTTCTAAGGGCAGAGGAATTATGATAATCATCTTGATAAATCTCCATCTAGAAGACAGAACTTGATAGGGAGAAAAATATTTCAAAAAAAAATTTCGTGCTTAATTGAGTTATTCTCGATACGTCAGTCTCAGCTGCCCGGTTGGTATCGAATTTTTCTTCTTCTTTAAAAAAAAAACAATTCGTTGGTTTATTTTCTTATATTATTCTCGTGTTGTAGTAGATTTCGCTTCAGTTTATGAACCCTGTATCATTAATAAGAGAGTGAGCTAGAAGAGAGACAGAGAGAGAGAGACAGTAAGAGAGAAAGAGAGAGAGAGATGGAGTAATTGGGATGAGAAGCGAAGATGCGAGAGGTGATACAGTGATAAAATGCGAAGGATTGCGAGATTGTGTGTGTGGGAGAGAGCGAGAGAGGACGGGAACATTAACTATCAATCTCCCTGCATTGTTGTGTTTAAAAAAACCATGAAACAGCTTTCCTCGCTTTCTCTTGTTATTAGGTTCTTGTGATATCGCTCCATTTGATGTCTGCATTTCTTCATAATTACACTTATTTTTTCTTTCAAGAGTTCTCTTGCTCTTTTGAAATCATTGGCAGCTGCTCACAAGAAATCTTCTCTTCTCTTGTTCATTCTATTTCTGTCCACTCTCCAATTCACTATTTTAAAATGCCCATCTTTTTGTCTGCTCCATCGTCTCTTATTGTCGTGCTGATATTGTCTCTCCCCCTTTCTCTGTCTCTCGCTCTCTCTGTCTCTATCTCGCGCTCTCTCTCTCTCTCTCTCTATCGCTCTCCCTGTTTCGCTTTCTCTCTCTCTCTCTCCTCTATCGTTAATTCTTGAAGGCAAGTATCACTCATTCCTCCAAATATTCTTAAGAAAGAATTTCAACTATTCGTTGGTAGATAATTTTGAATTGCGACACAATTAGATATGAGCTTGACTTGCGCGAAGCGAGCAGTGAAGAGATGGAGAGAGCGAGAGAGAGCGAGAGAGGAGAGAGAGAGAGAGACAGAGACTAGATAAAAAAGAAAACGTGCGATTTTTTCCTTCTAATTACTTCAACCGCAAAAAGCTTCCTAGAATGTGCTACAGTTTATTGCCTTCAAATGTTCATCAACTCGCTTTCCTTGTCAATTCTCAGCTCTGATTTGTGATAACTTTATTAACCAGAATTATAAGACAATTATCAATTGTAGGAATAATTATTCTGTGATGCGAAGGAGTGACTTCTAGGCAAGGCGAGGATGAAAGAAAAAGAATAAGAGATAGAGAGCGAAAGAGACGAGAGAGATGAGAGAAAAACTATGAAAGAAAGTGAATATAGTGGCTTGAAATAGAACTGAATTGCACGATATTTATCTATTTGCGCCTCAGGAATCTCAGATGTAATTGCGAACATATAATGAGAGTGGCAGAAGAAAATAGACAAGGAGAGAGGAGAAGCACAGAACGAAAGACAAAGATGCGGATACAAATAAAATAAACATGCGTAGACTCCGTTCTTGATAAGCTGTCCTCCTTGGTCTCGAGTGGTAGCCAAGTCGCTAGAGGAGTACGGTAGATGCAGCCCATCGATGCACGGAAGGGCGGCGGTCTGGAAAAACGAATACACAAAGCACCCGATCTAGAAGATATTAGGCTAATTATTATTTAAAAAATGCTATTTATAGTAGTTAAAATTCTAATATTATTTACTTTCAATGATTAAAAACATGTAGAAAACTATGGACTAATCTGATATAAGTGTACATAAGAGATGGAGAACACCGAATGTGAGAAATGAACAGCGCGCCTATACCATTCGAGCAGTTGGCGGTTCATCTGCATCTCGGGTAGAACATCGGATGAGGGTGGGGAATACGGTAGAGCCTTGAGAAGTACGGTAGCCGTGTATGAATCCATCGCCACGGTCTGCAAGTAGGCTACCACAAAGCAACGCGTTCGTTATTAAATGAAATTAATTATATTATCTTTTTTTTTAAATTATTACTTGATATAATTCGATACAAAATAGAAAATTTTGGACTTATCTAATAGAAAAAAAGGCTGGAGAGGCCGAGAGATGAAGAACTCGGTTCGGCGATTGCTGGTGATTCTGCAATAGGAAAACAATTAGCATTTTTTGGAGAGATTTTGGTAATGAGAGAAAGGAAAGAGAGGGAGGGAGGGGGGAGAGAGATGGAGACTGGGGTGGGGAGAGAAATAGAGGGGGAGAAAGAGGGATGCGCTAACTATCCGATCGCAAACAAGGACGCAAATTCTTTTATCAAGGCAGTCATGCTTTCTTTCGATAACACGACGAATAATTTTTTTTTAAACACGTCTTCACTATCGGTGCAATGAATGACCCATACATACTATTTCTTTCAATTTCAATCCCTAACTCTCATGTTTGCTAGCCTCTCTCTCCAATTTTTTGTCGCCTCTTTCTCACTCCTCACAATCTCTTTCTCTTAGGCTTAGGCGCCGCTACAGTGCAATTCTACCGTAATACTATATGGTAAGTTATAAACGTTGTTTTTTTTCCAGGATAGCCTTTGCTCTTCGACAAGCGTTCTGTGTTATGGACACCCGTCCAGCTTCGGCCACTCAGGCCATCAAGGGTGAAGCGACGCCCCATGAAGGTTGGTTTTTTTAGACATTAACTAAAACATTCAAAATGTCTACTGTACTAAAGTGTATTTTAAACCACTTTCTCAGAAAAAGAAATTAGACACCGAGGAACATCTTGCTTTGGCTATCGTCTATTCTATATCCAATTTTCATTCTAATACGCTCACTATGACAGGTCGCGGTGAGAAGGAGGAGAAGAAGGAAGGTGGACGGAAGGAGTGGGAGCGCGGAGAGAAGGCGGTCAGTGGTGGGGCTCTTGTGTACCAAGCACACAAGCCCCCCATCGGCCAGGGAGAGACGGTGGAGAAGGAGAAGGAGGAAGAGAAGGGAGATGGAAGCAAGTTGGAGATGGAGTATGGTGGGAAGGGGGTCGGTCCGGTGCACGTCGCACCGGCCGGCCCAGCGTTGGGCCCGGTAAGTACAGTATATCATTCTTTGCCATAATCCTTCTTTTAAATACTACCTTATATAATTTAAATTCAACCAATAAATTTTGCTGATTACTATTTTCACTGATATAAAATTACCCATTACTAAATAATTCGGTAAAATAATTAAGAACGAGTGAAAGAAAGGAAAAGAGACCGAAAAAGAAATGACCGTACTTTCAGAGCGATGGAGTGCAGAAGGAGGAGGCGCGGCGCGCGGTGGCGGCCGGTGCCGGGGCGGCAAACCAAGCAAGTCCGCCCCGACCCGGCCAGGGAGAGACGGTCAGCTACAACAGATATACATTACAGATTCATCCAATTACGGTAGACAATTACTGGTTGCATTAGTAGGGAATCGATCAGATACAAAAGCCATAAGTGAAAGAAAATTTGCAGCCTAAAATAGTTTTTTTCTCACAAAATATTCGCTATAAATTCGTATTCTTATTTTTAAATACATAATTATTTGTGTATAAACATTAGAATTCATTCATGGTCTATCGATTTAACAGAAAAAAGAGCATTTTGTAAAAATATTATTGTTAGACTTTCTCAGGTGGTTATTTATTAATTACTCCATCAAAAGTTTCCTATGAACTTGCTCTCAAATCGTTTCGTAATAAATACTCCGACTATGCATATCGTGTCATGTGAACAGTTATCAGAAAAAGGAAAACCTTCTTTAAGGAAGAAGGAGTCGTGGACGACGTGGCGCAGAGCGCACTGGAAGGAGGACTCGAGAAGGGAGCAGCCAGTGGCGGGGAGATTGTCGCAGCGACTCCCCCCACTGGCCTGGCGGAGACGGTCAGTTGTCACTGCAGTTAGATTATTATGAATGGAAGACTAGTTCAGCATATTGAGACAGTTGAGTCTACTAGAAAATAAAAATAGAACAATTTAAACATACTACCTTATGTAATTTAAATTCTGTCAATAAATTTTGTATCATTTTTTCCTGATTACTTTTCTTACTGATATGAAATTACACATTATTCAATAAATCGGTAAATAATTAAATAATTAAAAAGAAA
This sequence comes from Allodiplogaster sudhausi, assembly GCA_945643635.1. Taxonomy (NCBI): domain Eukaryota; kingdom Metazoa; phylum Nematoda; class Chromadorea; order Rhabditida; family Diplogasteridae; genus Allodiplogaster; species Allodiplogaster sudhausi. The sequence goes on along the minus strand of CALZFC010000166.1, from coordinate 150,893 downwards.
AAGAAATGACCGTACTTTCAGAGCGATGGAGTGCAGAAGGAGGAGGCGCGGCGCGCGGTGGCGGCCGGTGCCGGGCCGGTAATGAGGAAAAGTAGCCGTTAAATTTAAATTCAAAAAAATAGTGATAAAAAATAGTGGCGCAGAGAATTTATTTCTTAAAAAATAAGAGAAACACGGTATAAGAGAGAAAATTATCAGTTAAATGCTTTAAAAGAGTAAAATTACCTATGCATAAATTAATAATTTATAATAAAAAAGTAAAGATAAAGGCTCTATTTAATTCACTTTGAAAGAAAGAAAAAGAGAACGAAAAGGAAATAACCCGTGTTCAGATGGACGGATCTGAGAAGGTGGAGCTGGCGCGGCATGCTGTGGAGGCCGGCGAAGAGGAGCTGACTCCCCTCTCCGGTCATGGATTGCTGGTCAGCTACAACACATATTTCATTACTCATTCATCCATACGATAGATAGTTGAATTTTTAAGGGAATTAATCAGAGAAAAGCCATACGTGAAAGAAAATTAGGAACCCAAAATAGTTGTCTGGTCGGGCCTAAATTCAAAGGCCAAAAAACTTGGGCCAACTTGTATCTTTGGTTGAAAGCGAGAAGCAGGGGGGGGGGGTTGGTTGAAAGGCGAAACAACAAGCGGAGTTCTAGTTTTACTCGTGAAGAAGGGAAAAAGGCTAACATTAAAAAGAAAGATTAAGAAAATAAATGAAACAAATCAATTATGTAATATCTGTTTTTTGCATTAAATAAAAAAATACCGTTAGTAGATAGATGTGAAAATAATTTAATTATTGACGAACTAATTTCAGTTCGATGAGAAGGACGGAGAGCCGATGAGCGGGGATGAGGAGAAGGCAGAAGGGGACACGAGAGAAGGACGCGGACAGATCGCAGAGGTAATTACAATTTAAATTTTCATAGGAAAAAGGGGATTTCGATTTAAGAAAAAAAAAGCAAAAATTCAATGCCACTATTTTTTTTATCAAAACAAATTCGCGAATTCAATGTTAATATTATAGAAAAAGGAGTAATTTTAAATGAGGAAAAGTAGCCGTTAAATTTAAATTCAAAAAAATAGTGATAAAAAATAGTGGCGCAGAGAATTTATTTCTTAAAAAATAAGAGAAACACGGTATAAGAGAGAAAATTATCAGTTAAATGCTTTAAAAGAATAAAATTACCTATGCATAAATTAATAATTTATAATAAAAAAGTAAAGATAAAGGCTCTATTTAGTTCACTTTTGTTTTTTTCCTAGTACTAAATAAGAAAATAATACATAAATTTTTTTAAATAAAAATTATATGTTTGTCTTGTATTTTGGCTAAAACAGATTAGGATTTCAATGTAAAATGGATAAAGAATCTCATACTGTCACTAACGGATTTCGTTGTAGAAAAAGAAAAGAAAAATGAGAGCAAGAAAAAGATCATAATAAAAGATACGTTGTTCATTTATAACTAGTGCTTCAAATAATTTTAACTATTTTTTTTAATAATTAACTTTCTAATTAAAAAAAATCCCTCGTAGGGCACGAAAGAGGCTGGAGAGCAGAGAGAGGAGGAGATGGAGACAGAGGAGAAGGATGAAGAAGAGAGCGAGACCAGCAGCTGCCCTGAGGAGGACGAGTCCACCGTTCAGGTACACACTTCTAATTCTTCCAAGACAAACAATATCCCAATCTTGAATTATCTCATTTCATTTATTTTTCTCTGTTCTCGCTCTATCGCTCTTTCTTCTCTGACTTCAGGTGCTTCTCGTCGCCTGCCCCTCCACGGGCCTCCCTCCCAGCAGCATCCTCCTTCCCAGCAACATCCGGGTGCGTGAGGCGCAGCAGCAGCTCCGCGATTTCATGGAGCGGCCCTTCGCGACCTTCTGCGAGTTCGCAGGTATGGTCTCGACAAAGAAGTACAGGATTCAGGCAGATAGAAAAGTCCTCTAAGCTTTAAGTCCTTGCAAATTGCGAGCTACTCTAGTTACCGTATGCCGAGATTCGACCATTCGTTACCGTATCCAGGTTCAAATCTTGCAGAGAACGAGGACGGAACGATGCGCGTGGCCTCGATCTTCTTCCTCCTCAACTTCTCCCTCTTCCATGAGGGCACCTCTTCCATCATCCCCATCTACCTGGGCGACCCTGCGCAGGTCGAGACAAGTCATTCTGATCATGTTCCATAGATACTTATCGTCGTATCGCTACAAAGGGATCTAGCTACAATCAGCTTCAGCTGCTCTCCAGAAGAAATAGCGCGTTTCAGCTGCTGACATCCCAGATCGCCCACTGGTGGCGCGTCGTGCAGGCGCATGGGCACGCGAACGGGCAGCCACGCTTCGCCCACGGCACGGAGGAGTTCCTCACGGAGGAGGAGAGGCAGCAGCGGGCCATTCTCACGGAACGGCTCGGCCAGATGAAGAAGGGCGAGGACGAGTACGCGCAGACCGAGGTGGCCCTCTACGCGCTCGGGTATGTGCGAAAAATGAGAGGGGAGAGACAGCGAGAGAGAGAGCTAGAGAGAGCAAGAGAGTAAGAGAGAGAGGGAGAGAGAGAGACAGAGAACAGAAAGCGAAAAGTGGGAAAGATTATCTTTCGTAATCATAGCATCTCCGAGACCACGCGCGTCTTGCGCATGAACACGGCCCTCCTCGTGGAGGAGAAGAGGAAGAATGCCGAAGTCAGTTGAGGGAAGAATGCAAATTGGCTAGAGGGAAGATACGAACATGACCAACTATTGGTATAGAAATGGAAATCGCCAGGAGATTATGCGATAGAAAATGGTGTAGCGCAAGTAATCTGAACGAGTGTAGAAGAGTATAGCGTGCCCTAATTCAATGCTCAGTAAAAGACTTCTTGCCTTCAGCTGGCGCGGCGGCTGGAGGAGCTTCTCCAGCGCCAGGCTCACCCGAGCACGCCAGCCGTGCCCTCCCCGATTCCTGGAGTCCAGCCATCTCCGGCCGACACCGTCCACCACGACACGGTCGGGGTTGATGAGCTGGACGACGCCATGGAGACGCAGGACGTGCCCCCGCAGCCGCCCGCTGCTGTGCCCAGGCGCCCTCGCCGTGTGCACCGCGGCCGTCGCCCCGCTCCTCACCGCGCGACTGCGGCAGGCCGTGTCGAGAAGAGGAAGGAGAAGCGGCTCCAGCAGGCAGTCAAGAGGCTCGCCGTTTGGTCAGTTACGCCTTGGTGTTTAAAGCAGGGTCATAGAGATAGAAACGAGTCTAGGAAACCGAGGGATGCAGAGCAGAGGGAGAGTCCAGCGCTGATGTATTAGTACTGTTTAGGGAATAGAAAGAAGCGCTATCGAGAGATATAGTTTGATATAAAAATTGATTAGAAATTAGAAAAAAAGCAAGAAAAATCAGAATGACAGGTAGTTAGAGAGAGAGAGAGAGAGAGAGAGAGAGAGAGAGCGAAAGAGTGAGAGAAGAAAACAGTTTGACGAAATCGAATCGTCATTAAATCAACAGCAGATAAAACAGTATTACAAGTACAAATACCCACCTTAAGCTTAACCGCGCAAAGCAAAATATAATCCCAAACAGAAGGAAAAATCATTTAAAAAATTCATAAAACTGTTTTTACATTTAATAAAAGCAGATTATATCTATGAAAAAAAACAAATTAATAAAAAAATAATAATAATATTAACAATAAATAAATAAATACCGTACCTTCCTCCTTCCAGGAGTTCGCGGAGGAGCGGCAATTTTTATTTTAATTAATTTAAATAAATCACTTTTTAATCAAAATATGTCTTATCAGACCTATTTCTATGGTTATTTTGCTCGAGGAACACGAAAAAAATATTTTTGAAAGATAATATGAAACTAGTAGTCAATTTGAATCTACCGATTCTGTCCACGTCCAGAAGCTCACTCCTCGAGCAGCTCTTCCATTCTGAGGGTTTCCTCTGACTCTGCAATGCGTCGACTTAACAGGCGAGCATTACAGGGGGCACTTTTGGCATTCTAACGATAAGTTTTAATTCTAAATACTGACTGACCGGTCTTGAAGTGGAATTGGCTAAATGATATCTTTGGCAGGGTTTAAAAAGGGCCCGTCTATATCACATACCCACCCATATTTTAAGCCTCCCGGGACCAAACCCTACACATATTTTTAGATCCAAAATTTGATTACTCTTATCCACTTTGGGCTCCAAACTCTCTGCCCACTCCATTCGACTAAGGACTCCTCTACGCCCTAAGCTTCTCCCCCTCTTTTTCTATGTCTATCGCATTCCTGACCAGGGATAAATTATGACCAGAAGGTCATTTCATACAATTTTAAGGGAAAATTAGAGCAAGCTTCTTTCCCTTCGTCTCCGGGTTTTCTCGCATCGCGCGCGAACTGCTTTCTTTAGCCTGATCTTGTGTCTGTCTTCTCTTGTTGGTGACGATTCCATCCATTCATGATCAGTGCCGACGCATTTGGTCAAGATATCTGAACGCAACTCGTTTTGTCTTTTTTTTTTGGGTGTTTCCATCTAATATCTCTGTTCGCTTCATGTCGCGAGTCTTTCTCGAAATCTGGCCTCTCTCTTTAGTCCAAAAATCTTTTCCGGCACTTTCAAACGTCTACTTCTCACTTTCCTCCGACTTGGAGACGAAATCATATGTATAAAGACCATCAGACTGGCTTTCGTCAGGATGCCTAAAACTGCTTTCATATGGCTGCATTATCTCTTTTATTTGTATATTCTTTGGGCTGGTTGCCTTTCTCGCCGGGACCTGCTCTCTACACTCCATTGCTTTGACTTTGTTTCTTATATGGATCATCGAAAGATGGTACCCTTATGTGATGTGCCTAATCTTAGTGGATCATCGAAAGATGGTACCAATGTTGTTTGCCTTATCTTTTGCAGGTTTTTCAGACGCCTCTTCCATTCGAGCAACCAGCCCATTGAAGCCTCATTTTGAAAATAATTCTGTGGCTATTTGAAAGCAGTTTGGGTACTATACCTCTCTCATTCTCCATTTCTCAAGGTTTCTGATTCATTGTTGGGAAGTCTTTTCCCTGTGCTCGTCGAGATGGTGGGAACAGAAGATGTTGAGGATAGAACGCGCGTGATTTTTGTAAGGTCAGACATGGCCGTCTCATTGTCAGATATTTTGGCCAGGCGCTTTTAAATTTACCATTTTCCTCGTGTATTTATCAGACAAATCAGAATTTTATGTTTTTGCCTTCTGCCCCAGGGCTTTCCCTTGTCATCTGGTTCTCCTGTCGCCTTCTGCAACGGGAATTTCCCTCGCCATCTGGTACTCCTTTCGCCTTCCGCCCCAGGGATTTCCCTTGCTTTCTGGTTCTCCTTTCGCCTTCTGCCCCTGGGCTTTCCCTTGCCAACTGGTTCTCCTGTCGCCTTCTGCCCCAGGGCTATACCTTGCCATATGATTCTCCTTGATTGGTAGGCCCTTTTTGCGAAATGTTCGCTTGGAAGACCACGCTGAGTGTTTCTTTTGAATTGGTCAAACAAAATCCACTCCTCTTCAAGCCGGTCGGTTTGAAGCTTTTTGTTAACTTGCAAAATCTGTGATGTTTTTCCTGCCTGGTCGCGGTTCTGCCCGCTATGTTCGAAAGGTTCGGATATCTCGTTTGCTCTATTTATGCCTTACGAACTTGTCGGCCTGCTTCCAATTGGAGTCTGCTTAATGTTTTTATTAATTCGTTTCGAATAATACTAGTTAATATTGTTTATGTATATTTTATTATTGGAGGAGCGTTCGTGCCTTCCATTAGGCCGTTCCTCTCTCACTATTCAACGAGCTCGCCTGCTCAATCGTAAGGAATGCTTGTCGTGGGGCCACCATAAGACCATAAGATCTTCATTGTTGGTTTAAATGATATTTACAAATATCTGTATTTAAATTTCTCCGAATAGTAATTAGACACAAGATAAGAATTTAAAGTAAATCCGAACTTAGCAGAATCGGCGAAAATAACCAAAATAAAAGTATCCGTCTTTAAGATCTTTCTCGCGGCGATCTATGCCGTCATTTTCAAGCCGTACGCTGCTCTCATGGTTATGGTCGCCGTGGTTGAGACGACGGTCGAACTTGGCGGTTCATCGGTATCTTGGGTGTCAAATTACTTTTTTTTTATTTCGTAAATATATCAAAAAGAGGGGTATCGTTCCTGCTTCGCATTTACTACATTTTATGAATTATGGATTAAGAATTGAAAATCTGGATTGTGAGTAATTAATGGCAAAGTTTATCAAGAGGATTAATGAGTGATGATTTTTCTTGGAGATTCGTTATTGATTTGTTTGAGATAAACATAATCTCGGCAGTCACTCTCGTCTGTTTGGTTGGGATCTGCGTCGAGTTCACTGCTCACGTCGTACTCGACTTCTTCACTGCATTCGCCGACATTTATCAGCGACCAGTTTTTACATATTTCTTTAGTTTATCTAATTAATTTTTGCGAACTTTTATTTTTTTCGCAAATAGAGCCTTTCTCATTACAGATGGTGCTGCGAAGTCGAGCTCGCCTTCTTCACTGCACGCGCCGGAATTAATCAGCCAATTTTTCATTATTTCTTTAATTTATCTGATTAATTCTTGCGAAACTTTATTTAGTAATTATAACCTTTCTGATTGCAGATGGTGCTGCGAAGTCGAGCTCGCCGTCTTCACTGCACTCGCCAGAATTAATCAGCCAATTTTCGTTATTTCTTTAATTTATCTAATTAATCCTTGCAAATTTTATTTTCACAATTATAGCCTTTCTCGTTACAGATGGTGCTGCGAAGTCGCGCTTCTTCACTGCACGCGCCGGAATTAATCAGCCAATTTTTTCATTATTTCTATATTTTATCTAATTAATCCTTGCAAATTTATATTCACAATTAGAGCCTTTCTGATTGCAGATGGTGCTGCGAAGTCGAGCTTCTTCACTACACTCGCCGGAATTAATTGGCTATGTTTTTTTCATTATTTCTTTAATTTATCTAATTAATCCTTGCAAATTTATTTTAACAATTATAGCCTTTCTCATTACAGATGGTGCTGCGAAGTCGAGCTTCTTCACTACACTCGCCGGAATTAATCAGCCAATTTTTCATTATTTCTTTAATTTATCTAATTAATTCTTGCGAAACTTTATTTCGTAATTATAACTTTTCTGATTGCAGATGGTGCTGCGATGTCGAGCTCGCCTTCTTCACTGCACGCGCCGGAATTAATCAGCCAACTTTTTAATTATTTCTTTCATTCATCTAAGTAATCCATGCGAAATTTTATTTTCGAATTTCTAACCTAATTATTTGCAGATGGTGCTGCGAAGTCGATCTCGCCTTCCTCTCAGCAATCGCCAAAATTTATCAGAAATTAATGTATTCATTATTAATTTGATTTATCTAATTACTCCTTGCGAATTTTATTTTCGCATTTCAAACCTTATTATTTGCAGATGGTGCTGCGAAGTAGAGCTCGCCTTACTCGCCAAAACTTATCAGAAATCAAATGTACCCATTATTAAAATGATTTATCTGATTACTCCTTGCGAATTTTATTTTCGCATTTAAAACCTTATTATTTGCAGATGGTGCTGCGAAGCTGAACTCGCCTTACTCGCCAAAATACATCAGAAATAAAATGTATTTATTATTTATTTAATTTTTTTAAAGTAATCCTGGTGATATATTATTTTCGCCCTTCCAACCTTATTATTTGCAGATGGTGCTGCGAAGTCGAGCACGCTTTAATCGCCAAAATTTATCAAAAATCAAATGTTTTCATTATAAAAAAACGACTGGTTGTTAAAGGAGATCATAAGGGAAAAACTCCTAACACGAATTCCCTGACAGATTGTTAAAAAGTACGGTGTAGAGAAAGTGCTACTGCTCCTCGCCTCTCTCCACAGAAACTTGTGGTTTGAACCACGGACAAGTCAGCCAACGTGTTAAGCAAAACCCGGCCAATGTTGGTTGCGCGCACCATATGTATGCGATTTACGCTCAGCAGCTTAATGGCCATGTCGGCCACGGTCGTAGCCCTATCAAATTTTTTTTTGAAAATGGCGCGATCATAAATATTCGCGAATTCAAAGTAGAAAATACTCCTAATTTCCTCACAGCAGAAAGATTTTTGTGACTTCGGAATACTTGCAAACGACTTTTCTAGTTCAGCCCGACGAAATTAGGCGAAAAAAACAAGACACTATTTATTCGCTTTAGATCTCCTTTAAGGAAGGTCTTCACTTCGAATCGATTTGTTTTTAGCAATATTTAATATCTTCGAAGATCTACGACGATTGCTGTGTATGCTTGGACTTCGTCAGATTTACACTGGACTTGACCCATTTAGTAGAGTTAATGGTCCGTTACCTGTATTCCGAATATGCATATTCAGTATGCACTGTACACTTTTGACCCCATTATGTAATTGCCCAATTTACTTATGGTTAGACACTTTAATTTGTGGACTAGATCAAGGTTGTCATCTGGACTATTGGCATGCTATTTCCTGATGTTCTCTCTTCTTTTTCGAGCCAAAAAAGGGAATTCTACACACTGCTCATGCCCATTTTTCTAAAATCCTTGTACATTTTGGGTTACACCTGGAATTTCAATGTACATACATACATTCAGTGTCTTGCAATTACCAACTAATTTTCTCTCCCTCTTTAAAATGGCTGTTGGCTGGACTTTTTTCATAAGATGTCCTGCTTTTCTCTCATTCTTTGGCATGCCGAAAACTGGAATTCTACACTGCTCATGCCCATTTTATCTTAAATCCTTGTATATTTTTGGTTACAACTGGGATCTATGTACATACATACATTCAGTGTCTTGCAACTGTCAACACTAATTCTCTGTAACTCTTCAAAATGGCTCTAGGCTGGACTTTTTTCCTGCTTTTCTCTCTACTTTGTCATGCCAAAAATGGGAATTCAACACTGCCCATTCCCATTTTATCTTAAAGGAAGTATCCGGCGAATAATTCTACAGTAGCGCAAGAGAACGATTTTGAATGCGCGCGCTCATAAAGTTGCCTGTCCCTCGGTCGAGGGATCATGTGAAATTGGAGGGCGGCTCTCACCTACACTAGCTAAATCTCTACCCGCCAGTTTTCACGTTGCTATTGCTCCGAATATAATGGAAGAAAATCGCTCAAACTTTCTGGAGACATGTTTTACGCCAAGATGAACATGTTCATTTAGAAAAAAAAACTTAGGTTAATTATTCCCTGGATACCTCCTTTAAATCCTTGTACATTTTTGGTAATTCTTTCTCTCACTTTAAAATGGCTGTAGGCTGGACTTTTTTTATAAGTTTTCCTGCTTTTCTCTCTTCTTTGTCATCCGAAAACGGAAATTCTACACTGATCATGCCCATTTTATCTTAAATCTGTACATTTTTGGTTACACCTGAGATCTTATGTACATATATTTATTGTCTTGCAACTGCCAACACTAATTCTCTGCCCCTCTTTAAAATGGCTGTAGGCTGGACTTTTTTCTTGATATTTCCTTCTTTTCTCTCTTCTTTGTCATGCCAAAAACCGGAATTCAACACTGCTAATGCCCATATTATCTTAAATCCTTATACATTTTTGGTTACACCTGGGATCTCTATGTACATACATACATTCAGTGTCTTGCAACTGCCAACACTAATTCTCTGCCCCTCTTTAAAATGGCTGTAGGCTGGACTTTTTTCTTGATATTTCCTGCTTTTCTCTCTTCTTTGTCATGCCAAAAACCGGAATTCAACACTGCTAATGCCCATATTATCTTAAATCCTTATACATTTTTGGTTACACCTGGGATCTCTATGTACAAACATACATTCAGTGTCTTGCAACTACCAACACTAATTCTCTGTCCCTCTTTAAAATGGCTGTAATCTGGACTTTTTTCTTGATATTTCCTGCTTTTCTCTCTTCTTTGTCATGCCAAAAGCGGGAATTCAACACTGCTCATGCCCATATTATCATAAATCCTTGTACATTTTTGGTTACACCTGGGATCTCTATGTACATACATACATTCAGTGTCTTGCAACTACCAACACTAATTCTCTCTCCCTCTTTAAAATGGCTCTAGGCTGGACTTTTTTCATGATATTTCCTGCTTTTCTCTCTTCTTTGTCATGCCAAAAACCGGAATTCAACACTGCTCATGCCCATATTATCATAAATCCTTGTACATTTTTGGTTACACCTGGGATCTCCATGTACATATACATACATTCAGTGTCTTGAAACTACCAACACTAATTCTCTGTCCCTCTTTAAAATTTCTGTAGGCTGGACTTTTTTCCTGCTTTTCTCTCTACTTTGTCATGCCAAAAATGGGAATTCAACACTGCCCATTCCCATTTTCTCTTAAAGGAAGTATCCGGCGAATAATTCTACAGTAGCGCAAGAGAACGAGTTTGAATGCGCGCGCTCATAAAGTTGCCTGTCCCTCGGTCGAGAGAGCATGTGAAATTGGAGGGCGGCTCTCACCTACCCTAGCTAATTCTCTACCCACCAGTTTTCACGTTGCTATTGCTCCGAATTTAATGGAAGAAAATCGCTTAAACTTTCTGGAGACATGTTTTACGCCAAGATGAACATGTTCATTTAGAAAAAGAAACTTAGGTTAATTATTCCCTGGATACCTCCTTTAAATCCTTGTACATTTTTGGTAATTCTTTCTCTCTCTTTAAAATGGGGCTGAACTTTTTTTTTATAAGTTTTCCTGATTTTCTCTCTTCTTTGTCATCCGAAAACGGAAATTCTACACTGATCATGCCCATTTTATCTTAAATCTGTACATTTTTGGTTACACCTGAGATCTTATGTACATATATTTATTGTCTTGCAACTGCCAACATTAATTCTCTGCCCCTCTTTAAAATGGCTGTAGGCTGGACTTTTTTCTTGATATTTCCTGCTTTTCTCTCTTCTTTGTCATGCCAAAAACCGGAATTCAACACTGCTAATGCCCATATTATCTTAAATCCTTATACATTTTTGGTTACACCTGGGATCTCTATGTACAAACATACATTCAGTGTCTTGCAACTACCAACACTAATTCTCTGTCACTCTTTAAAATGGCTGTAGGCTGGACTTTTTTCTTGATATTTCCTTCTTTTCTCTCTTCTTTGTCATGCCAAAAACCGGAATTCAACACTGCTAATGCCCATATTATCTTAAATCCTTATACATTTTTGGTTACACCTGGGATCTCTATGTACAAACATACATTCAGTGTCTTGCAACTACCAACACTAATTCTCTGTCCCTCTTTAAAATGGCTGTAATCTGGACTTTTTTCTTGATATTTCCTGCTTTTCTCTCTTCTTTGTCATGCCAAAAGCGGGAATTCAACACTGCTCATGCCCATATTATCATAAATCCTTGTACATTTTTGGTTACACCTGGGATCTCTATGTACATACATACATTCAGTGTCTTGCAACTACCAACACTAATTCCCTCTCCCTCTTTAAAATGGCTCTAGGCTGGACTTTTTTCATGATATTTCCTGCTTTTCTCTCTTCTTTGTCATGCCAAAAACCGGAATTCAACACTGCTCATGCCCATATTATCATAAATCCTTGTACATTTTTGGTTACACCTGGGATCTCCATGTACATATACATACATTCAGTGTCTTGAAACTACCAACACTAATTCTCTGTCCCTCTTTAAAATTTCTGTAGGCTGGACTTTTTTCCTGCTTTTCTCTCTACTTTGTCATGCCAAAAATGGGAATTCAACACTGCCCATTCCCATTTTCTCTTAAAGGAAGTATCCGGCGAATAATTCTACAGTAGCGCAAGAGAACGAGTTTGAATGCGCGCGCTCATAAAGTTGCCTGTCCCTCGGTCGAGAGAGCATGTGAAATTGGAGGGCGGCTCTCACCTACCCTAGCTAATTCTCTACCCACCAGTTTTCACGTTGCTATTGCTCCGAATTTAATGGAAGAAAATCGCTCAAACTTTCTGGAGACATGTTTTACGCCAAGATGAACATGTTCATTTAGAAAAAAAAACTTAGGTTAATTATTCCCTGGATACCTCCTTTAAATCCTTGTACATTTTTGGTAATTCTTTCTCTCTCTTTAAAATGGGGCTGAACTTTTTTTTTATAAGTTTTCCTGATTTTCTCTCTTCTTTGTCATCCGAAAACGGAAATTCTACACTGATCATGCCCATTTTATCTTAAATCTGTACATTTTTGGTTACACCTGAGATCTTATGTACATATATTTATTGTCTTGCAACTGCCAACACTAATTCTCTGCCCCTCTTTAAAATGGCTGTAGGCTGGACTTTTTTCTTGATATTTCCTGCTTTTCTCTCTTCTTTGTCATGCCAAAAACCGGAATTCAACACTGCTAATGCCCATATTATCTTAAATCCTTATACATTTTTGGTTACACCTGGGATCTCTATGTACAAACATACATTCAGTGTCTTGCAACTACCAACACTAATTCTCTGTCACTCTTTAAAATGGCTGTAGGCTGGACTTTTTTCTTGATATTTCCTTCTTTTCTCTCTTCTTTGTCATGCCAAAAACCGGAATTCAACACTGCTAATGCCCATATTATCTTAAATCCTTATACATTTTTGGTTACACCTGGGATCTCTATGTACAAACATACATTCAGTGTCTTGCAACTACCAACACTAATTCTCTCTCCCTCTTTAAAATGGCTCTAGGCTGGACTTTTTTCATGATATTTCCTGCTTTTCTCTCTTCTTTGTCATGCCAAAAACCGGAATTCAACACTGCTCATGCCCATATTATCATAAATCCTTGTACATTTTTGGTTACACCTGGGATCTCCATGTACATATACATACATTCAGTGTCTTGAAACTACCAACACTAATTCTCTGTCCCTCTTTAAAATTTCTGTAGGCTGGACTTTTTTCCTGCTTTTCTCTCTACTTTGTCATGCCAAAAATGGGAATTCAACACTGCCCATTCCCATTTTCTCTTAAAGGAAGTATCCGGCGAATAATTCTACAGTAGCGCAAGAGAACGAGTTTGAATGCGCGCGCTCATAAAGTTGCTGTCCCTCGGTCGAGAGAGCATGTGAAATTGGAGGGCGGCTCTCACCTACCCTAGCTAATTCTCTACCCACCAGTTTTCACGTTGCTATTGCTCCGAATTTAATGGAAGAAAATCGCTCAAACTTTCTGGAGACATGTTTTACGCCAAGATGAACATGTTCATTTAGAAAAAAAAACTTAGGTTAATTATTCCCTGGATACCTCCTTTAAATCCTTGTACATTTTTGGTAATTCTTTCTCTCTCTTTAAAATGGGGCTGAACTTTTTTTTTATAAGTTTTCCTGATTTTCTCTCTTCTTTGTCATCCGAAAACGGAAATTCTACACTGATCATGCCCATTTTATCTTAAATCTGTACATTTTTGGTTACACCTGAGATCTTATGTACATATATTTATTGTCTTGCAACTGCCAACACTAATTCTCTGCCCCTCTTTAAAATGGCTGTAGGCTGGACTTTTTTCTTGATATTTCCTTCTTTTCTCTCTTCTTTGTCATGCCAAAAACCGGAATTCAACACTGCTAATGCCCATATTATCTTAAATCCTTATACATTTTTGGTTACACCTGGGATCTCTATGTACATACATACATTCAGTGTCTTGCAACTGCCAACACTAATTCTCTGCCCCTCTTTAAAATGGCTGTAGGCTGGACTTTTTTCTTGATATTTCCTGCTTTTCTCTCTTCTTTGTCATGCCAAAAACCGGAATTCAACACTGCTAATGCCCATATTATCTTAAATCCTTATACATTTTTGGTTACACCTGGGATCTCTATGTACAAACATACATTCAGTGTCTTGCAACTACCAACACTAATTCTCTGTCACTCTTTAAAATGGCTGTAATCTGGACTTTTTTCTTGATATTTCCTGCTTTTCTCTCTTCTTTGTCATGCCAAAAGCGGGAATTCAACACTGCTCATGCCCATATTATCATAAATCCTTGTACATTTTTGGTTACACCTGGGATCTCTATGTACATACATACATTCAGTGTCTTGCAACTACCAACACTAATTCTCTCTCCCTCTTTAAAATGGCTCTAGGCTGGACTTTTTTCATGATATTTCCTGCTTTTCTCTCTTCTTTGTCATGCCAAAAACCGGAATTCAACACTGCTCATGCCCATATTATCATAAATCCTTGTACATTTTTGGTTACACCTGGGATCTCCATGTACATATACATACATTCAGTGTCTTGAAACTACCAACACTAATTCTCTGTCCCTCTTTAAAATTTCTGTAGGCTGGACTTTTTTCCTGCTTTTCTCTCTACTTTGTCATGCCAAAAATGGGAATTCAACACTGCCCATTCCCATTTTCTCTTAAAGGAAGTATCCGGCGAATAATTCTACAGTAGCGCAAGAGAACGAGTTTGAATGCGCGCGCTCATAAAGTTGCCTGTCCCTCGGTCGAGAGAGCATGTGAAATTGGAGGGCGGCTCTCACCTACCCTAGCTAATTCTCTACCCACCAGTTTTCACGTTGCTATTGCTCCGAATTTAATGGAAGAAAATCGCTCAAACTTTCTGGAGACATGTTTTACGCCAAGATGAACATGTTCATTTAGAAAAAAAAACTTAGGTTAATTATTCCCTGGATACCTCCTTTAAATCCTTGTACATTTTTGGTAATTCTTTCTCTCTCTTTAAAATGGGGCTGAACTTTTTTTTTATAAGTTTTCCTGATTTTCTCTCTTCTTTGTCATCCGAAAACGGAAATTCTACACTGATCATGCCCATTTTATCTTAAATCTGTACATTTTTGGTTACACCTGAGATCTTATGTACATATATTTATTGTCTTGCAACTGCCAACACTAATTCTCTGCCCCTCTTTAAAATGGCTGTAGGCTGGACTTTTTTCTTGATATTTCCTTCTTTTCTCTCTTCTTTGTCATGCCAAAAACCGGAATTCAACACTGCTAATGCCCATATTATCTTAAATCCTTATACATTTTTGGTTACACCTGGGATCTCTATGTACATACATACATTCAGTGTCTTGCAACTGCCAACACTAATTCTCTGCCCCTCTTTAAAATGGCTGTAGGCTGGACGTTTTTCTTGATATTTCCTGCTTTTCTCTCTTCTTTGTCATGCCAAAAACCGGAATTCAACACTGCTAATGCCCATATTATCTTAAATCCTTATACATTTTTGGTTACACCTGGGATCTCTATGTACAAACATACATTCAGTGTCTTGCAACTACCAACACTAATTCTCTGTCACTCTTTAAAATGGCTGTAATCTGGACTTTTTTCTTGATATTTCCTGCTTTTCTCTCTTCTTTGTCATGCCAAAAGCGGGAATTCAACACTGCTCATGCCCATATTATCATAAATCCTTGTACATTTTTGGTTACACCTGGGATCTCTATGTACATACATACATTCAGTGTCTTGCAACTACCAACACTAATTCTCTCTCCCTCTTTAAAATGGCTCTAGGCTGGACTTTTTTCATGATATTTCCTGCTTTTCTCTCTTCTTTGTCATGCCAAAAACCGGAATTCAACACTGCTCATGCCCATATTATCATAAATCCTTGTACATTTTTGGTTACACCTGGGATCTCCATGTACATATACATACATTCAGTGTCTTGAAACTACCAACACTAATTCTCTGTCCCTCTTTAAAATTTCTGTAGGCTGGACTTTTTTCCTGCTTTTCTCTCTACTTTGTCATGCCAAAAATGGGAATTCAACACTGCCCATTCCCATTTTCTCTTAAAGGAAGTATCCGGCGAATAATTCTACAGTAGCGCAAGAGAACGAGTTTGAATGCGCGCGCTCATAAAGTTGCCTGTCCCTCGGTCGAGAGAGCATGTGAAATTGGAGGGCGGCTCTCACCTACCCTAGCTAATTCTCTACCCACCAGTTTTCACGTTGCTATTGCTCCGAATTTAATGGAAGAAAATCGCTCAAACTTTCTGGAGACATGTTTTACGCCAAGATGAACATGTTCATTTAGAAAAAAAAACTTAGGTTAATTATTCCCTGGATACCTCCTTTAAATCCTTGTACATTTTTGGTAATTCTTTCTCTCTCTTTAAAATGGGGCTGAACTTTTTTTTTATAAGTTTTCCTGATTTTCTCTCTTCTTTGTCATCCGAAAACGGAAATTCTACACTGATCATGCCCATTTTATCTTAAATCTGTACATTTTTGGTTACACCTGAGATCTTATGTACATATATTTATTGTCTTGCAACTGCCAACACTAATTCTCTGCCCCTCTTTAAAATGGCTGTAGGCTGGACTTTTTTCTTGATATTTCCTTCTTTTCTCTCTTCTTTGTCATGCCAAAAACCGGAATTCAACACTGCTAATGCCCATATTATCTTAAATCCTTATACATTTTTGGTTACACCTGGGATCTCTATGTACATACATACATTCAGTGTCTTGCAACTGCCAACACTAATTCTCTGCCCCTCTTTAAAATGGCTGTAGGCTGGACTTTTTTCTTGATATTTCCTGCTTTTCTCTCTTCTTTGTCATGCCAAAAACCGGAATTCAACACTGCTAATGCCCATATTATCTTAAATCCTTATACATTTTTGGTTACACCTGGGATCTCTATGTACAAACATACATTCAGTGTCTTGCAACTACCAACACTAATTCTCTGTCACTCTTTAAAATGGCTGTAATCTGGACTTTTTTCTTGATATTTCCTGCTTTTCTCTCTTCTTTGTCATGCCAAAAGCGGGAATTCAACACTGCTCATGCCCATATTATCATAAATCCTTGTACATTTTTGGTTACACCTGGGATCTCTATGTACATACATACATTCAGTGTCTTGCAACTACCAACACTAATTCTCTCTCCCTCTTTAAAATGGCTCTAGGCTGGACTTTTTTCATGATATTTCCTGCTTTTCTCTCTTCTTTGTCATGCCAAAAACCGGAATTCAACACTGCTCATGCCCATATTATCATAAATCCTTGTACATTTTTGGTTACACCTGGGATCTCCATGTACATATACATACATTCAGTGTCTTGAAACTACCAACACTAATTCTCTGTCCCTCTTTAAAATTTCTGTAGGCTGGACTTTTTTCCTGCTTTTCTCTCTACTTTGTCATGCCAAAAATGGGAATTCAACACTGCCCATTCCCATTTTCTCTTAAAGGAAGTATCCGGCGAATAATTCTACAGTAGCGCAAGAGAACGAGTTTGAATGCGCGCGCTCATAAAGTTGCCTGTCCCTCGGTCGAGAGAGCATGTGAAATTGGAGGGCGGCTCTCACCTACCCTAGCTAATTCTCTACCCACCAGTTTTCACGTTGCTATTGCTCCGAATTTAATGGAAGAAAATCGCTCAAACTTTCTGGAGACATGTTTTACGCCAAGATGAACATGTTCATTTAGAAAAAAAAACTTAGGTTAATTATTCCCTGGATACCTCCTTTAAATCCTTGTACATTTTTGGTAATTCTTTCTCTCTCTTTAAAATGGGGCTGAACTTTTTTTTATAAGTTTTCCTGATTTTCTCTCTTCTTTGTCATCCGAAAACGGAAATTCTACACTGATCATGCCCATTTTATCTTAAATCTGTACATTTTTGGTTACACCTGAGATCTTATGTACATATATTTATTGTCTTGCAACTGCCAACACTAATTCTCTGCCCCTCTTTAAAATGGCTGTAGGCTGGACTTTTTTCTTGATATTTCCTTCTTTTCTCTCTTCTTTGTCATGCCAAAAACCGGAATTCAACACTGCTAATGCCCATATTATCTTAAATCCTTATACATTTTTGGTTACACCTGGGATCTCTATGTACATACATACATTCAGTGTCTTGCAACTGCCAACACTAATTCTCTGCCCCTCTTTAAAATGGCTGTAGGCTGGACGTTTTTCTTGATATTTCCTGCTTTTCTCTCTTCTTTGTCATGCCAAAAACCGGAATTCAACACTGCTAATGCCCATATTATCTTAAATCCTTATACATTTTTGGTTACACCTGGGATCTCTATGTACAAACATACATTCAGTGTCTTGCAACTACCAACACTAATTCTCTGTCACTCTTTAAAATGGCTGTAATCTGGACTTTTTTCTTGATATTTCCTGCTTTTCTCTCTTCTTTGTCATGCCAAAAGCGGGAATTCAACACTGCTCATGCCCATATTATCATAAATCCTTGTACATTTTTGGTTACACCTGGGATCTCTATGTACATACATACATTCAGTGTCTTGCAACTACCAACACTAATTCTCTCTCCCTCTTTAAAATGGCTCTAGGCTGGACTTTTTTCATGATATTTCCTGCTTTTCTCTCTTCTTTGTCATGCCAAAAACCGGAATTCAACACTGCTCATGCCCATATTATCATAAATCCTTGTACATTTTTGGTTACACCTGGGATCTCCATGTACATATACATACATTCAGTGTCTTGAAACTACCAACACTAATTCTCTGTCCCTCTTTAAAATTTCTGTAGGCTGGACTTTTTTCCTGCTTTTCTCTCTACTTTGTCATGCCAAAAATGGGAATTCAACACTGCCCATTCCCATTTTCTCTTAAAGGAAGTATCCGGCGAATAATTCTACAGTAGCGCAAGAGAACGAGTTTGAATGCGCGCGCTCATAAAGTTGCCTGTCCCTCGGTCGAGAGAGCATGTGAAATTGGAGGGCGGCTCTCACCTACCCTAGCTAATTCTCTACCCACCAGTTTTCACGTTGCTATTGCTCCGAATTTAATGGAAGAAAATCGCTCAAACTTTCTGGAGACATGTTTTACGCCAAGATGAACATGTTCATTTAGAAAAAAAAACTTAGGTTAATTATTCCCTGGATACCTCCTTTAAATCCTTGTACATTTTTGGTAATTCTTTCTCTCTCTTTAAAATGGGGCTGAACTTTTTTTTTATAAGTTTTCCTGATTTTCTCTCTTCTTTGTCATCCGAAAACGGAAATTCTACACTGATCATGCCCATTTTATCTTAAATCTGTACATTTTTGGTTACACCTGAGATCTTATGTACATATATTTATTGTCTTGCAACTGCCAACACTAATTCTCTGCCCCTCTTTAAAATGGCTGTAGGCTGGACTTTTTTCTTGATATTTCCTTCTTTTCTCTCTTCTTTGTCATGCCAAAAACCGGAATTCAACACTGCTAATGCCCATATTATCTTAAATCCTTATACATTTTTGGTTACACCTGGGATCTCTATGTACATACATACATTCAGTGTCTTGCAACTGCCAACACTAATTCTCTGCCCCTCTTTAAAATGGCTGTAGGCTGGACTTTTTTCTTGATATTTCCTGCTTTTCTCTCTTCTTTGTCATGCCAAAAACCGGAATTCAACACTGCTAATGCCCATATTATCTTAAATCCTTATACATTTTTGGTTACACCTGGGATCTCTATGTACAAACATACATTCAGTGTCTTGCAACTACCAACACTAATTCTCTGTCACTCTTTAAAATGGCTGTAATCTGGACTTTTTTCTTGATATTTCCTGCTTTTCTCTCTTCTTTGTCATGCCAAAAGCGGGAATTCAACACTGCTCATGCCCATATTATCATAAATCCTTGTACATTTTTGGTTACACCTGGGATCTCTATGTACATACATACATTCAGTGTCTTGCAACTACCAACACTAATTCTCTCTCCCTCTTTAAAATGGCTCTAGGCTGGACTTTTTTCATGATATTTCCTGCTTTTCTCTCTTCTTTGTCATGCCAAAAACCGGAATTCAACACTGCTCATGCCCATATTATCATAAATCCTTGTACATTTTTGGTTACACCTGGGATCTCCATGTACATATACATACATTCAGTGTCTTGAAACTACCAACACTAATTCTCTGTCCCTCTTTAAAATTTCTGTAGGCTGGACTTTTTTCCTGCTTTTCTCTCTACTTTGTCATGCCAAAAATGGGAATTCAACACTGCCCATTCCCATTTTCTCTTAAAGGAAGTATCCGGCGAATAATTCTACAGTAGCGCAAGAGAACGAGTTTGAATGCGCGCGCTCATAAAGTTGCCTGTCCCTCGGTCGAGAGAGCATGTGAAATTGGAGGGCGGCTCTCACCTACCCTAGCTAATTCTCTACCCACCAGTTTTCACGTTGCTATTGCTCCGAATTTAATGGAAGAAAATCGCTCAAACTTTCTGGAGACATGTTTTACGCCAAGATGAACATGTTCATTTAGAAAAAAAAACTTAGGTTAATTATTCCCTGGATACCTCCTTTAAATCCTTGTACATTTTTGGTAATTCTTTCTCTCTCTTTAAAATGGGGCTGAACTTTTTTTTTATAAGTTTTCTTGATTTTCTCTCTTCTTTGTCATCCGAAAACGGAAATTCTACACTGATCATGCCCATTTTATCTTAAATCTGTACATTTTTGGTTACACCTGAGATCTTATGTACATATATTTATTGTCTTGCAACTGCCAACACTAATTCTCTGCCCCTCTTTAAAATGGCTGTAGGCTGGACTTTTTTCTTGATATTTCCTTCTTTTCTCTCTTCTTTGTCATGCCAAAAACCGGAATTCAACACTGCTAATGCCCATATTATCTTAAATCCTTATACATTTTTGGTTACACCTGGGATCTCTATGTACATACATACATTCAGTGTCTTGCAACTGCCAACACTAATTCTCTGCCCCTCTTTAAAATGGCTGTAGGCTGGACTTTTTTCTTGATATTTCCTGCTTTTCTCTCTTCTTTGTCATGCCAAAAACCGGAATTCAACACTGCTAATGCCCATATTATCTTAAATCCTTATACATTTTTGGTTACACCTGGGATCTCTATGTACATACATACATTCAGTGTCTTGCAACTGCCAACACTAATTCTCTGTCACTCTTTAAAATGGCTGTAATCTGGACTTTTTTCTTGATATTTCCTGCTTTTCTCTCTTCTTTGTCATGCCAAAATCGGGAATTCAACACTGCTCATGCCCATATTATCATAAATCCTTGTACATTTTTGGTTACACCTGGGATCTCTATGTACATACATACATTCAGTGTCTTGCAACTACCAACACTAATTCTCTCTCCCTCTTTAAAATGGCTCTAGGCTGGACTTTTTTCATGATATTTCCTGCTTTTCTCTCTTCTTTGTCATGCCAAAAACCGGAATTCAACACTGCTCATGCCCATATTATCATAAATCCTTGTACATTTTTGGTTACACCTGGGATCTCCATGTACATATACATACATTCAGTGTCTTGAAACTACCAACACTAATTCTCTGTCCCTCTTTAAAATTTCTGTAGGCTGGACTTTTTTCCTGCTTTTCTCTCTACTTTGTCATGCCAAAAATGGGAATTCAACACTGCCCATTCCCATTTTCTCTTAAAGGAAGTATCCGGCGAATAATTCTACAGTAGCGCAAGAGAACGAGTTTGAATGCGCGCGCTCATAAAGTTGCCTGTCCCTCGGTCGAGAGAGCATGTGAAATTGGAGGGCGGCTCTCACCTACCCTAGCTAATTCTCTACCCACCAGTTTTCACGTTGCTATTGCTCCGAATTTAATGGAAGAAAATCGCTCAAACTTTCTGGAGACATGTTTTACGCCAAGATGAACATGTTCATTTAGAAAAAAAAACTTAGGTTAATTATTCCCTGGATACCTCCTTTAAATCCTTGTACATTTTTGGTAATTCTTTCTCTCTCTTTAAAATGGGGCTGAACTTTTTTTTTATAAGTTTTCCTGATTTTCTCTCTTCTTTGTCATCCGAAAACGGAAATTCTACACTGATCATGCCCATTTTATCTTAAATCTGTACATTTTTGGTTACACCTGAGATCTTATGTACATATATTTATTGTCTTGCAACTGCCAACACTAATTCTCTGCCCCTCTTTAAAATGGCTGTAGGCTGGACTTTTTTCTTGATATTTCCTTCTTTTCTCTCTTCTTTGTCATGCCAAAAACCGGAATTCAACACTGCTAATGCCCATATTATCTTAAATCCTTATACATTTTTGGTTACACCTGGGATCTCTATGTACATACATACATTCAGTGTCTTGCAACTGCCAACACTAATTCTCTGTCACTCTTTAAAATGGCTGTAATCTGGACTTTTTTCTTGATATTTCCTGCTTTTCTCTCTTCTTTGTCATGCCAAAAGCGGGAATTCAACACTGCTCATGCCCATATTATCATAAATCCTTGTACATTTTTGGTTACACCTGGGATCTCTATGTACATACATACATTCAGTGTCTTGCAACTACCAACACTAATTCTCTCTCCCTCTTTAAAATGGCTCTAGGCTGGACTTTTTTCACGATATTTCCTGCTTTTCTCTCTTCTTTGTCATGCCAAAAACCGGAATTCAACACTGCTCATGCCCATATTATCATAAATCCTTGTACATTTTTGGTTACACCTGGGATCTCCATGTACATATACATACATTCAGTGTCTTGAAACTACCAACACTAATTCTCTGTCCCTCTTTAAAATTTCTGTAGGCTGGACTTTTTTCCTGCTTTTCTCTCTACTTTGTCATGCCAAAAATGGGAATTCAACACTGCCCATTCCCATTTTCTCTTAAAGGAAGTATCCGGCGAATAATTCTACAGTAGCGCAAGAGAACGAGTTTGAATGCGCGCGCTCATAAAGTTGCCTGTCCCTCGGTCGAGAGAGCATGTGAAATTGGAGGGCGGCTCTCACCTACCCTAGCTAATTCTCTACCCACCAGTTTTCACGTTGCTATTGCTCCGAATTTAATGGAAGAAAATCGCTCAAACTTTCTGGAGACATGTTTTACGCCAAGATGAACATGTTCATTTAGAAAAAAAAACTTAGGTTAATTATTCCCTGGATACCTCCTTTAAATCCTTGTACATTTTTGGTAATTCTTTCTCTCTCTTTAAAATGGGGCTGAACTTTTTTTTTATAAGTTTTCCTGATTTTCTCTCTTCTTTGTCATCCGAAAACGGAAATTCTACACTGATCATGCCCATTTTATCTTAAATCTGTACATTTTTGGTTACACCTGAGATCTTATGTACATATATTTATTGTCTTGCAACTGCCAACACTAATTCTCTGCCCCTCTTTAAAATGGCTGTAGGCTGGACTTTTTTCTTGATATTTCCTTCTTTTCTCTCTTCTTTGTCATGCCAAAAACCGGAATTCAACACTGCTAATGCCCATATTATCTTAAATCCTTATACATTTTTGGTTACACCTGGGATCTCTATGTACATACATACATTCAGTGTCTTGCAACTGCCAACACTAATTCTCTGCCCCTCTTTAAAATGGCTGTAGGCTGGACTTTTTTCTTGATATTTCCTGCTTTTCTCTCTTCTTTGTCATGCCAAAAACCGGAATTCAACACTGCTAATGCCCATATTATCTTAAATCCTTATACATTTTTGGTTACACCTGGGATCTCTATGTACAAACATACATTCAGTGTCTTGCAACTACCAACACTAATTCTCTGTCCCTCTTTAAAATGGCTGTAATCTGGACTTTTTTCTTGATATTTCCTGCTTTTCTCTCTTCTTTGTCATGCCAAAAGCGGGAATTCAACACTTCTCATGCCCATATTATCATAAATCCTTGTACATTTTTGGTTACACCTGGGATCTCTATGTACATACATACATTCAGTGTCTTGCAACTGCCAACACTAATTCTCTGCCCCTCTTTAAAATGGCTGTAGGCTGGACTTTTTTCTTGATATTTCCTGTTTTTCTCTCTTCTTTGTCATGCCAAAAACCGGAATTCAACACTGCTAATGCCCATATTATCTTAAATCCATATACATTTTTGGTTACACCTGGGATCTCTATGTACAAACATACATTCAGTGTCTTGCAACTACCAACACTAATTCTCTGTCCCTCTTTAAAATGGCTGTAATCTGGACTTTTTTCTTGATATTTCCTGCTTTTCTCTCTTCTTTGTCATGCCAAAAGCGGGAATTCAACACTGCTCATGCCCATATTATCATAAATCCTTGTACATTTTTGGTTACACCTGGGATCTCTATGTACATACATACATTCAGTGTCTTGAAACTACCAACACTAATTCTCTGTCCCTCTTTAAAATTTCTGTAGGCTGGACTTTTTTCCTGCTTTTCTCTCTACTTTGTCATGCCAAAAATGGGAATTCAACACTGCCCATTCCCATTTTCTCTTAAAGGAAGTATCCGGCGAATAATTCTACAGTAGCGCAAGAGAACGAGTTTGAATGCGCGCGCTCATAAAGTTGCCTGTCCCTCGGTCGAGAGAGCATGTGAAATTGGAGGGCGGCTCTCACCAACCCTAGCTAATTCTCTACCCGCCTGTTTTCACGTTGCTATTGCTCCGAATTTAATGGAAGAAAATCGCTCAAACTTTCTGGAGACATGTTTTACGCCAAGATGAACATGTTCATTTAGAAAAAAAAACTTAGGTTAATTATTCCCTGGATACCTCCTTTAAATCCTTGAACATTTTTGGTAATTCTTTCTCTCTCTTTAAAATGGGGCTGAACTTTTTTTTTATAAGTTTTCCTGATTTTCTCTCTTCTTTGTCATCCGAAAACGGAAATTCTACACTGATCATGCCCATTTTATCTTAAATCTGTACATTTTTGGTTACACCTGAGATCTTATGTACATATATTTATTGTCTTGCAACTGCCAACACTAATTCTCTGCCCCTCTTTAAAATGGCTGTAGGCTGGACTTTTTTCTTGATATTTCCTTCTTTTCTCTCTTCTTTGTCATGCCAAAAACCGGAATTCAACACTGCTCATGCCCATATTATCATAAATCCTTGTACATTTTTGGTTACACCTGGGATCTCCATGTACATACATACATTCAGTGTCTTGCAACTGCCAACACTAATTCTCTGCCACTCTTTAAAATGGCTGTAGGCTGGACTTTTTTCTTGATATTTCCTGCTTTTCTCTCTTCTTTGTCATGCCAAAAACCGGAATTCAACACTGCTAATGCCCATATTATCTTAAATCCTTATACATTTTTGGTTACACCTGGGATCTCTATGTACAAACATACATTCAGTGTCTTGCAACTACCAACACTAATTCTCTGTCCCTCTTTAAAATGGCTGTAATCTGGACTTTTTTCTTGATATTTCCTGCTTTTCTCTCTTCTTTGTCATGCCAAAAGCGGGAATTCAACACTGCTCATGCCCATATTATCATAAATCCTTGTACATTTTTGGTTACACCTGGGATCTCTATGTACATACATACATTCAGTGTCTTGCAACTACCAACACTAATTCTCTCTCCCTCTTTAAAATGGCTCTAGGCTGGACTTTTTTCATGATATTTCCTGCTTTTCTCTCTTCTTTGTCATGCCAAAAACCGGAATTCAACACTGCTCATGCCCATATTATCATAAATCCTTGTACATTTTTGGTTACACCTGGGATCTCCATGTACATACATACATTCAGTGTCTTGAAACTGCCAACACTAATTCTCTGTCCCTCTTTAAAATTTCTGTAGGCTGGACTTTTTTCCTGCTTTTCTCTCTACTTTGTCATGCCAAAAATGGGAATTCAACACTGCCCATTCCCATTTTCTCTTAAAGGAAGTATCCGGCGAATAATTCTACAGTAGCGCAAGAGAACGAGTTTGAATGCGCGCGCTCATAAAGTTGCCTGTCCCTCGGTCGAGAGAGCATGTGATATTGGAGGGCGGCTCTCACCTACCCTAGCTAATTCTCTACCCGCCAGTTTTCACGTTGCTATTGCTCCGAATTTAATGGAAGAAAATCGCTCAAACTTTCTGGAGACATGTTTTACGCCAAGATGAACATGTTCATTTAGAAAAAAAAACTTAGGTTAATTATTCCCTGGATACCTCCTTTAAATCCTTGAACATTTTTGGTAATTCTTTCTCTCTCTTTAAAATGGGGCTGAACTTTTTTTTTATAAGTTTTCCTGATTTTCTCTCTTCTTTGTCATCCGAAAACGGAAATTCTACACTGATCATGCCCATTTTATCTTAAATCTGTACATTTTTGGTTACACCTGAGATCTTATGTACATATATTTATTGTCTTGCAACTGCCAACACTAATTCTCTGCCCCTCTTTAAAATGGCTGTAGGCTGGACTTTTTTCTTGATATTTCCTTCTTTTCTCTCTTCTTTGTCATGCCAAAAACCGGAATTCAACACTGCTCATGCCCATATTATCATAAATCCTTGTACATTTTTGGTTACACCTGGGATCTCCATGTACATACATACATTCAGTGTCTTGCAACTGCCAACACTAATTCTCTGCCACTCTTTAAAATGGCTGTAGGCTGGACTTTTTTCTTGATATTTCCTGCTTTTCTCTCTTCTTTGTCATGCCAAAAACCGGAATTCAACACTGCTAATGCCCATATTATCTTAAATCCTTATACATTTTTGGTTACACCTGGGATCTCTATGTACAAACATACATTCAGTGTCTTGCAACTACCAACACTAATTCTCTGTCCCTCTTTAAAATGGCTGTAATCTGGACTTTTTTCTTGATATTTCCTGCTTTTCTCTCTTCTTTGTCATGCCAAAAGCGGGAATTCAACACTGCTCATGCCCATATTATCATAAATCCTTGTACATTTTTGGTTACACCTGGGATCTCTATGTACATACATACATTCAGTGTCTTGCAACTACCAACACTAATTCTCTCTCCCTCTTTAAAATGGCTCTAGGCTGGACTTTTTTCATGATATTTCCTGCTTTTCTCTCTTCTTTGTCATGCCAAAAACCGGAATTCAACACTGCTCATGCCCATATTATCATAAATCCTTGTACATTTTTGGTTACACCTGGGATCTCCATGTACATACATACATTCAGTGTCTTGAAACTGCCAACACTAATTCTCTGTCCCTCTTTAAAATTTCTGTAGGCTGGACTTTTTTCCTGCTTTTCTCTCTACTTTGTCATGCCAAAAATGGGAATTCAACACTGCCCATTCCCATTTTCTCTTAAAGGAAGTATCCGGCGAATAATTCTACAGTAGCGCAAGAGAACGAGTTTGAATGCGCGCGCTCATAAAGTTGCCTGTCCCTCGGTCGAGAGAGCATGTGATATTGGAGGGCGGCTCTCACCTACCCTAGCTAATTCTCTACCCGCCAGTTTTCACGTTGCTATTGCTCCGAATTTAATGGAAGAAAATCGCTCAAACTTTCTGGAGACATGTTTTACGCCAAGATGAACATGTTCATTTAGAAAAAAAAACTTAGGTTAATTATTCCCTGGATACCTCCTTTAAATCCTTGTACATTTTTGGTAATTCTTTCTCTCTCTTTAAAATGGGGCTGAACTTTTTTTTTATAAGTTTTCCTGATTTTCTCTCTTCTTTGTCATCCGAAAACGGAAATTCTACACTGATCATGCCCATTTTATCTTAAATCTGTACATTTTTGGTTACACCTGAGATCTTATGTACATATATTTATTGTCTTGCAACTGCCAACACTAATTCTCTGCCCCTCTTTAAAATGGCTGTAGGCTGGACTTTTTTCTTGATATTTCCTTCTTTTCTCTCTTCTTTGTCATGCCAAAAACCGGAATTCAACACTGCTAATGCCCATATTATCTTAAATCCTTATACATTTTTGGTTACACCTGGGATCTCTATGTACATACATACATTCAGTGTCTTGCAACTGCCAACACTAATTCTCTGCCCCTCTTTAAAATGGCTGTAGGCTGGACTTTTTTCTTGATATTTCCTGCTTTTCTCTCTTCTTTGTCATGCCAAAAACCGGAATTCAACACTGCTAATGCCCATATTATCTTAAATCCTTGTACATTTTTGGTTACACCTAGGATCTCTATGTACATACATATATTCAGTGTCTTGCAACTACCAACACTAATTCTCTGTCCCTCTTTAAAATTGCTGTAATCTGGACTTTTTTCTTGATATTTCCTTCTTTTCTCTCTTCTTTGCCATGCCAAAAGCGGGAATTGAACACTGCTCATGCCCATATTATCATAAATCCTTGTAAATTTTTGGTTATACCTGGGATCTCTATGTACATACATACATTCAGTGTCTTGCAACTACCAACACTAATTCTCTCTCCCTCTTTAAAATGGCTCTAGGCTGTACTTTTTTCATGATATTTCCTGCTTTTCTCTCTTCTTTGTCATGCCAAAAACCGGAATTCAACACTGCTCATGCCCATATTATCATAAATCCTTGTACATTTTTGGTTACACCTGGGATCTCCATGTACATACATACATTCAGTGTCTTGAAACTGCCAACACTAATTCTCTGTCCCTCTTTAAAATTTCTGTAGGCTGGACTTTTTTCCTGCTTTTCTCTCTACTTTGTCATGCCAAAAATGGGAATTCAACACTGCCCATTCCCATTTTCTCTTAAAGGAAGTATCCGGCGAATAATTCTACAGTAGCGCAAGAGAACGAGTTTGAATGCGCGCGCTCATAAAGTTGCCTGTCCCTCGGTCGAGAGAGCATGTGAAATTGGAGGGCGGCTCTCACCTACCCTAGCTAATTCTCTACCCGCCAGTTTTCACGTTGCTATTGCTCCGAATTTAATGGAAGAAAATCGCTCAAACTTTCTGGAGACATGTTTTACGCCAAGATGAACATGTTCATTCAGAAAAAAAAACTTAGGTTAATTATTCCCTGGATACCTCCTTTAAATCCTTGTACATTTTTGGTAATTCTTTCTCTCTCTTTAAAATGGGGCTGGACTTTTTTTTATAAGTTTTCCTGATTTTTTCTCTTCTTTGTCATCCGAAAACGGAAATTCTACACTGATCATGCCCATTTTATCTTAAATCTGTACATTTTTGGTTACACCTGAGATCTTATGTACATATATTTATTGTCTTGCAACTGCCAACACTAATTCTCTGCCCCTCTTTAAAATGGCTGTAGGCTGGACTTTTTTCTTGATATTTCCTTCTTTTCTCTCTTCTTTGTCATGCCAAAAACCGGAATTCAACACTGCTCATGCCCATATTATCTTAAATCCTTGTACATTTTTGGTTACACCTGGGATCTCTATGTACATACATACATTCAGTGTCTTGCAACTACCAACACTAATTCTCTGTCCCTCTTTAATATGGCTGTAGGCTGGACTTTTTTCATGAAATTTCCTGCTTTTCTCTCTTCTTTGTCATGGTAAAAACCGGAATTCAACACTGCTAATGCCCATATTATCTTAAATCCTTGTACATTTTTGGTTACACCTGGGATCTCTATGTACATACATTCATTCAGTGTCTTGCAACTGCCAACACTAATTCTCTGTCCCTCTTTAAAATGGCTGTAGGCTGGACTTTTTTCATGAAATTTCCTGTTTTTTTCTCTTCTTTGTCATGCCAAAAACAGGAATTCAACACTGCTCATGCAAATATTATCTTAAATCCTTGTACATTTTTGGTTACACCTGGGATCTCTATGTACATACATACATTCAGTGTCTTGCAACTACCAACACTAATTCTCTCTCCCTCTTTAAAATGGCTGTAGGCTGGACTTTTTTCTTGATATTTCCTGCTTTTCTCTCTTCTTTGTCATGGTAAAAACCGGAATTCAACACTGCTAATGCCCATATTATCTTAAATCCTTGTACATTTTTGGTTACACCTGGGATCTCTATGTACATACATTCATTCAGTGTCTTGCAACTGCCAACACTAATTCTCTGTCCCTCTTTAAAATGGCTGTAGGCTGGACTTTTTTCATGAAATTTCCTGTTTTTTTCTCTTCTTTGTCATGCCAAAAACAGGAATTCAACACTGCTCATGCCCATATTATCTTAAATCCTTGTACATTTTTGGTTACACCTGGGATCTCTATGTACATACATACATTCAGTGTCTTGCAACTGCCAACACTAATTCTCTGCTCCTCTTAGAAATGGCTGTAGGCTGGACTTTTTTCTTGATATTTCCTGCTTTTCTCTCTTCTTTGTCATGCCAAAAACCGGAATTCAACACTGCTAATGCCCATATTATCTTAAAACCTTGTACATTTTCGGTTACACCTGGGATCTCTATGTACATACATACATTCAGTGTCTTGCAACTGCCAACACTAATTCTCTGTCCCTCTTTAAAATGGCTGTAGGCTGGACTTTTTTCATGAAATTTCCTGCTTTTCTCTCTTCTTTGTCATGCCAAAAACAGGAATTCAACACTGCTCATGCCCATATTATCTTAAAACCTTGTACATTTTCGGTTACACCTGGGATCTCTATGTACATACAAACATTCAGTGTCTTGCAACTGCCAACACTAATTCTCTGTCCCTCTTTAAAATGGCTGTAGGCTGGACTTTTTTCATGAAATTTCCTGCTTTTTTCTCTTCTTTGTCATGCCAAAAACAGGAATTCAACACTGCTCATGCCCATATTATCTTAAATCCTTGTACATTTTTGGTTACACCTGGGATCTCTATGTACATACATACATTCAGTGTCTTGCAACTACCAACACTAATTCTCTGTCCCTCTTTAATATGGCTGTAGGCTGGACTTTTTTCATGAAATTTCCTGCTTTTCTCTCTTCTTTGTCATGCCAAAAACAGGAATTCAACACTGCTCATGCCCATATTATCTTAAAACCTTGTAAATTTTCGGTTACACCTGGGATCTCTATGTATATACATACATTCAGTGTCTTGCAACTGCCAACACTAATTCTCTGTCCCTCTTTAAAATGGCTGTAGGCTGGACTTTTTTCATGAAATTTCCTGTTTTTTTCTCTTCTTTGTCATGCCAAAAACAGGAATTCAACACTGCTCATGCAAATATTATCTTAAATCCTTGTACATTTTTGGTTACACCTGGGATCTCTATGTACATACATACATTCAGTGTCTTGCAACTACCAACACTAATTACAGCCATATTAAAGAGGGACAGAGAATTAGTGTTGGCAGTTGCAAGACACTGAATGTATGTATGTACATAGAGATCCCAGGTGTAACCAAAAATGTACAAGGATTTAAGATAATATGGGCATGAGCAGTGTTGAATTCCTGTTTTTGGCATGACAAAGAAGAGAGAAAAGCAGGAAATTTCATGAAAAAAGTCCAGCCTACAGCCATTTTAAAGAGGGACAGAGAATTAGTGTTGGCAGTTGCAAGACACTGAATGTATGTATATACATAGAGATCCCAGGTGTAACCGAAAATGTACAAGGTTTTAAGATAATATGGGCATGAGCAGTGTTGAATTCCTGTTTTTGGCATGACAAAGAAGAGAGAAAAGCAGGAAATTTCATGAAAAAAGTCCAGCCTACAGCCATATTAAAGAGGGACAGAGAATTAGTGTTGGTAGTTGCAAGACACTGAATGTATGTATGTACATAGAGATCCCAGGTGTAACCAAAAATGTACAAGGATTTAAGATAATATGGGCATGAGCAGTGTTGAATTCCTGTTTTTGGCATGACAAAGAAGAGAGAAAAGCAGGAAATTTCATGAAAAAAGTCCAGCCTACAGCCATTTTAAAGAGGGACAGAGAATTAGTGTTGGCAGTTGCAAGACACTGAATGTATGTATGTACATAGAGATCCCAGGTGTAACCGAAAATGTACAAGGTTTTAAGATAATATGGGCATGAGCAGTGTTGAATTCCTGTTTTTGGCATGACAAAGAAGAGAGAAAAGCAGGAAATTTCATGAAAAAAGTCCAGCCTACAGCCATTTTAAAGAGGGACAGAGAATTAGTGTTGGCAGTTGCAAGACACTGAATGTATGTATGTACATAGAGATCCCAGGTGTAACCGAAAATGTACAAGGTTTTAAGATAATATGGGCATTAGCAGTGTTGAATTCCGGTTTTTGGCATGACAAAGAAGAGAGAAAAGCAGGAAATATCAAGAAAAAAGTCCAGCCTACAGCCATTTCTAAGAGGAGCAGAGAATTAGTGTTGGCAGTTGCAAGACACTGAATGTATGTATGTACATAGAGATCCCAGGTGTAACCAAAAATGTACAAGGATTTAAGATAATATGGGCATGAGCAGTGTTGAATTCCTGTTTTTGGCATGACAAAGAAGAGAAAAAAACAGGAAATTTCATGAAAAAAGTCCAGCCTACAGCCATTTTTCATGAAATTTCCTGCTTTTCTCTCTTCTTTGTCATGCCAAAAACAGGAATTCAACACTGCTCATGCCCATATTATCTTAAATCCTTATACATTTTTGGTTACACCTGGGATCTCTATGTACATACATACATTCAGTGTCTTGCAACTGCCAACACTAATTCTCTGCCCCTCTTTAAAATGGCTGTAGGCTGGACTTTTTTCTTGATATTTCCTGCTTTTCTCTCTTCTTTGTCATGCCAAAAACCGGAATTCAATACTGCTAATGTCCATATTATCTTAAATCCTTATACATTTTTGGTTACACCTGGGATCTCTATGTACAAACATACATTCAGTGTCTTGCAACTACCAACACTAATTCTCTGTCCCTCTTTAAAATGGCTGTAATCTGGACTTTTTTCTTGATATTTCCTGCTTTTCTCTCTTCTTTGTCATGGTAAAAACCGGAATTCAACACTGCTAATGCCCATATTATCTTAAATCCTTGTACATTTTTGGTTACACCTAGGATCTCTATGTACATACATACATTCAGTGTCTTGCAACTACCAACACTAATTCACGTCCCTCTTTAAAATGGCTGTAGGCTGGACTTTTTTCTTGATATTTCCTGCTTTTCTCTCTTCTTTGTCATGCCAAAAACCGGAATTCAACACTGCTAATGCCCATATTATCTTAAAACCTTGTACATTTTCGGTTACACCTGGGATCTCTATGTACATACATACATTCAGTGTCTTGCAACTGCCAACACTAATTCTCTGTCCCTCTTTAAAATGGCTGTAGGCTGGACTTTTTTCATGAAATTTCCTGTTTTTTTCTCTTCTTTGTCATGCCAAAAACAGGAATTCAACACTGCTCATGCCCATATTATCTTAAATCCTTGTACATTTTTGGTTACACCTGGGATCTCTATGTACATACATACATTCAGTGTCTTGCAACTGCCAACACTAATTCTCTGCTCCTCTTAGAAATGGCTGTAGGCTGGACTTTTTTCTTGATATTTCCTGCTTTTCTCTCTTCTTTGTCATGCCAAAAACCGGAATTCAACACTGCTAATGCCCATATTATCTTAAAACCTTGTACATTTTCGGTTACACCTGGGATCTCTATGTACATACATACATTCAGTGTCTTGCAACTGCCAACACTAATTCTCTGTCCCTCTTTAAAATGGCTGTAGGCTGGACTTTTTTCATGAAATTTCCTGCTTTTCTCTCTTCTTTGTCATGCCAAAAACAGGAATTCAACACTGCTCATGCCCATATTATCTTAAAACCTTGTACATTTTCGGTTACACCTGGGATCTCTATGTACATACATACATTCAGTGTCTTGCAACTGCCAACACTAATTCTCTGTCCCTCTTTAAAATGGCTGTAGGCTGGACTTTTTTCATGAAATTTCCTGCTTTTTTCTCTTCTTTGTCATGCCAAAAACAGGAATTCAACACTGCTCATGCCCATATTATCTTAAATCCTTGTACATTTTTGGTTACACCTGGGATCTCTATGTACATACATACATTCAGTGTCTTGCAACTACCAACACTAATTCTCTGTCCCTCTTTAATATGGCTGTAGGCTGGACTTTTTTCATGAAATTTCCTGCTTTTCTCTCTTCTTTGTCATGCCAAAAACAGGAATTCAACACTGCTCATGCCCATATTATCTTAAAACCTTGTAAATTTTCGGTTACACCTGGGATCTCTATGTATATACATACATTCAGTGTCTTGCAACTGCCAACACTAATTCTCTGTCCCTCTTTAAAATGGCTGTAGGCTGGACTTTTTTCATGAAATTTCCTGTTTTTTTCTCTTCTTTGTCATGCCAAAAACAGGAATTCAACACTGCTCATGCAAATATTATCTTAAATCCTTGTACATTTTTGGTTACATCTGGGATCTCTATGTACATACATACATTCAGTGTCTTGCAACTACCAACACTAATTACAGCCATATTAAAGAGGGACAGAGAATTAGTGTTGGCAGTTGCAAGACACTGAATGTATGTATGTACATAGAGATCCCAGGTGTAACCAAAAATGTACAAGGATTTAAGATAATATGGGCATGAGCAGTGTTGAATTCCTGTTTTTGGCATGACAAAGAAGAGAGAAAAGCAGGAAATTTCATGAAAAAAGTCCAGCCTACAGCCATTTTAAAGAGGGACAGAGAATTAGTGTTGGCAGTTGCAAGACACTGAATGTATGTATATACATAGAGATCCCAGGTGTAACCGAAAATGTACAAGGTTTTAAGATAATATGGGCATGAGCAGTGTTGAATTCCTGTTTTTGGCATGACAAAGAAGAGAGAAAAGCAGGAAATTTCATGAAAAAAGTCCAGCCTACAGCCATATTAAAGAGGGACAGAGAATTAGTGTTGGTAGTTGCAAGACACTGAATGTATGTATGTACATAGAGATCCCAGGTGTAACCAAAAATGTACAAGGATTTAAGATAATATGGGCATGAGCAGTGTTGAATTCCTGTTTTTGGCATGACAAAGAAGAGAGAAAAGCAGGAAATTTCATGAAAAAAGTCCAGCCTACAGCCATTTTAAAGAGGGACAGAGAATTAGTGTTGGCAGTTGCAAGACACTGAATGTATGTATGTACATAGAGATCCCAGGTGTAACCGAAAATGTACAAGGTTTTAAGATAATATGGGCATGAGCAGTGTTGAATTCCTGTTTTTGGCATGACAAAGAAGAGAGAAAAGCAGGAAATTTCATGAAAAAAGTCCAGCCTACAGCCATTTTAAAGAGGGACAGAGAATTAGTGTTGGCAGTTGCAAGACACTGAATGTATGTATGTACATAGAGATCCCAGGTGTAACCGAAAATGTACAAGGTTTTAAGATAATATGGGCATTAGCAGTGTTGAATTCCGGTTTTTGGCATGACAAAGAAGAGAGAAAAGCAGGAAATATCAAGAAAAAAGTCCAGCCTACAGCCATTTCTAAGAGGAGCAGAGAATTAGTGTTGGCAGTTGCAAGACACTGAATGTATGTATGTACATAGAGATCCCAGGTGTAACCAAAAATGTACAAGGATTTAAGATAATATGGGCATGAGCAGTGTTGAATTCCTGTTTTTGGCATGACAAAGAAGAGAAAAAAACAGGAAATTTCATGAAAAAAGTCCAGCCTACAGCCATTTTTCATGAAATTTCCTGCTTTTCTCTCTTCTTTGTCATGCCAAAAACAGGAATTCAACACTGCTCATGCCCATATTATCTTAAATCCTTATACATTTTTGGTTACACCTGGGATCTCTATGTACATACATACATTCAGTGTCTTGCAACTGCCAACACTAATTCTCTGCCCCTCTTTAAAATGGCTGTAGGCTGGACTTTTTTCTTGATATTTCCTGCTTTTCTCTCTTCTTTGTCATGCCAAAAACCGGAATTCAATACTGCTAATGTCCATATTATCTTAAATCCTTATACATTTTTGGTTACACCTGGGATCTCTATGTACAAACATACATTCAGTGTCTTGCAACTACCAACACTAATTCTCTGTCCCTCTTTAAAATGGCTGTAATCTGGACTTTTTTCTTGATATTTCCTGCTTTTCTCTCTTCTTTGTCATGCCAAAAGCGGGAATTCAACACTGCTCATGCCCATATTATCATAAATCCTTGTACATTTTTGGTTACACCTGGGATCTCTATGTACATACATACATTCAGTGTCTTGCAACTACCAACACTAATTCTCTCTCCCTCTTTAAAATGGCTGTAGGCTGGACTTTTTTCTTGATATTTCCTGCTTTTCTCTCTTCTTTGTCATGGTAAAAACCGGAATTCAACACTGCTAATGCCCATATTATCTTAAATCCTTGTACATTTTTGGTTACACCTAGGATCTCTATGTACATACATACATTCAGTGTCTTGCAACTACCAACACTAATTCACGTCCCTCTTTAAAATGGCTGTAGGCTGGACTTTTTTCTTGATATTTCCTGCTTTTCTCTCTTCTTTGTCATGCCAAAAACCGGAATTCAACACTGCTAATGCCCATATTATCTTAAAACCTTGTACATTTTCGGTTACACCTGGGATCTCTATGTACATACATACATTCAGTGTCTTGCAACTGCCAACACTAATTCTCTGTCCCTCTTTAAAATGGCTGTAGGCTGGACTTTTTTCATGAAATTTCCTGCTTTTCTCTCTTCTTTGTCATGCCAAAAACAGGAATTCAACACTGCTCATGCAAATATTATCTTAAATCCTTGTACATTTTTGGTTACACCTGGGATCTCTATGAACATACATACATTCAGTGTCTTGCAACTACCAACACTAATTCTCTGTCCCTCTTTAATATGGCTGTAGGCTGGACTTTTTTCATGAAATTTCCTGCTTTTCTCTCTTCTTTGTCATGCCAAAAACAGGAATTCAACACTGCTCATGCCCATATTATCTTAAATCCTTGTACATTTTTGGTTACACCTGGGATCTCTATGTACATACATACATTCAGTGTCTTGCAACTGCCAACACTAATTCTCTGCTCCTCTTAGAAATGGCTGTAGGCTGGACTTTTTTCTTGATATTTCCTGCTTTTCTCTCTTCTTTGTCATGCCAAAAACCGGAATTCAATACTGCTAATGTCCATATTATCTTAAATCCTTATACATTTATGGTTACACATGGGATCTCTATGTACAAACATACATTCAGTGTCTTGCAACTACCAACACTAATTCTCTGTCCCTCTTTAAAATGGCTGTAATCTGGACTTTTTTCTTGATATTTCCTGCTTTTCTCTCTTCTTTGTCATGCCAAAAGCGGGAATTCAACACTGCTCATGCCCATATTATCATAAATCCTTGTACATTTTTGGTTACATCTGCTATCTCTATGTACATACATACATTCAGTGTCTTGCAACTACCAACACTAATTCTCTGTCCCTCTTTAATATGGCTGTAGGCTGGACTTTTTTCATGAAATTTCCTGCTTTTCTCTCTTCTTTGTCATGCCAAAAACAGGAATTCAACACTGCTCATGCCCATATTATCTTAAATCCTTGTACATTTTTGGTTACACCTGGGATCTCTATGTACATACATTCATTCAGTGTCTTGCAACTGCCAACACTAATTCTCTGTTCCTCTTTAAAATGGCTGTAGGCTGGACTTTTTTCATGAAATTTCCTGCTTTTCTCTCTTCTTTGTCATGCCAAAAACAGGAATTCAACACTGCTCATGCAAATATTATCTTAAATCCTTGTACATTTTTGGTTACACCTGGGATCTCTATGTACATACATACATTCAGTGTCTTGCAACTACCAACACTAATTCTCTGTCCCTCTTTAATATGGCTGTAGGCTGGACTTTTTTCATGAAATTTCCTGCTTTTCTCTCTTCTTTGTCATGCCAAAAACAGGAATTCAACACTGCTCATGCCCATATTATCTTAAATCCTTGTACATTTTTGGTTACACCTGGGATCTCTATGTACATACATACATTCAGTGTCTTGCAACTGCCAACACTAATTCTCTGCTCCTCTTAGAAATGGCTGTAGGCTGGACTTTTTTCTTGATATTTCCTGCTTTTCTCTCTTCTTTGTCATGCCAAAAACCGGAATTCAATACTGCTAATGTCCATATTATCTTAAATCCTTATACATTTATGGTTACACATGGGATCTCTATGTACAAACATACATTCAGTGTCTTGCAACTACCAACACTAATTCTCTGTCCCTCTTTAAAATGGCTGTAATCTGGACTTTTTTCTTGATATTTCCTGCTTTTCTCTCTTCTTTGTCATGCCAAAAGCGGGAATTCAACACTGCTCATGCCCATATTATCATAAATCCTTGTACATTTTTGGTTACATCTGCTATCTCTATGTACATACATACATTCAGTGTCTTGCAACTACCAACACTAATTCTCTGTCCCTCTTTAATATGGCTGTAGGCTGGACTTTTTTCATGAAATTTCCTGCTTTTCTCTCTTCTTTGTCATGCCAAAAACAGGAATTCAACACTGCTCATGCCCATATTATCTTAAATCCTTGTACATTTTTGGTTACACCTGGGATCTCTATGTACATACATTCATTCAGTGTCTTGCAACTGCCAACACTAATTCTCTGTTCCTCTTTAAAATGGCTGTAGGCTGGACTTTTTTCATGAAATTTCCTGCTTTTCTCTCTTCTTTGTCATGCCAAAAACAGGAATTCAACACTGCTCATGCAAATATTATCTTAAATCCTTGTACATTTTTGGTTACACCTGGGATCTCTATGTACATACATACATTCAGTGTCTTGCAACTACCAACACTAATTCTCTGTCCCTCTTTAATATGGCTGTAGGCTGGACTTTTTTCATGAAATTTCCTGCTTTTCTCTCTTCTTTGTCATGCCAAAAACAGGAATTCAACACTGCTCATGCCCATATTATCTTAAATCCTTGTACATTTTTGGTTACACCTGGGATCTCTATGTACATACATACATTCAGTGTCTTGCAACTGCCAACACTAATTCTCTGCTCCTCTTAGAAATGGCTGTAGGCTGGACTTTTTTCTTGATATTTCCTGCTTTTCTCTCTTCTTTGTCATGCCAAAAACCGGAATTCAATACTGCTAATGTCCATATTATCTTAAATCCTTATACATTTATGGTTACACATGGGATCTCTATGTACAAACATACATTCAGTGTCTTGCAACTACCAACACTAATTCTCTGTCCCTCTTTAAAATGGCTGTAATCTGGACTTTTTTCTTGATATTTCCTGCTTTTCTCTCTTCTTTGTCATGCCAAAAGCGGGAATTCAACACTGCTCATGCCCATATTATCATAAATCCTTGTACATTTTTGGTTACATCTGCTATCTCTATGATGATGATAGTGCTCATGTTCTTGGTCGATCGAAATTTTTCTAAGTCCAGAACTCCCGTTGAAATTTTCGACCGCTATTTTTCTAAGTCCAGAAGTCTCAGTTGAAATTATCACCCGATATTTTTCTAAGTCCAGAACGTCCCGTTGAAAATTTTCCCGTAATTTTTCCATGTCCAGGATTCATTCCACCATGTTCTTGGTCGATCGAAATATCACATGTCCAGGATCCCGACCGGATCCGAACCTGGGTCGCTTGCGTCGTAAGTCCCCGCGTTACCAATCGGCCAATCGTCCATCATACCAAGTAGCAAGTGAAGATGTAGACATTCGTGTGGAAGTGATCATACATTAGAGATCACACATCACTCACCAAGGGGGATATTGTCAAGTATGCTGGCTGAATTATCACAAGTCCAGAACACTGAGAGGAATCGAACCTGAGCCGCTTGTGTAGTATGTCGTGACGTTACCAATGTGCTATTCGGTCATCATACCAACTTGCAAGTGAAGATGTAGACATTCGTGTGGGATGTGATCATACATCACATGATCACAGATTATGCCCAAAGGGATAATATTTTTCAGCCAGTGGTAATATCACAAGTCCGGAATAAATACAACAATTGAGTTTGGCCCGAGGGGGGTCGAACCTGGACCTTTAGATTTGAAAACTAACACACTACCAATGAGCCAATCGGCCGTCATGCCAACTCTCAACTGAATATGTAGACATGCAAACGTGTATGTGATAGTGATACATATTTCCCAAGGCCAAAACCCCTCGTTAATTATTCAGTACAGGAATATTTTCCAAGTCCTAATATTACACCAGTGACATGTGCTCTCTTAAATGATGACCAAGTCATTCTCTGTACTTTCACTGTATGTTATGTAATATAATGCCCACGAATTCTATTTATATCATTACTGTTGGTAATGGAATCTATTATGAAAAAAATAACGCCCACGCAATAACGAAAATAACATATGATTTATGTACATACAAGTTAGAGAAGGGAAAAAAATTACGAAATATGTCATATGGGCTATGATGCATGTCTTATCAGCGTTCAGGATCTAGAGAGGATGCTGCCAGCGCCAAGGCGGACAAGTGAGAAATAGTGCATATAACAGGAGAGTCAAATCACAAAAAGTCCATTGATCACGAAAGCTGCAGGATGCGGACAGTTACGACGCTTCCTTCTCTATGCAATAGTAATATTGAAAGTAACTTTGCTGCCTTTCTCGATATGGAAGACGATCTTTCCCTCCTTGCCAATGGACACGTTTTTGACTGTTTCTTCCTCATCGTTCTCAACCTAAAAGCAAAATGAATTTTTAAATAAAATGAAATGTCAAATAGCAAACCATTTCGTATGCTTTCCCGTCAGCGCGAATTCTTTTTCCAATACTAGCTGGACGTTTATTTGGAATTTTTGATTTGTAAACGAACCACTACCAATGAGTCAATGAGCCAATCGACCGTCATACCAGCTCCCTATTGAACATATGCGCATACATACGTACATGTACTAGTGACAAGTTATACAATAATATATTCCCAACTCCAAAGCACTCCATGAATTTATATCATTGCATTTTCACAAGTCCAGGAAGAATGAGTAGTGAGAGGATGAACAAAATGTACGGAAATATTCTCTAGTTTACAAGCATAAATTAAGAACAAGTATTTCAATGTACTCTATTTAGTATATTGGCCCCAACATTTAGGCAGTACAAAGACAGTTGGCAATGCAAAGACATGAATCGTTAGTGCATACATATAGTACAATGAAGCAAGTGAGGGATCTCATTAGCCTTGTATAAAGTAAGAGAAATTGTTATCGAAAATCTCGAAATAAATAAATGAAGGAAGAAAGCTATCGGCCTCCCTGTAATATCAGTTACAAAGATGCAGGCGTATATGTTCAAGTGATACAATAATTTATATGATATGTTCAAGTGATACAATAATTTATTCCAAGTTCAAAAGCCTACCTAGAATAATTCACCATCGTATTTTTCCAAGTCCATTATAATTTTTTTTCAGG
Organism: Allodiplogaster sudhausi; assembly: GCA_945643635.1. NCBI lineage: Eukaryota > Metazoa > Nematoda > Chromadorea > Rhabditida > Diplogasteridae > Allodiplogaster > Allodiplogaster sudhausi. Next base: position 109,825 of record CALZFC010000166.1, on the reverse strand, counting down.
AAGAAGAAACATACATATTTTATAGTATGCATCTACCTTTAAAATGATGACAAAGTATTTTCTGAACTCCAATCGGTAGACGTAAAATATTTTGTCAATGTTAGTAAGTCGATTGTTACAAGAAACAGAAGTGATGAACGCACGTTACAAAGTAATGTTATTTTATTCGATTAGCCTATAACAAATAAGCTGTGATACGAGGAAGTTCAACAGAAAAATAATTATATTAAAATACACAACTAACCAAAAAATTCTTGTTATAGTTCAATAGTCAGACACATAACTAATGTATATCCAATAAGTTCAGTTCGCATTACCAATTCAAGTAAGCAACTTATGAATATTATGTACATACAAAAAGGAATTGTCAATGATTGGTTAACTCATATATCTTATCAGTTGGACGTAAATAAAGAAGACATTGCCAACGCCAAGGAAGGCAGCTAGAACGAAGCCACAAACAATATATTTGATAGCGAAACTCTAACAGTTACATTGCTTCCTACTCTATGCACTAGTAATAATGAAGTGACGATGTGAAAGACGATCCGTTCTTCATTGTCTTTTACCACATGTTTGACAGCTTCTACTCATCTTACATTACGACCTTTTTATAGAATGTCTAAGAAGAAATCGTAAGCGTGAATTATTTGTCAATGTTAGTTGGTCGATTGTTTTACGAAGCATATGTGGATGTACTCAAGTTTCACATTAATGTTGTTTAACTCGATTAGCCTATAACAAATAAGCTGTGATACTAGGGAGTTCTACAAAAAAACAATTATAAAACAAGACACAACTCACCAAAACAATTCTTGGTGAAGTTCAATAGTCAGACACATAACGAATATATCCATTAAGAATATTGTGTACATACAAAACATATTCACAGAGAATGGTTAATACATATATCGTATCAGTTGGACGTATATAAAGAAGATGCTGCAAACACGGAGGAAACCAAGTGTGAATCACAAACAATACATTTGATTATGAAAGTCACAAATTGCGAACAGTTATCTTGACTCCTTCTCTATGCAATAGCAATATTGAAAGGTGATTTTGCTGTCGTTCTCGATATGTAATATGATCTGTTCATCATTGAAGAAAATTTCTTGTCAATGCAATAGTAGTATTGAAAGTAATGTTGGTTCCATACTCCAAACGGAATATGATCATCATTCATTGTCTAATGTAAGGTCAAAATGTTGACAGTTTCCTCCTCAATGATTTTCAATCATTCTTGGTACATCGAAATATTACAAACCAAAGAACATCATGGTGAACAAGAGTGCAAGTACTCTACATACATTGTTTATTGCACACCGAGGCACGAACATATTGAAATGAAATCGTATTATTAATAATATATTTGCTGTGGGGCCACCACAGGTGGTGGGATATGCTATTGAGTTTGAGTCTGAAACACATATATGGGGTTCTATCAATAAGGAAAGCGCAGTAGAAGTTTAAGAGACCACATAACTTCACAATTTTATCATACTAAAAAGAATAGAAGTTGAATCAAAGATCTAAGAAAAAAAGATTAGGGCTATAGAAATATAGTGTTTCTAATCTAATACGTTGTGGTTTTTTTAGATGACAGACTAAAGAAAAGAGAGTTCACAGGAATGGTGGATCGGTATCCAAATTGTGCTGGACTAAGAAGATTATGTTTGTTTAGGTAATCCAGTATGAGGATAAAAATTATACGTTCTATTACCTTGGAGGTTGAGGAGATTGGACAGAAGGGTTCCCGGGATCAGACAGTTCCCGGGATCAGACTTAATACATTTTTTATTTTAAACAGGACGCACTATCGCAGTAAGTAAATGAATATGTAGAAGGAACTGATTGAACATAATAAAAACTGGGATGCAAGAAATAGTAGAGGTTTCTTTCATGTAAACATATGGAATTTTGCCGGAGGAGGTAATATTTCTAAATGAAAGGCTGAGAATTTTTATTCATTTATTCATTTATATGTACATCCAAAGGGGATATGACATGAAGATCATTGAACAACAATTCACGCGGCAAGAGCATGCCATGTACGCAGAATTTCCAGTACATAATATTAAATGAAAAGAGAAGAAAGAAATTATGTAACTAATAGAAACGATATGTAGACTCAATGACACTAAAGTACAATAGAAAAGTAATAGATAATATATAAAGATAATTATTTAGAGGAGCGTTTACGCATTATTCACAAGGATATGGAGTATAAGTGGACGAGGGAACAGACAGTTGTTGAAATGCACGCACACATACCACAACCAAAGTGCTGGAGTTAATGCAAAATGGAAAGATACTAGTCATGTATGGCAAAGGTGTGATGAGGTAGAAGACTCAGAGGATTGGACATTACATATCATGGAACTCAACATAGATTTTATTGTTCTTCAAATGACAGCTTAATAGTTATGTTTCATATGTCTAAGCAATCATATGTCTAAGCAATAGCACACTCACCACAATGAAGATACTTTTCAGCTGCATTCTGAAAGGATTATCTCTCCATCTTAATTACAATAAAAGGAGGAATGACAGACTAAGGCTTCTTAGCCTCAACAGTATTCATTCGGTAGGAGATGATATATGATGGAGTGAAGTAAAAGGTCTATCTATGCATCTATGTATATGGTAACTATGTCAACGAACTTCATTAATTTTACAAGATTAGTAGGACTGAGTATATTTTGTTATTATTTAGAGAGTTACACGAACATGGATGCACACTTTCCAATTCGTTGACTTGCAATTTTCTCATGTTCATACAAGTTGTATTAAAAGAAAGATTTATGTATGCACGAGTCAGTAAAGTTGTAAAGAGGAGAGGGGTTAGCAATAGTGTGGGAAATATACATGCACTTTCCGAACTTTTCTATTACTCCTCAATCTTTGTAACTGTTTATTTATTTAATTATGTTAATCAAAGCGGGCATGATTTAACAACATTTGACGTAGCAAAAGCGTGGAATAAATATAGACAAAATATCCTAAACACAAGAAGAACATTTCATGAAGCCATAACATATTTAACAAGTATCATTCTCGGAATATAGACTTAAAATAAGTTTTATCATGATCATATTCTACATGGATTTAGAAGAAGAACATATATTTCACAGAACAATGTAGGTATTAAGCGAAAGTGGGAAAGGATGCTTTACAATCAGCAGCAGTCATCTTGATCTTATAGCGCCACTGAGAGAAATTCCAGAGGGAAGAAAGCGTTGTCGGCTGACGAAACTAGAGGTAGGCTAGGGGCATGCACTTGTGAACCATGTTGACAGAACATGTATTCCTGAATTATTCGATTTGTAAAACAAAAAAAAAAGAATGGCAGTAAAATATAAAAAAGACCTGAATGGAGACCCTGACAGGTATTCTACCGAGAGAACTGTGATGCCCGGCGACATTCAATCGAACAGTGATGTGTGTCGATGAGTTTGAGCCTGGGAGAATGCGTGGCTGATTGATGATGAAGTTTTCGATGAGGTGGTTAGTGCGAATTCGTTCCTCTCGAAGGATGTTATTGATTGAGTCAATCTCGTCCGTTGTGAGAGTACTAGTCGCGATGATTCGAATTCCAAGTGTGAAGAAGAGATATATAGGGAGAGGAATGAAGTCTGGCAGGACCATGATCGCTGCAACTCTGTTTATCATTGAAAGCATTACCAATTTGATAAATTACGATAATAATTATACATCAAAGAAAAATTGAAGATATAAAATGTAAAAAAAAGAACTAATGGTTAGCCGCTGTAAGTAGCGAGACATAAACCAACAAGCAAATCAACAATCCGATATCTGCGAAGGAAGATGTAATTCTTATCAGTCCTTAGGATCATAAAGGAGAGAGCTAAAATATGTGTCAACTAAAGTGAAGAGAAATAGTATAGGTTAGAAGACATAGAAACAAAAACACAAAAAAATAAATAACGAAAACAGAGATACTTGTTCTTCACCATTTTATCTGTTACTTTAGAACATGGCTATCCTTAACTCTATTGAATTTTGAAAACATTATTTAAAAATTTGATGCACACCATCAACACATTCACTAATAATGATACATCCAAGAAAATGAATGATATGTAAAATGAAAAAAAAAATTCATAGCCATTCTAAGTAATATATATGTAACAAGGACAGTGAAGGAAAATAGTATAGGTAAGAAGACTTAGTAAAGGCAACAAAGATTGAATATATCTTACTTCATAATTTCTTCAGTTACATGTACATATGTTCTATTTTCTTTGTATTGGATGTTGCACCATGAGAAACGTTTGAAGCGTCACCTGTACAAAAAAGAAAGCCTGTTAAAAAACAAACTGCGATGTAATGTTTATTGACTATGCTGACCTTGTCTATGCCATAAAGGATTTTGTGAATGAAGATCACACTTTGCGTTTTGTTCTTACTTAAATAAATTTGTCGAAGAACATAAATGCAACTACTTGGACAAAGAGAGAAATAGAGAAGAAGTAATACAAACCTTAGTGTCACATTTTGGAATCTTCCTGGTAAATGTTTCCTACAATCAGACAAGACACTTGTTCACAAAACTTAAGACACCATACGCAAGAAAAAAATCACTTACATCATCATGGTCATACTTTGCCATATCGTTGTTGGAAACTTAACGCACTATCTTTACCAATTATATTCGGAAAAAGAAGACATAGACATGTAAAATAGCATGTAAAGTGAGTATTTAGACAATGAGAGAAATAGACAAGAAGTAATACAAACCATAGTGTCACACCTTGGAATCTTACTGGTAAATGTTTCCTACAAACAGATACTTGTTCAAACACTTTAGAAAAAATATGCAAGAAAAAAATCACTTACATCAACGTGGTCATACTTTGCCATATCGTTGTTGGAAACTTAATGCACTATCTTTGCCGATTATATTCGGAAAAAGAAGACATAGAAATGTAAAATAACATGTAAAGTGAGTACTTAGACAAAGAGAGAAACAGACAAAAAGTAATACAAACCATAGTGTCACATCTTGGAATCTTACTGGTAAATGTTTCCTACAAACAGATACTTGTTCACAAAACTTAAGAAACCATATGCAAGAAAAACATCACTTACATCAACATGGTATAAACCATAGTGTCATATTTTGGAATCTTGCTTGTAAATTTTTCCAACAAACAGACAAGACAAATGAAGACAACAGACTCAAACTTGGTTGTTCACACAACATAAGAAAACATACTACATAACCAGTACGCAACGAATCCCCCTCTCAAATTGTCTCTGTAATTTTTCTAAGTCCAAAATCACAGTTGAAATTTTTCATAATTTTTTTAAGTCTATGCATTTTGCAAGGTCCAACACCTTGCAAAATGCATAGACTTAAAAAAATTATGAAAAATTTCAACTGTGATTTTGGACTTAGAAAAATTACAGAGACAATTTGAGAGGGGGATTCGTTGCGTACTGGTTATGTAGTATGTTTTCTTGTGTTGTGTGAACAACCAAGTTTGAGTCTGTTGTCTTCATTTGTCTTGTCTGTTTGTTGGAAAAATTTACAAGCAAGATTCCAAAATATGACACTATGGTTTATACCATGTTGATGTAAGTGATGTTTTTCTTGCATATGGTTTCTTAAGTTTTGTGAACAAGTATCTGTTTGTAGGAAACATTTACCAGTAAGATTCCAAGATGTGACACTATGGTTTGTATTACTTTTTGTCTGTTTCTCTCTTTGTCTAAGTACTCACTTTACATGTTATTTTACATTTCTATGTCTTCTTTTTCCGAATATAATCGGCAAAGATAGTGCATTAAGTTTCCAACAACGATATGGCAAAGTATGACCACGTTGATGTAAGTGATTTTTTTCTTGCATATTTTTTCTAAAGTGTTTGAACAAGTATCTGTTTGTAGGAAACATTTACCAGTAAGATTCCAAGGTGTGACACTATGGTTTGTATTACTTCTTGTCTATTTCTCTCATTGTCTAAATACTCACTTTACATGCTATTTTACATGTCTATGTCTTCTTTTTCCGAATATAATTGGTAAAGATAGTGCGTTAAGTTTCCAACAACGATATGGCAAAGTATGACCATGTTGATGTAAGTGATTTTTTTCTTGCGTATGGTGTCTTAAGTTTTGTGAACAAGTGTCTTGTCTGATTGTAGGAAACATTTACCAGGAAGATTCCAAAATGTGACACTAAGGTTTGTATTACTTCTTCTCTATTTCTCTCTTTGTCCAAGTAGTTGCATTTATGTTCTTCGACAAATTTATTTAAGTAAGAACAAAACGCAAAGTGTGATCTTCATTCACAAAATCCTTTATGGCATAGACAAGGTCAGCATAGTCAATAAACATTACATCGCAGTTTGTTTTTTAACAGGCTTTCTTTTTTGTACAGGTGACGCTTCAAACGTTTCTCATGGTGCAACATCCAATACAAAGAAAATAGAACATATGTACATGTAACTGAAGAAATTATGAAGTAAGATATATTCAATCTTTGTTGCCTTTACTAAGTCTTCTTACCTATACTATTTTCCTTCACTGTCCTTGTTACATATATATTACTTAGAATGGCTATGAATTTTTTTTTTCATTTTACATATCATTCATTTTCTTGGATGTATCATTATTAGTGAATGTGTTGATGGTGTGCATCAAATTTTTAAATAATGTTTTCAAAATTCAATAGAGTTAAGGATAGCCATGTTCTAAAGTAACAGATAAAATGGTGAAGAACAAGTATCTCTGTTTTCGTTATTTATTTTTTTGTGTTTTTGTTTCTATGTCTTCTAACCTATACTATTTCTCTTCACTTTAGTTGACACATATTTTAGCTCTCTCCTTTATGATCCTAAGGACTGATAAGAATTACATCTTCCTTCGCAGATATCGGATTGTTGATTTGCTTGTTGGTTTATGTCTCGCTACTTACAGCGGCTAACCATTAGTTCTTTTTTTTACATTTTATATCTTCAATTTTTCTTTGATGTATAATTATTATCGTAATTTATCAAATTGGTAATGCTTTCAATGATAAACAGAGTTGCAGCGATCATGGTCCTGCCAGACTTCATTCCTCTCCCTATATATCTCTTCTTCACACTTGGAATTCGAATCATCGCGACTAGTACTCTCACAACGGACGAGATTGACTCAATCAATAACATCCTTCGAGAGGAACGAATTCGCACTAACCACCTCATCGAAAACTTCATCATCAATCAGCCACGCATTCTCCCAGGCTCAAACTCATCGACACACATCACTGTTCGATTGAATGTCGCCGGGCATCACAGTTCTCTCGGTAGAATACCTGTCAGGGTCTCCATTCAGGTCTTTTTTATATTTTACTGCCATTCTTTTTTTTTGTTTTACAAATCGAATAATTCAGGAATACATGTTCTGTCAACATGGTTCACAAGTGCATGCCCCTAGCCTACCTCTAGTTTCGTCAGCCGACAACGCTTTCTTCCCTCTGGAATTTCTCTCAGTGGCGCTATAAGATCAAGATGACTGCTGCTGATTGTAAAGCATCCTTTCCCACTTTCGCTTAATACCTACATTGTTCTGTGAAATATATGTTCTTCTTCTAAATCCATGTAGAATATGATCATGATAAAACTTATTTTAAGTCTATATTCCGAGAATGATACTTGTTAAATATGTTATGGCTTCATGAAATGTTCTTCTTGTGTTTAGGATATTTTGTCTATATTTATTCCACGCTTTTGCTACGTCAAATGTTGTTAAATCATGCCCGCTTTGATTAACATAATTAAATAAATAAACAGTTACAAAGATTGAGGAGTAATAGAAAAGTTCGGAAAGTGCATGTATATTTCCCACACTATTGCTAACCCCTCTCCTCTTTACAACTTTACTGACTCGTGCATACATAAATCTTTCTTTTAATACAACTTGTATGAACATGAGAAAATTGCAAGTCAACGAATTGGAAAGTGTGCATCCATGTTCGTGTAACTCTCTAAATAATAACAAAATATACTCAGTCCTACTAATCTTGTAAAATTAATGAAGTTCGTTGACATAGTTACCATATACATAGATGCATAGATAGACCTTTTACTTCACTCCATCATATATCATCTCCTACCGAATGAATACTGTTGAGGCTAAGAAGCCTTAGTCTGTCATTCCTCCTTTTATTGTAATTAAGATGGAGAGATAATCCTTTCAGAATGCAGCTGAAAAGTATCTTCATTGTGGTGAGTGTGCTATTGCTTAGACATATGATTGCTTAGACATATGAAACATAACTATTAAGCTGTCATTTGAAGAACAATAAAATCTATGTTGAGTTCCATGATATGTAATGTCCAATCCTCTGAGTCTTCTACCTCATCACACCTTTGCCATACATGACTAGTATCTTTCCATTTTGCATTAACTCCAGCACTTTGGTTGTGGTATGTGTGCGTGCATTTCAACAACTGTCTGTTCCCTCGTCCACTTATACTCCATATCCTTGTGAATAATGCGTAAACGCTCCTCTAAATAATTATCTTTATATATTATCTATTACTTTTCTATTGTACTTTAGTGTCATTGAGTCTACATATCGTTTCTATTAGTTACATAATTTCTTTCTTCTCTTTTCATTTAATATTATGTACTGGAAATTCTGCGTACATGGCATGCTCTTGCCGCGTGAATTGTTGTTCAATGATCTTCATGTCATATCCCCTTTGGATGTACATATAAATGAATAAATGAATAAAAATTCTCAGCCTTTCATTTAGAAATATTACCTCCTCCGGCAAAATTCCATATGTTTACATGAAAGAAACCTCTACTATTTCTTGCATCCCAGTTTTTATTATGTTCAATCAGTTCCTTCTACATATTCATTTACTTACTGCGATAGTGCGTCCTGTTTAAAATAAAAAATGTATTAAGTCTGATCCCGGGAACTGTCTGATCCCGGGAACCCTTCTGTCCAATCTCCTCAACCTCCAAGGTAATAGAACGTATAATTTTTATCCTCATACTGGATTACCTAAACAAACATAATCTTCTTAGTCCAGCACAATTTGGATACCGATCCACCATTCCTGTGAACTCTCTTTTCTTTAGTCTGTCATCTAAAAAAACCACAACGTATTAGATTAGAAACACTATATTTCTATAGCCCTAATCTTTTTTTCTTAGATCTTTGATTCAACTTCTATTCTTTTTAGTATGATAAAATTGTGAAGTTATGTGGTCTCTTAAACTTCTACTGCGCTTTCCTTATTGATAGAACCCCATATATGTGTTTCAGACTCAAACTCAATAGCATATCCCACCACCTGTGGTGGCCCCACAGCAAATATATTATTAATAATACGATTTCATTTCAATATGTTCGTGCCTCGGTGTGCAATAAACAATGTATGTAGAGTACTTGCACTCTTGTTCACCATGATGTTCTTTGGTTTGTAATATTTCGATGTACCAAGAATGATTGAAAATCATTGAGGAGGAAACTGTCAACATTTTGACCTTACATTAGACAATGAATGATGATCATATTCCGTTTGGAGTATGGAACCAACATTACTTTCAATACTACTATTGCATTGACAAGAAATTTTCTTCAATGATGAACAGATCATATTACATATCGAGAACGACAGCAAAATCACCTTTCAATATTGCTATTGCATAGAGAAGGAGTCAAGATAACTGTTCGCAATTTGTGACTTTCATAATCAAATGTATTGTTTGTGATTCACACTTGGTTTCCTCCGTGTTTGCAGCATCTTCTTTATATACGTCCAACTGATACGATATATGTATTAACCATTCTCTGTGAATATGTTTTGTATGTACACAATATTCTTAATGGATATATTCGTTATGTGTCTGACTATTGAACTTCACCAAGAATTGTTTTGGTGAGTTGTGTCTTGTTTTATAATTGTTTTTTTGTAGAACTCCCTAGTATCACAGCTTATTTGTTATAGGCTAATCGAGTTAAACAACATTAATGTGAAACTTGAGTACATCCACATATGCTTCGTAAAACAATCGACCAACTAACATTGACAAATAATTCACGCTTACGATTTCTTCTTAGACATTCTATAAAAAGGTCGTAATGTAAGATGAGTAGAAGCTGTCAAACATGTGGTAAAAGACAATGAAGAACGGATCGTCTTTCACATCGTCACTTCATTATTACTAGTGCATAGAGTAGGAAGCAATGTAACTGTTAGAGTTTCGCTATCAAATATATTGTTTGTGGCTTCGTTCTAGCTGCCTTCCTTGGCGTTGGCAATGTCTTCTTTATTTACGTCCAACTGATAAGATATATGAGTTAACCAATCATTGACAATTCCTTTTTGTATGTACATAATATTCATAAGTTGCTTACTTGAATTGGTAATGCGAACTGAACTTATTGGATATACATTAGTTATGTGTCTGACTATTGAACTATAACAAGAATTTTTTGGTTAGTTGTGTATTTTAATATAATTATTTTTCTGTTGAACTTCCTCGTATCACAGCTTATTTGTTATAGGCTAATCGAATAAAATAACATTACTTTGTAACGTGCGTTCATCACTTCTGTTTCTTGTAACAATCGACTTACTAACATTGACAAAATATTTTACGTCTACCGATTGGAGTTCAGAAAATACTTTGTCATCATTTTAAAGGTAGATGCATACTATAAAATATGTATGTTTCTTCTTCCTGAAAAAAAATTATAATGGACTTGGAAAAATACGATGGTGAATTATTCTAGGTAGGCTTTTGAACTTGGAATAAATTATTGTATCACTTGAACATATCATATAAATTATTGTATCACTTGAACATATACGCCTGCATCTTTGTAACTGATATTACAGGGAGGCCGATAGCTTTCTTCCTTCATTTATTTATTTCGAGATTTTCGATAACAATTTCTCTTACTTTATACAAGGCTAATGAGATCCCTCACTTGCTTCATTGTACTATATGTATGCACTAACGATTCATGTCTTTGCATTGCCAACTGTCTTTGTACTGCCTAAATGTTGGGGCCAATATACTAAATAGAGTACATTGAAATACTTGTTCTTAATTTATGCTTGTAAACTAGAGAATATTTCCGTACATTTTGTTCATCCTCTCACTACTCATTCTTCCTGGACTTGTGAAAATGCAATGATATAAATTCATGGAGTGCTTTGGAGTTGGGAATATATTATTGTATAACTTGTCACTAGTACATGTACGTATGTATGCGCATATGTTCAATAGGGAGCTGGTATGACGGTCGATTGGCTCATTGACTCATTGGTAGTGGTTCGTTTACAAATCAAAAATTCCAAATAAACGTCCAGCTAGTATTGGAAAAAGAATTCGCGCTGACGGGAAAGCATACGAAATGGTTTGCTATTTGACATTTCATTTTATTTAAAAATTCATTTTGCTTTTAGGTTGAGAACGATGAGGAAGAAACAGTCAAAAACGTGTCCATTGGCAAGGAGGGAAAGATCGTCTTCCATATCGAGAAAGGCAGCAAAGTTACTTTCAATATTACTATTGCATAGAGAAGGAAGCGTCGTAACTGTCCGCATCCTGCAGCTTTCGTGATCAATGGACTTTTTGTGATTTGACTCTCCTGTTATATGCACTATTTCTCACTTGTCCGCCTTGGCGCTGGCAGCATCCTCTCTAGATCCTGAACGCTGATAAGACATGCATCATAGCCCATATGACATATTTCGTAATTTTTTTCCCTTCTCTAACTTGTATGTACATAAATCATATGTTATTTTCGTTATTGCGTGGGCGTTATTTTTTTCATAATAGATTCCATTACCAACAGTAATGATATAAATAGAATTCGTGGGCATTATATTACATAACATACAGTGAAAGTACAGAGAATGACTTGGTCATCATTTAAGAGAGCACATGTCACTGGTGTAATATTAGGACTTGGAAAATATTCCTGTACTGAATAATTAACGAGGGGTTTTGGCCTTGGGAAATATGTATCACTATCACATACACGTTTGCATGTCTACATATTCAGTTGAGAGTTGGCATGACGGCCGATTGGCTCATTGGTAGTGTGTTAGTTTTCAAATCTAAAGGTCCAGGTTCGACCCCCCTCGGGCCAAACTCAATTGTTGTATTTATTCCGGACTTGTGATATTACCACTGGCTGAAAAATATTATCCCTTTGGGCATAATCTGTGATCATGTGATGTATGATCACATCCCACACGAATGTCTACATCTTCACTTGCAAGTTGGTATGATGACCGAATAGCACATTGGTAACGTCACGACATACTACACAAGCGGCTCAGGTTCGATTCCTCTCAGTGTTCTGGACTTGTGATAATTCAGCCAGCATACTTGACAATATCCCCCTTGGTGAGTGATGTGTGATCTCTAATGTATGATCACTTCCACACGAATGTCTACATCTTCACTTGCTACTTGGTATGATGGACGATTGGCCGATTGGTAACGCGGGGACTTACGACGCAAGCGACCCAGGTTCGGATCCGGTCGGGATCCTGGACATGTGATATTTCGATCGACCAAGAACATGGTGGAATGAATCCTGGACATGGAAAAATTACGGGAAAATTTTCAACGGGACGTTCTGGACTTAGAAAAATATCGGGTGATAATTTCAACTGAGACTTCTGGACTTAGAAAAATAGCGGTCGAAAATTTCAACGGGAGTTCTGGACTTAGAAAAATTTCGATCGACCAAGAACATGAGCACTATCATCATTCTATGTACATACATACATTCAGTGTCTTGCAACTACCAACACTAATTCTCTGTCCCTCTTTAATATGGCTGTAGGCTGGACTTTTTTCATGAAATTTCCTGCTTTTCTCTCTTCTTTGTCATGCCAAAAACAGGAATTCAACACTGCTCATGCCCATATTATCTTAAATCCTTGTACATTTTTGGTTACACCTGGGATCTCTATGTACATACATTCATTCAGTGTCTTGCAACTGCCAACACTAATTCTCTGTTCCTCTTTAAAATGGCTGTAGGCTGGACTTTTTTCATGAAATTTCCTGCTTTTCTCTCTTCTTTGTCATGCCAAAAACAGGAATTCAACACTGCTCATGCAAATATTATCTTAAATCCTTGTACATTTTTGGTTACACCTGGGATCTCTATGTACATACATACATTCAGTGTCTTGCAACTACCAACACTAATTCTCTGTCCCTCTTTAAAATGGCTGTAGGCTGGACTTTTTTCTTGATATTTCCTGCTTTTCTCTCTTCTTTGTCATGGTAAAAACCGGAATTCAACACTGCTAATGCCCATATTATCTTAAATCCTTGTACATTTTTGGTTACACCTGGGATCTCTATGTACATACATTCATTCAGTGTCTTGCAACTGCCAACACTAATTCTCTGTCCCTCTTTAAAATGGCTGTAGGCTGGACTTTTTTCATGAAATTTCCTGTTTTTTTCTCTTCTTTGTCATGCCAAAAACAGGAATTCAACACTGCTCATGCCCATATTATCTTAAATCCTTGTACATTTTTGGTTACACCTGGGATCTCTATGTACATACATACATTCAGTGTCTTGCAACTGCCAACACTAATTCTCTGCTCCTCTTAGAAATGGCTGTAGGCTGGACTTTTTTCTTGATATTTCCTGCTTTTCTCTCTTCTTTGTCATGCCAAAAACCGGAATTCAACACTGCTAATGCCCATATTATCTTAAAACCTTGTACATTTTCGGTTACACCTGGGATCTCTATGTACATACATACATTCAGTGTCTTGCAACTGCCAACACTAATTCTCTGTCCCTCTTTAAAATGGCTGTAGGCTGGACTTTTTTCATGAAATTTCCTGCTTTTCTCTCTTCTTTGTCATGCCAAAAACAGGAATTCAACACTGCTCATGCCCATATTATCTTAAAACCTTGTACATTTTCGGTTACACCTGGGATCTCTATGTACATACATACATTCAGTGTCTTGCAACTGCCAACACTAATTCTCTGTCCCTCTTTAAAATGGCTGTAGGCTGGACTTTTTTCATGAAATTTCCTGCTTTTCTCTCTTCTTTGTCATGCCAAAAACAGGAATTCAACACTGCTCATGCCCATATTATCTTAAATCCTTGTACATTTTTGGTTACACCTGGGATCTCTATGTACATACATACATTCAGTGTCTTGCAACTACCAACACTAATTCTCTGTCCCTCTTTAATATGGCTGTAGGCTGGACTTTTTTCATGAAATTTCCTGCTTTTCTCTCTTCTTTGTCATGCCAAAAACAGGAATTCAACACTGCTCATGCCCATATTATCTTAAATCCTTGTACATTTTTGGTTACACCTGGGATCTCTATGTACATACATACATTCAGTGTCTTGCAACTACCAACACTAATTCTCTGTCCCTCTTTAATATGGCTGTAGGCTGAACTTTTTTCATGAAATTTCCTGCTTTTCTCTCTTCTTTGTCATGCCAAAAACAGGAATTCAACACTGCTCATGCCCATATTATCTTAAATCCTTGTACATTTTTGGTTACACCTGGGATCTCTATGTACATACATACATTCAGTGTCTTGCAACTGCCAACACTAATTCTCTGCTCCTCTTAGAAATGGCTGTAGGCTGGACTTTTTTCTTGATATTTCCTGCTTTTCTCTCTTCTTTGTCATGCCAAAAACCGGAATTCAATACTGCTAATGTCCATATTATCTTAAATCCTTATACATTTTTGGTTACACCTGGGATCTCTATGTACAAACATACATTCAGTGTCTTGCAACTACCAACACTAATTCTCTGTCCCTCTTTAAAATGGCTGTAATCTGGACTTTTTTCTTGATATTTCCTGCTTTTCTCTCTTCTTTGTCATGCCAAAAGCGGGAATTCAACACTGCTCATGCCCATATTATCATAAATCCTTGTACATTTTTGGTTACACCTGGGATCTCTATGTACATACATACATTCAGTGTCTTGCAACTACCAACACTAATTCTCTCTCCCTCTTTAAAATGGCTGTTGGCTGGACTTTTTTCTTGATATTTCCTGCTTTTCTCTCTTCTTTGTCATGGTAAAAACCGGAATTCAACACTGCTAATGCCCATATTATCTTAAATCCTTGTACATTTTTGGTTACACCTGGGATCTCTATGTACATACATTCATTCAGTGTCTTGCAACTGCCAACACTAATTCTCTGTCCCTCTTTAAAATGGCTGTAGGCTGGACTTTTTTCATGAAATTTCCTGTTTTTTTCTCTTCTTTGTCATGCCAAAAACAGGAATTCAACACTGCTCATGCCCATATTATCTTAAATCCTTGTACATTTTTGGTTACACCTGGGATCTCTATGTACATACATACATTCAGTGTCTTGCAACTGCCAACACTAATTCTCTGCTCCTCTTAGAAATGGCTGTAGGCTGGACTTTTTTCTTGATATTTCCTGCTTTTCTCTCTTCTTTGTCATGCCAAAAACCGGAATTCAACACTGCTAATGCCCATATTATCTTAAAACCTTGTACATTTTCGGTTACACCTGGGATCTCTATGTACATACATACATTCAGTGTCTTGCAACTGCCAACACTAATTCTCTGTCCCTCTTTAAAATGGCTGTAGGCTGGACTTTTTTCATGAAATTTCCTGCTTTTCTCTCTTCTTTGTCATGCCAAAAACAGGAATTCAACACTGCTCATGCCCATATTATCTTAAATCCTTGTACATTTTTGGTTACACCTGGGATCTCTATGTACATACATACATTCAGTGTCTTGCAACTACCAACACTAATTCTCTGTCCCTCTTTAATATGGCTGTAGGCTGGACTTTTTTCATGAAATTTCCTGCTTTTCTCTCTTCTTTGTCATGCCAAAAACAGGAATTCAACACTGCTCATGCCCATATTATCTTAAAACCTTGTACATTTTCGGTTACACCTGGGATCTCTATGTATATACATACATTCAGTGTCTTGCAACTGCCAACACTAATTCTCTGTCCCTCTTTAAAATGGCTGTAGGCTGGACTTTTTTCATGAAATTTCCTGCTTTTCTCTCTTCTTTGTCATGCCAAAAACAGGAATTCAACACTGCTCATGTACATATTATCTTAAATCCTTGTACATTTTTGGTTACACCTGGGATCTCTATGTACATACATACATTCAGTGTCTTGCAACTACCAACACTAATTCTCTGTCCCTCTTTAATATGGCTGTAGGCTGGACTTTTTTCATGAAATTTCCTGCTTTTCTCTCTTCTTTGTCATGGTAAAAACCGGAATTCAACACTGCTAATGCCCATATTATCTTAAATCCTTGTACATTTTTGGTTACACCTGGGATCTCTATGTACATACATTCATTCAGTGTCTTGCAACTGCCAACACTAATTCTCTGTCCCTCTTTAAAATGGCTGTAGGCTGGACTTTTTTCATGAAATTTCCTGTTTTTTTCTCTTCTTTGTCATGCCAAAAACAGGAATTCAACACTGCTCATGCAAATATTATCTTAAATCCTTGTACATTTTTGGTTACACCTGGGATCTCTATGTACATACATACATTCAGTGTCTTGCAACTACCAACACTAATTCTCTGTCCCTCTTTAATATGGCTGTAGGCTGAACTTTTTTCATGAAATTTCCTGCTTTTCTCTCTTCTTTGTCATGCCAAAAACAGGAATTCAACACTGCTCATGCCCATATTATCTTAAATCCTTGTACATTTTTGGTTACACCTGGGATCTCTATGTACATACATACATTCAGTGTCTTGCAACTGCCAACACTAATTCTCTGCTCCTCTTAGAAATGGCTGTAGGCTGGACTTTTTTCTTGATATTTCCTGCTTTTCTCTCTTCTTTGTCATGCCAAAAACCGGAATTCAATACTGCTAATGTCCATATTATCTTAAATCCTTATACATTTTTGGTTACACCTGGGATCTCTATGTACAAACATACATTCAGTGTCTTGCAACTACCAACACTAATTCTCTGTCCCTCTTTAAAATGGCTGTAATCTGGACTTTTTTCTTGATATTTCCTGCTTTTCTCTCTTCTTTGTCATGCCAAAAGCGGGAATTCAACACTGCTCATGCCCATATTATCATAAATC
The DNA here is from genome assembly GCA_945643635.1 of Allodiplogaster sudhausi. Lineage (NCBI taxonomy): Eukaryota > Metazoa > Nematoda > Chromadorea > Rhabditida > Diplogasteridae > Allodiplogaster > Allodiplogaster sudhausi. Next base: position 92,691 of record CALZFC010000166.1, on the reverse strand, counting down.
CTTGTACATTTTTGGTTACACCTGGGATCTCTATGTACATACATACATTCAGTGTCTTGCAACTACCAACACTAATTCTCTCTCCCTCTTTAAAATGGCTGTTGGCTGGACTTTTTTCTTGATATTTCCTGCTTTTCTCTCTTCTTTGTCATGGTAAAAACCGGAATTCAACACTGCTAATGCCCATATTATCTTAAATCCTTGTACATTTTTGGTTACACCTGGGATCTCTATGTACATACATTCATTCAGTGTCTTGCAACTGCCAACACTAATTCTCTGTCCCTCTTTAAAATGGCTGTAGGCTGGACTTTTTTCATGAAATTTCCTGTTTTTTTCTCTTCTTTGTCATGCCAAAAACAGGAATTCAACACTGCTCATGCCCATATTATCTTAAATCCTTGTACATTTTTGGTTACACCTGGGATCTCTATGTACATACATACATTCAGTGTCTTGCAACTGCCAACACTAATTCTCTGCTCCTCTTAGAAATGGCTGTAGGCTGGACTTTTTTCTTGATATTTCCTGCTTTTCTCTCTTCTTTGTCATGCCAAAAACCGGAATTCAACACTGCTAATGCCCATATTATCTTAAAACCTTGTACATTTTCGGTTACACCTGGGATCTCTATGTACATACATACATTCAGTGTCTTGCAACTGCCAACACTAATTCTCTGTCCCTCTTTAAAATGGCTGTAGGCTGGACTTTTTTCATGAAATTTCCTGCTTTTCTCTCTTCTTTGTCATGCCAAAAACAGGAATTCAACACTGCTCATGCCCATATTATCTTAAATCCTTGTACATTTTTGGTTACACCTGGGATCTCTATGTACATACATACATTCAGTGTCTTGCAACTGCCAACACTAATTCTCTGTCCCTCTTTAAAATGGCTGTAGGCTGGACTTTTTTCATGAAATTTCCTGCTTTTCTCTCTTCTTTGTCATGCCAAAAACAGGAATTCAACACTGCTCATGCCCATATTATCTTAAATCCTTGTACATTTTTGGTTACACCTGGGATCTCTATGTACATACATTCATTCAGTGTCTTGCAACTGCCAACACTAATTCTCTGTCCCTCTTTAAAATGGCTGTAGGCTGGACTTTTTTCATGAAATTTCCTGTTTTTTTCTCTTCTTTGTCATGCCAAAAACAGGAATTCAACACTGCTCATGCCCATATTATCTTAAATCCTTGTACATTTTTGGTTACACCTGGGATCTCTATGTACATACATACATTCAGTGTCTTGCAACTGCCAACACTAATTCTCTGCTCCTCTTAGAAATGGCTGTAGGCTGGACTTTTTTCTTGATATTTCCTGCTTTTCTCTCTTCTTTGTCATGCCAAAAACCGGAATTCAACACTGCTAATGCCCATATTATCTTAAAACCTTGTACATTTTCGGTTACACCTGGGATCTCTATGTACATACATACATTCAGTGTCTTGCAACTGCCAACACTAATTCTCTGTCCCTCTTTAAAATGGCTGTAGGCTGGACTTTTTTCATGAAATTTCCTGCTTTTCTCTCTTCTTTGTCATGCCAAAAACAGGAATTCAACACTGCTCATGCCCATATTATTTAAATCCTTGTACATTTTTGGTTACACCTGGGATCTCTATGTACATACATACATTCAGTGTCTTGCAACTACCAACACTAATTCTCTGTCCCTCTTTAATATGGCTGTAGGCTGGACTTTTTTCATGAAATTTCCTGCTTTTCTCTCTTCTTTGTCATGCCAAAAACAGGAATTCAACACTGCTCATGCCCATATTATCTTAAATCCTTGTACATTTTTGGTTACACCTGGGATCTCTATGTACATACATACATTCAGTGTCTTGCAACTACCAACACTAATTCTCTGTCCCTCTTTAATATGGCTGTAGGCTGGACTTTTTTCATGAAATTTCCTGCTTTTCTCTCTTCTTTGTCATGGTAAAAACCGGAATTCAACACTGCTAATGCCCATATTATCTTAAATCCTTGTACATTTTTGGTTACACCTGGGATCTCTATGTACATACATTCATTCAGTGTCTTGCAACTGCCAACACTAATTCTCTGTCCCTCTTTAAAATGGCTGTAGGCTGGACTTTTTTCATGAAATTTCCTGTTTTTTTCTCTTCTTTGTCATGCCAAAAACAGGAATTCAACACTGCTCATGCAAATATTATCTTAAATCCTTGTACATTTTTGGTTACACCTGGGATCTCTATGTACATACATACATTCAGTGTCTTGCAACTACCAACACTAATTCTCTGTCCCTCTTTAATATGGCTGTAGGCTGAACTTTTTTCATGAAATTTCCTGCTTTTCTCTCTTCTTTGTCATGCCAAAAACAGGAATTCAACACTGCTCATGCCCATATTATCTTAAATCCTTGTACATTTTTGGTTACACCTGGGATCTCTATGTACATACATACATTCAGTGTCTTGCAACTGCCAACACTAATTCTCTGCTCCTCTTAGAAATGGCTGTAGGCTGGACTTTTTTCTTGATATTTCCTGCTTTTCTCTCTTCTTTGTCATGCCAAAAACCGGAATTCAATACTGCTAATGTCCATATTATCTTAAATCCTTATACATTTTTGGTTACACCTGGGATCTCTATGTACATACATTCATTCAGTGTCTTGCAACTGCCAACACTAATTCTCTGTCCCTCTTTAAAATGGCTGTAGGCTGGACTTTTTTCATGAAATTTCCTGTTTTTTTCTCTTCTTTGTCATGCCAAAAACAGGAATTCAACACTGCTCATGCCCATATTATCTTAAATCCTTGTACATTTTTGGTTACACCTGGGATCTCTATGTACATACATACATTCAGTGTCTTGCAACTGCCAACACTAATTCTCTGCTCCTCTTAGAAATGGCTGTAGGCTGGACTTTTTTCTTGATATTTCCTGCTTTTCTCTCTTCTTTGTCATGCCAAAAACCGGAATTCAACACTGCTAATGCCCATATTATCTTAAAACCTTGTACATTTTCGGTTACACCTGGGATCTCTATGTACATACATACATTCAGTGTCTTGCAACTGCCAACACTAATTCTCTGTCCCTCTTTAAAATGGCTGTAGGCTGGACTTTTTTCATGAAATTTCCTGCTTTTCTCTCTTCTTTGTCATGCCAAAAACAGGAATTCAACACTGCTCATGCCCATATTATCTTAAATCCTTGTACATTTTTGGTTACACCTGGGATCTCTATGTACATACATACATTCAGTGTCTTGCAACTACCAACACTAATTCTCTGTCCCTCTTTAAAATGGCTGTAGGCTGGACTTTTTTCATGAAATTTCCTGCTTTTCTCTCTTCTTTGTCATGCCAAAAACAGGAATTCAACACTGCTCATGCCCATATTATCTTAAAACCTTGTACATTTTCGGTTACACCTGGGATCTCTATGTACATACATACATTCAGTGTCTTGCAACTGCCAACACTAATTCTCTGTCCCTCTTTAAAATGGCTGTAGGCTGGACTTTTTTCATGAAATTTCCTGCTTTTCTCTCTTCTTTGTCATGCCAAAAACAGGAATTCAACACTGCTCATGCCCATATTATCTTAAATCCTTGTACATTTTTGGTTACACCTGGGATCTCTATGTACATACATACATTCAGTGTCTTGCAACTGCCAACACTAATTCTCTGTCCCTCTTTAAAATGGCTGTAGGCTGGACTTTTTTCATGAAATTTCCTGCTTTTCTCTCTTCTTTGTCATGCCAAAAACAGGAATTCAACACTGCTCATGCCCATATTATCTTAAATCCTTGTACATTTTTGGTTACACCTGGGATCTCTATGTACATACATACATTCAGTGTCTTGCAACTACCAACACTAATTCTCTGTCCCTCTTTAATATGGCTGTAGGCTGGACTTTTTTCATGAAATTTCCTGCTTTTCTCTCTTCTTTGTCATGCCAAAAACAGGAATTCAACACTGCTCATGCCCATATTATCTTAAAACCTTGTACATTTTCGGTTACACCTGGGATCTCTATGTACATACATACATTCAGTGTCTTGCAACTGCCAACACTAATTCTCTGTCCCTCTTTAAAATGGCTGTAGGCTGGACTTTTTTCATGAAATTTCCTGCTTTTCTCTCTTCTTTGTCATGCCAAAAACAGGAATTCAACACTGCTCATGCCCATATTATCTTAAATCCTTGTACATTTTTGGTTACACCTGGGATCTCTATGTACATACATACATTCAGTGTCTTGCAACTACCAACACTAATTCTCTGTCCCTCTTTAATATGGCTGTAGGCTGGACTTTTTTCATGAAATTTCCTGCTTTTCTCTCTTCTTTGTCATGGTAAAAACCGGAATTCAACACTGCTAATGCCCATATTATCTTAAATCCTTGTACATTTTTGGTTACACCTGGGATCTCTATGTACATACATTCATTCAGTGTCTTGCAACTGCCAACACTAATTCTCTGTCCCTCTTTAAAATGGCTGTAGGCTGGACTTTTTTCATGAAATTTCCTGTTTTTTTCTCTTCTTTGTCATGCCAAAAACAGGAATTCAACACTGCTCATGCAAATATTATCTTAAATCCTTGTACATTTTTGGTTACACCTGGGATCTCTATGTACATACATACATTCAGTGTCTTGCAACTACCAACACTAATTCTCTGTCCCTCTTTAATATGGCTGTAGGCTGAACTTTTTTCATGAAATTTCCTGCTTTTCTCTCTTCTTTGTCATGCCAAAAACAGGAATTCAACACTGCTCATGCCCATATTATCTTAAATCCTTGTACATTTTTGGTTACACCTGGGATCTCTATGTACATACATACATTCAGTGTCTTGCAACTGCCAACACTAATTCTCTGCTCCTCTTAGAAATGGCTGTAGGCTGGACTTTTTTCTTGATATTTCCTGCTTTTCTCTCTTCTTTGTCATGCCAAAAACCGGAATTCAATACTGCTAATGTCCATATTATCTTAAATCCTTATACATTTTTGGTTACACCTGGGATCTCTATGTACATACATTCATTCAGTGTCTTGCAACTGCCAACACTAATTCTCTGTCCCTCTTTAAAATGGCTGTAGGCTGGACTTTTTTCATGAAATTTCCTGTTTTTTTCTCTTCTTTGTCATGCCAAAAACAGGAATTCAACACTGCTCATGCCCATATTATCTTAAATCCTTGTACATTTTTGGTTACACCTGGGATCTCTATGTACATACATACATTCAGTGTCTTGCAACTGCCAACACTAATTCTCTGCTCCTCTTAGAAATGGCTGTAGGCTGGACTTTTTTCTTGATATTTCCTGCTTTTCTCTCTTCTTTGTCATGCCAAAAACCGGAATTCAACACTGCTAATGCCCATATTATCTTAAAACCTTGTACATTTTCGGTTACACCTGGGATCTCTATGTACATACATACATTCAGTGTCTTGCAACTGCCAACACTAATTCTCTGTCCCTCTTTAAAATGGCTGTAGGCTGGACTTTTTTCATGAAATTTCCTGCTTTTCTCTCTTCTTTGTCATGCCAAAAACAGGAATTCAACACTGCTCATGCCCATATTATCTTAAATCCTTGTACATTTTTGGTTACACCTGGGATCTCTATGTACATACATACATTCAGTGTCTTGCAACTACCAACACTAATTCTCTGTCCCTCTTTAATATGGCTGTAGGCTGGACTTTTTTCATGAAATTTCCTGCTTTTCTCTCTTCTTTGTCATGCCAAAAACAGGAATTCAACACTGCTCATGCCCATATTATCTTAAAACCTTGTACATTTTCGGTTACACCTGGGATCTCTATGTACATACATACATTCAGTGTCTTGCAACTGCCAACACTAATTCTCTGTCCCTCTTTAAAATGGCTGTAGGCTGGACTTTTTTCATGAAATTTCCTGCTTTTCTCTCTTCTTTGTCATGCCAAAAACAGGAATTCAACACTGCTCATGCCCATATTATCTTAAATCCTTGTACATTTTTGGTTACACCTGGGATCTCTATGTACATACATACATTCAGTGTCTTGCAACTACCAACACTAATTCTCTGCTCCTCTTAGAAATGGCTGTAGGCTGGACTTTTTTCTTGATATTTCCTGCTTTTCTCTCTTCTTTGTCATGCCAAAAACCGGAATTCAACACTGCTAATGCCCATATTATCTTAAAACCTTGTACATTTTCGGTTACACCTGGGATCTCTATGTACATACATACATTCAGTGTCTTGCAACTGCCAACACTAATTCTCTGTCCCTCTTTAAAATGGCTGTAGGCTGGACTTTTTTCATGAAATTTCCTGCTTTTCTCTCTTCTTTGTCATGCCAAAAACAGGAATTCAACACTGCTCATGCCCATATTATCTTAAATCCTTGTACATTTTTGGTTACACCTGGGATCTCTATGTACATACATACATTCAGTGTCTTGCAACTACCAACACTAATTCTCTGTCCCTCTTTAATATGGCTGTAGGCTGGACTTTTTTCATGAAATTTCCTGCTTTTCTCTCTTCTTTGTCATGCCAAAAACAGGAATTCAACACTGCTCATGCCCATATTATCTTAAAACCTTGTACATTTTCGGTTACACCTGGGATCTCTATGTACATACATACATTCAGTGTCTTGCAACTGCCAACACTAATTCTCTGTCCCTCTTTAAAATGGCTGTAGGCTGGACTTTTTTCATGAAATTTCCTGCTTTTCTCTCTTCTTTGTCATGCCAAAAACAGGAATTCAACACTGCTCATGCCCATATTATCTTAAATCCTTGTACATTTTTGGTTACACCTGGGATCTCTATGTACATACATACATTCAGTGTCTTGCAACTACCAACACTAATTCTCTGTCCCTCTTTAATATGGCTGTAGGCTGGACTTTTTTCATGAAATTTCCTGCTTTTCTCTCTTCTTTGTCATGCCAAAAACAGGAATTCAACACTGCTCATGCCCATATTATCTTAAAACCTTGTACATTTTCGGTTACACCTGGGATCTCTATGTACATACATACATTCAGTGTCTTGCAACTGCCAACACTAATTCTCTGTCCCTCTTTAAAATGGCTGTAGGCTGGACTTTTTTCATGAAATTTCCTGCTTTTCTCTCTTCTTTGTCATGCCAAAACAGGAATTCAACACTGCTCATGCCCATATTATCTTAAATCCTTGTACATTTTTGGTTACACCTGGGATCTCTATGTACATACATACATTCAGTGTCTTGCAACTACCAACACTAATTCTCTGTCCCTCTTTAATATGGCTGTAGGCTGGACTTTTTTCTTGATATTTCCTGCTTTTCTCTCTTCTTTGTCATGCCAAAAACCGGAATTCAACACTGCTAATGCCCATATTATCTTAAAACCTTGTACATTTTCGGTTACACCTGGGATCTCTATGTACATACATACATTCAGTGTCTTGCAACTGCCAACACTAATTCTCTGTCCCTCTTTAAAATGGCTGTAGGCTGGACTTTTTTCATGAAATTTCCTGCTTTTCTCTCTTCTTTGTCATGCCAAAAACAGGAATTCAACACTGCTCATGCCCATATTATCTTAAATCCTTGTACATTTTTGGTTACACCTGGGATCTCTATGTACATACATACATTCAGTGTCTTGCAACTACCAACACTAATTCTCTGTCCCTCTTTAATATGGCTGTAGGCTGGACTTTTTTCATGAAATTTCCTGCTTTTCTCTCTTCTTTGTCATGCCAAAAACAGGAATTCAACACTGCTCATGCCCATATTATCTTAAAACCTTGTACATTTTCGGTTACACCTGGGATCTCTATGTACATACATACATTCAGTGTCTTGCAACTGCCAACACTAATTCTCTGTCCCTCTTTAAAATGGCTGTAGGCTGGACTTTTTTCATGAAATTTCCTGCTTTTCTCTCTTCTTTGTCATGCCAAAAACAGGAATTCAACACTGCTCATGCCCATATTATCTTAAATCCTTGTACATTTTTGGTTACACCTGGGATCTCTATGTACATACATACATTCAGTGTCTTGCAACTACCAACACTAATTCTCTGTCCCTCTTTAATATGGCTGTAGGCTGGACTTTTTTCATGAAATTTCCTGCTTTTCTCTCTTCTTTGTCATGGTAAAAACCGGAATTCAACACTGCTAATGCCCATATTATCTTAAATCCTTGTACATTTTTGGTTACACCTGGGATCTCTATGTACATACATTCATTCAGTGTCTTGCAACTGCCAACACTAATTCTCTGTCCCTCTTTAAAATGGCTGTAGGCTGGACTTTTTTCATGAAATTTCCTGTTTTTTTCTCTTCTTTGTCATGCCAAAAACAGGAATTCAACACTGCTCATGCAAATATTATCTTAAATCCTTGTACATTTTTGGTTACACCTGGGATCTCTATGTACATACATACATTCAGTGTCTTGCAACTACCAACACTAATTCTCTGTCCCTCTTTAATATGGCTGTAGGCTGAACTTTTTTCATGAAATTTCCTGCTTTTCTCTCTTCTTTGTCATGCCAAAAACAGGAATTCAACACTGCTCATGCCCATATTATCTTAAATCCTTGTACATTTTTGGTTACACCTGGGATCTCTATGTACATACATACATTCAGTGTCTTGCAACTGCCAACACTAATTCTCTGCTCCTCTTAGAAATGGCTGTAGGCTGGACTTTTTTCTTGATATTTCCTGCTTTTCTCTCTTCTTTGTCATGCCAAAAACCGGAATTCAATACTGCTAATGTCCATATTATCTTAAATCCTTATACATTTTTGGTTACACCTGGGATCTCTATGTACATACATTCATTCAGTGTCTTGCAACTGCCAACACTAATTCTCTGTCCCTCTTTAAAATGGCTGTAGGCTGGACTTTTTTCATGAAATTTCCTGTTTTTTTCTCTTCTTTGTCATGCCAAAAACAGGAATTCAACACTGCTCATGCCCATATTATCTTAAAACCTTGTACATTTTCGGTTACACCTGGGATCTCTATGTACATACATACATTCAGTGTCTTGCAACTGCCAACACTAATTCTCTGTCCCTCTTTAAAATGGCTGTAGGCTGGACTTTTTTCATGAAATTTCCTGCTTTTCTCTCTTCTTTGTCATGCCAAAAACAGGAATTCAACACTGCTCATGCCCATATTATCTTAAATCCTTGTACATTTTTGGTTACACCTGGGATCTCTATGTACATACATACATTCAGTGTCTTGCAACTACCAACACTAATTCTCTGTCCCTCTTTAATATGGCTGTAGGCTGGACTTTTTTCATGAAACTTCCTGCTTTTCTCTCTTCTTTGTCATGCCAAAAACAGGAATTCAACACTGCTCATGCCCATATTATCTTAAAACCTTGTACATTTTCGGTTACACCTGGGATCTCTATGTACATACATACATTCAGTGTCTTGCAACTGCCAACACTAATTCTCTGTCCCTCTTTAAAATGGCTGTAGGCTGGACTTTTTTCATGAAATTTCCTGCTTTTCTCTCTTCTTTGTCATGCCAAAACAGGAATTCAACACTGCTCATGCCCATATTATCTTAAATCCTTGTACATTTTTGGTTACACCTGGGATCTCTATGTACATACATACATTCAGTGTCTTGCAACTACCAACACTAATTCTCTGTCCCTCTTTAATATGGCTGTAGGCTGGACTTTTTTCATGAAATTTCCTGCTTTTCTCTCTTCTTTGTCATGCCAAAAACAGGAATTCAACACTGCTCATGCCCATATTATCTTAAAACCTTGTACATTTTCGGTTACACCTGGGATCTCTATGTACATACATACATTCAGTGTCTTGCAACTGCCAACACTAATTCTCTGTCCCTCTTTAAAATGGCTGTAGGCTGGACTTTTTTCATGAAATTTCCTGCTTTTCTCTCTTCTTTGTCATGCCAAAAACAGGAATTCAACACTGCTCATGCCCATATTATCTTAAATCCTTGTACATTTTTGGTTACACCTGGGATCTCTATGTACATACATACATTCAGTGTCTTGCAACTACCAACACTAATTCTCTGTCCCTCTTTAATATGGCTGTAGGCTGGACTTTTTTCATGAAACTTCCTGCTTTTCTCTCTTCTTTGTCATGCCAAAAACAGGAATTCAACACTGCTCATGCCCATATTATCTTAAAACCTTGTACATTTTCGGTTACACCTGGGATCTCTATGTACATACATACATTCAGTGTCTTGCAACTGCCAACACTAATTCTCTGTCCCTCTTTAAAATGGCTGTAGGCTGGACTTTTTTCATGAAATTTCCTGCTTTTCTCTCTTCTTTGTCATGCCAAAACAGGAATTCAACACTGCTCATGCCCATATTATCTTAAATCCTTGTACATTTTTGGTTACACCTGGGATCTCTATGTACATACATACATTCAGTGTCTTGCAACTACCAACACTAATTCTCTGTCCCTCTTTAATATGGCTGTAGGCTGGACTTTTTTCATGAAATTTCCTGCTTTTCTCTCTTCTTTGTCATGCCAAAAACAGGAATTCAACACTGCTCATGCCCATATTATCTTAAAACCTTGTACATTTTCGGTTACACCTGGGATCTCTATGTACATACATACATTCAGTGTCTTGCAACTGCCAACACTAATTCTCTGTCCCTCTTTAAAATGGCTGTAGGCTGGACTTTTTTCATGAAATTTCCTGCTTTTCTCTCTTCTTTGTCATGCCAAAAACAGGAATTCAACACTGCTCATATGATGATAGTGCTCATGTTCTTGGTCGATCGAAATTTTTCTAAGTCCAGAACTCCCGTTGAAATTTTCGACCGCTATTTTTCTAAGTCCAGAAGTCTCAGTTGAAATTATCACCCGATATTTTTCTAAGTCCAGGATTCATTCCACCATGTTCTTGGTCGATCGAAATATTACAAGTCCAGGATCCTGACAGGATCCGAACCTGGGTCGCTTGCGTCGTAAGTCCCCGCGTTACCAATCGGCCAATCGTCCATCATACCAAGTAGCAAGTGAAGATGTAGACATTCGTGTGGAAGTGATCATACATTAGAGATCACACATCACTCACCAAGGGGGATATTGTCAAGTATGCTGGCTGAATTATCACAAGTCCAGAACACTGAGAGGAATCGAACCTGAGCCGCTTGCGTCATATGTCGTGACGTTACCAATGGGCTATTCGGTCATCATACCAACTTGCAAATGAAGATGTAGACATTTATGTGGAATGTGATCATACATCACATGATCACAGATTATGCCCAGGGGGATAATATTTTTTAGCCAGTAGAAATATCACAAGTCCGGAATAAATACAGCAATTGATATTGCCCCGAGGAGGAATCGAATCTGGGACCTTACGATTTGAAAACGAACACACTACCAATGAGCCAATCTGACGTCATACCAACTCGCATCTGAATATGTAGACATACAAACGTGAATGTAGAAACGATACATATTTTCCCAAAAACCCGGTAAATTATTCAGATACAGGAATATTGTCCAAGTCCGAAACCCCCCCCCCCCTGAATATTACTTTTAAAATCATGCAAGAACATATTTACCAGTGTACATGTACTCTCTTAAATGATGGCCAATTCATCCTCTGTACTTTCACTTTATGTTCTGTAATATAATGCCTACAAATTCTATTTATATCTATACATTGTTAATGGAATGTATTATGAAATAACTTAACGCCCACGCAATAATGAAAATAGCATATGATTTATGTACATACAAGTTAGAGAAAGAAAGAAAAGGTTACGAAATGTGTCATATCGGCTATGATGCATGTCTTATCAGCGGTCAGGATCTAGAGAGGATGCTGCCAGCGCCAAGGCGGACAAGTGAGAAATAGTACATAAAAAAGGAGAGTCAAATCACAAACAGTCCATTGATCAAGAAAGCTACAAGATGCGGATAGGCTTCCTTCTCTATGTAATAGTAATATTGAAAGTAACTTTGCTGCCTTTCTCGATATGGAAGACGATCTTTCCCTCCTTGCCAATGGCCACATTTTTGACTGTTTCTTCCTCATCGTTTTCAACCTAAAAGCAAAATTACTTTTTAAATAGAAATGAAATGTCATAGAACAAACCATTTCGTATGCTTTCCCGTCCGTGCGTATTCTTTTTCCAATGCTAGCTGGACGTTTGTTTGAAGAAATTGTTGTGGGTGTATTCGCGTTCGACATGATTGCAGATTCTCAGTCTCTCACCTGTCAAGAATCATGAAGCGTGCAAATTATTCTGGAACCGACAGCATTGCCAAGAAGGGACGTCGCGACATCCAAGTAAGACATAAATATTATTTATCTAATTATTAACTTGCTTTATATTGGAAAAAATTACCTTGAAGTATATAAAGATTTTGAAATAAAATAGGAGCGAGAGGAAGAACAGCTGCCCTCTACCTCTACGGCTGTCCATTATGATCGAAGACTTGTGCCGTACAGCGACACAAGCAGCAGCAGCAGCAGCGGCAGCAACAGCAGCAGCAGCAGCAGCAGCAGTAGCAGCGGAGAATCGGTATATACATATTACTCATTGATATGTTTCAATTGATCTATTTATATATTTTTCTCCTCTTTTTACACATTGCTATGCTTTACTCGGACCATTTATTTTATTATTATTCCAAAGGTATTATTATTATAACAGTCTGACGACGAAGAGTATATCGCCTATGAAACGTCAAGCGACAGTGGCAGCTCTCAGGAAGACGATACTGTGAATGAAGACAGTGACGAAGATGATCAGGATGACGAAGACGAAGTCGAAGAAGAAGAAGAAGTGGAGGTATTCAATTTGTTTTATTTCTGTATTTTTAAAGGGTTATTTTTATTTCAAATGTTCATTATTACAGATTCAAATGTTCATTATTACAGACACCTCTCCACATTGACGGTGTGCTGCATGAGGTCAATGAATTCTACAAAGTGGAAGACCTCTCGAGAAGCCGAAACAAGAGGTTCAGGGTGGAACAGGAAGACATCTCAATTCGCTTCCGCAAGATAGCTAAGAGAACAAATGATCTCGATGGACTCTTTGACCTGGTCAGTTTGCTTTTTTAGAAATATTCAATTTGCTTGTTTGAATTCTTAAGTTGTTATATTATTTCTTTAAACGTATTTATATTTCATTATAATATTTAGGTCATGCTAGACGTGCTCGAGAAGAGCAAACCGACTCAACACGGAAGTGACCTCCGTGTCTCCGTCGCCATTAACCAAGAAGGCCAGCCAAGGGCCTACTACATGAAGCCATCAGTATACTCGGACAACATTCCGAACATACTGCGCAAAGAGATCTCCCTTGCGAATACGTCAACGGGAGTGGCAACACCTCTTATGCTCAGCGAGGTATGTACATTATTGCAAGGTTTTTTTCAATTTCTTGCTATTCATTTATTATGTTTATTTTATTTTTAGCTTCATGTAAGAATCTCGTGGATAGATGTGCCAACAGGATCTGTAAATCGTTCCTTCGCGAAGAAGAGCGACTGGAGGAACATCACCAAGGCCAAGGGTTTGAAAAATCTAAATTATTGTTACTACAATGTTTTGGAATTTATAATGCTATTATTTTATAAAGTTTATTTCAGGGAACAAGGACTGCCTCGCAAAGGCCATTGCCATTGGCATGGCCTACCTAGACCGTAAGAATGACGTCAACAGATGGAAGTCAATCTCGCGTCATGAAGGACGCCAACAGAAGGTCGCAGACCTCTACCACAGGGAATTTGCGATAACGAAGAAGGCCTCCTATACCATCGAGGATGTCAAGCTGTTCCAAGAGAACATGCCAGGCGTACAACTCGTCTTGTTTTATGGTGACAAACCAGGCAAGGCAGTATTCTCGGGGGAATACATTGACGACACGAGAGTCATTGGACTTCGTCTGCGACGAGGCCACTTTGACCACATTAAAAGAGTCTCAACATTCTTCAGTTAGTAAATTATAATTATATTTTTATTCCATTTAAAATGTTTATTTTTTTATTTAAGATCGACAGTTCTACTGCCCACTGTGTGACGTTTTGGATGACGCTGCATCGGCCCACTACTCGTGCCCTGTCAACTGTGACAAGTGTGGAACGCGACAGAAGGGTCTGTGCAATGGGCACGAAGCCCACAGGTGTGAGGCATGTGGCGTTGTCTGCCACAATGAAGAGTGCCTGAAACGACACCAAGAGAAAGGTTAAATTTATATACATTTATGACATTGATATGTACGGATAACATTTAAATTTAGGTGTCGACGGTGGAAAGTCATACTGTGAAAAGCTTGACCTTTGCACGCAATGTAATAAGCCGAAGAATATGTCTCGGCGTGGTCGTCCTCACTGTTGTGGCTATTCCTACTGCGAGACGTGCTGTGAGGAACGACCGCATGGCCACAAGACGTGTTACGTCTCGCCTCTCCCTCCCCTTTCAAAGAAGTTCCAGAAGAAGACGATAGTATTCGACATCGAAGTAAGAATTTACTTAAATTTTTGTCAATTAAAATTTGTTTTTATTGTTTGCTTATTATTCTTCTTTATCTTCAGACACTATTTTATTATTATTATTTGTTTTACTTAGACTCGCATTGTGAAGAATAAGAGGGGGGCAAAGATGCACGTGCCCAATCTGATCATTGCCCTTCGCTCGTGTGGAAAATGCGAAGGAGAACTGCCCAACGACGTCTACGACGTTACGAGTAGCTGTGAACACTGCGGAGGGAGGAGGCTCTGGCAGTGGCAGGCGCTGGACAACCCCAAGAAAAGGATAATTGAAGAGTTCTGCGACTGGGTGTTCGGCGACGAACACAAGGGCTTCACCGTCGTCGCCCACAATCTCCGCGCGTAAGTATTTACCTTTTTATATAATTCTTAATTATAAAATGGATTATATATCATTTTATTTATTAATATGCTATCAAGGTTTATTATTTTAGCTACGATGGCCAGTTTATTCTGCGACATCTGTGCAGTGACAGAAGCCCTGTCGCTCCATCCGAGTTGATCATGGCCGGCAGAAAAATCATGAAACTCGAGGTCAACAACGTCCGAATGGTTGACTCGCTGAGCTTCCTCGCCATGCCACTCGCCTCGTTCCCCAAAGCATTCGGAATCAAGGAATTGAAGAAGGTATGATAAATATTCATCTCAGAAATAATTCAAAAGAAAATATTTAGGGGTACTTCCCGCACCGCTTCAATCGCCCTGCCAACTACCAATACGTTGGCAAGATCCCGGACAAGAAGTACTTTGGCTACAAGTCGATGCGGGATGAGGCGAGGACCGCATTCAACGATTGGCACGACAAGCACGAGCAGAACGAATTTACATTCGACTTCCGTCTGGAGATTGAAGCTTATTGCTTCTCCGATGTCGTCCTCCTGCACGAAGGCATTCGCACCTTCGATGCTGAGTGCTTTGGCGCCACGGGCGTTCATGTCTTTCACGAGAGCGTGACTGCAGCCAGTGCGGCCATGCGTGTCTTCCGCCGCAAGTTCCTCAAGAAGGACCTCTTGGCTGTCGAGAAGCCAATCACTGCCGAGGACAAGCAGAGTCGTCTGGCACTCAAGATGCTTGCGTAAGATTTAATATACATTTTTTTCTTTCAAATAATATTCTACTTTTAGATACCTGAGGAAGACAAAGGGAGTGCATATCCGTGACGCGCAGCACGGTGGCGAGAAGAGAATCAAGGGAACTCGCTACCGCGTCGACGGATTCGTCAAGAGGCCGAGCAAGAGAGATCTCATCATCGAGGTACAATTGTAATATTGATAAAACAATTATATTCAACTTTTATTGTTTGTTCATTTGTATATGTTTCTAGTTCCTTTGCTACAACATATATTTTAGATCCAAGGCTGCTACTGGCATGCCTGTCGTTGCCGCTATTCGGACCACACGATGGTGCGAGGTCGGCGTGCGGCCCTGATCCGTCAAGAAGATGAGGCGCGCCTCCAGCATCTCAGACGCAAGCACAAGGTCGTCGTCATCCGAGAGTGCCAGATCGAGAAGAGGCTCAAGAAGGACGACAAGATGCGGCAGTTCTTTGCCGACTACGAGATTGGGGTTAATATATTTTTACTTATTTCAGTTAATAAAATAAATGTACATTTACAGGAGCCTCTCAATCTCTACGACGCCTTCTTTGGCGGCAGATGCGAGGTCTTCCGCATGTACGCCAAGCCCGAACCTGGCTACACCATCCGCTACCTCGACGTGTGCAGTTAGTATTTATAAGAATAAACATACATTTAATCTTATTTTAATAAATAATTGAAATTTTCCTTTAGGCTTGTACCCCTACACGAACAAGTACAGACCGTACCCGGTGAGTAGAGGCAAGATGGTGGACGTCTCAAGGATCCAGACTCCCATCACGAAGCCGGAAGAGCTGACGATTCAAGGATTCGTCAAGTGCACAGTAAGTTTAAAATTTATTAATTAAAACATTTATTAATGTATGCAATCAGGTCCTGCCACCGACTCGTCTCTTCGTTCCCGTTCTGGCGCTTCGTTCTGGCGGCAAGAATGTCATGCCTCTGTGTGCCGCATGCGCCGAGAAGATGGACCCTTACACTCTCGGCTGCCAACACAGCAAGAAAGAGAGACAGTTCGTCGGCACCTTCGCCACCGTCGAACTGATCGAGGCGCTCAAGTGTGGATACCAGATCCTGAAGATCCATTCGGTTCGTTTCAAATAAATTTAGGTAAAAGTACATTTTATTAATTAAATAAAGCAGTACATTTTATTTAGGCGCGCCACTACAAAAAGTGGGCAATCTATGAGAGGAATGCGGCCACTGGACAAGTATCCCACGGCGTCCTGTCCGAATACATGGACACGTGGGTCGGCAAAAAGACGGTATATTTTATTTTGTCTGATTATTTGTCTCTCTTTTATTACGTATTTTATAGGAGGCATCTGGGTGGCCTTCTTCCGCGGACACTGAAGAGAAGAAGAGCGCGTTCATCACGCGCTTCGAGGAACGAGAAGGCATCCGCTTGAATGCGGAAACGATTGCGCACAACCCCGCGGCCAGACAAGTCTCCAAGCTGATGGCCAATTCGCTTGTCAGTTTAAATTTTTTTTTAAATACATATTGTTTTCTTTTCTTTTTATATGAATGTACATATTTACAGTGGGGCAAGCTGGGAGAGCGCAACGACAGACTGAAGACGGAGATTGTCGACGATCCGAGCCGCTTCTTCCGTCTGATGAATGATGCGGACGTGGACGTGCGCGACTACTGTCTGCTCGGGGACAGAAAGCTGCAGGTGACCTTCAGGCCATCTACGTCGGCAACACTGAAGCCTCTCCCGACGACAAGTCTGGCGTCGGCAGTTTTGACAACTGCCTACGCCAGATGCACTCTGCTGAACATCATCCAGAGGATCCCCCATCCCGAAGAGAGGCTCCTCTACGTCGGTAAGTATAACTTTAATACGATTAATGTTTCTTTCTATTTACCATGTTTGTTTTAATTAAAACTTTACTTTCAGACACCGACTCGGTCCTCTATCTTTGCAAAGAGGACGAGGTCGACCCTTTGGCCGAGCTAGAAGGTGACTTCCTCGGCGACCTCACGGATGAGCTGGTAGGCGGTCGCGGCGTGGAATTCGTCGCCCAGGGACCCAAGGCGTATGCCTATCGATGGCAGACGCCCGATGGCAAGAGGCACGAAAAGGCCAAGTGCAGAGGCTTCCCCGTCACGAGGGACTCTGCAGCGTCGATCCATTTCAGATCGATGCATCGCTTTGTGCGGCGCCTCAAGAATCGTACGGGATGGAAGAAGATTCCCATACCGTACGAGCGCTTCGCCATCGACGGCGATCACGGTATCGAGACCGTGACATTCGAGAAGCTCTTTCAGCCCGTGTTCAACAAGAGGCGCATTCCATTTGGGACGTATGGGACGTTCCCATACGGGTATCGAGGCACATAGAGTCTTGTGAAGTTTTGCTAGAAAATTTCATTGTCACTTGTTATGAATTGCCAATAAGTTCAGTTTTCCGATTGTGTTGAATTGTGAACAGTACTTGGAATAATTTTGATTTCAGTTGTTGTTCTTTGAAAAAAAAAGAAGTCAAATTACAGTTTGTCCAATACTTTTGAAACTTGCGATAAATGTATCTTGCTTGGCCTTCGTGTATGCTTGTATGTGGTCCTTCGGGATGTGGAAAAAGCACATTAATTCATAGAATTATAACAACAAGGGAACAAGTGTATGAAAATGTAAAGCCTGGACATGTTATTTTCTGTTACAATGAATACCAAGCTGGCTATAACGAGTTTGCCAATCTTGCACATGTCACAATGCACGAAGGCATCCCTGACATTGAAATGTTGAGGGAAAAGAAGAATGAAAAAGCACTACTTGTTCTTGACGATCTAATGGTAAAGCTTGAACGATGGTCTGATGCCGAAAAACTTTTTACTGTTGCCTCACATCACTTTGACATGTCTGTAATTTGTGTAGTTCATTCACTATTCTTTGGGAAAACTATTCGAACACTACGCATAAACTCTAGCTACCTTTGTCTATTTAAGAACAATGCTGATCAGTTGATGATTCGTAATCTTGCTTGCCAACTTTTTCCAACAAACCGACAATTTTTTATTGACACATACACTGACGCCACTTCTAGTGCACACAGTTACCTCTTTGTCGACCTACATAAGACGACAGAGGTAGCATTTCGTCTTCGTACAAGTATCTTTCCCGACACGGAACGTGTTTATTGCTATACAGCAAAATGAATCCTGCAAAAGCAGTGTGGGACAAGGACGTTTTAAAAAAGATTTCTTCTCTTGCATCAACAAAAGATTTTGAAAGTCATGTTAATGAGGCGGATGCTAACACAGTCATTTGTATTGTCGAGGCACTTTGTAATATTCTTCACGGTACGGCCTATATACCCAAGGCACAAAAGAAGAAGTTAAAGCCTTACGTGGCACACATTCGACGTATTGCGTATACCCGAACGGTCCCCTTGGCAAAACAGCATATAATTCAGGCGGGCACAGGATTTTTTGCACCTTTAATTCCTGTAATTGCTGGTGTTACTGCAAACTTTCTATCCAATGCCTTCATTTAACAAATTATTGCTCGTTTCTGAAGATCGTCTTGCAAATATGATGCAACAACAACAACAACAACAACCAAACTTTATTCAACGTATTGAAAATGAATTGAATACACTTCTTGCACCATCATGTATTCTTGATGCTGAAGAAAAGATGCATAGATATCGTGCTTTGCTACAGCGTCTTACACAGCACATACATGGAAACACTAAAGGACCTGACACAAATGTTGCATGGCAAGGTGCAGATGATGTTTCAGAACATAGTTTTCAAACTGCCATTCCCATTGTAAAAAATTCTACAGACGTACCCAAAACTCTTGTTCCTGTACAGCCGGTAAATCAAGTTGTTCAATCAAATGGAACTCAAAATGTTCAACCACGAACAACGTCAATAGCTCAGACATCACAACCAGAACAAAATTGCTTAAAGACACTTCAATTTTCAAACGATACAATTAAGAGAAAGGCTGCAACACTTGTTAATCATTTAATTGCAAATTCCACAGAATTCCCAGTTGTTAAAGACAAGATTACTCTTGGACAAAACGAGTACGATATAGTTTCACTGATTGAAGACTTTTCCAGTAAGTGGCGTACACGTTCTGATCCGGTTCAAGGCGCGAAAGAATTTGGCGCAGCCCTAAAAAGAACCAAGTTTTCACCTTTAATGTTGGGTAATAGTGCCCGTGCGGATCTTGTCGAGTTTCGTGGCACCAACTTTGCAGTTACCCTTTGGCCAACGCAATACAATGGAAGAACTAGAAAAAATTTATACCGACATTAGTAGCTATGGCGGATACAGCGGTGTTCGTCGTCTTTATGAAGCTGCCCGAAAGAAAGGATTAAAAGTTAAACTTGGAGACGTTAAAGCGTTTCTACATAAACAGTCTACATATACTACCCATTTTCCCAGATTGAATCGAATAAAAACAAGTAAGACACAGTGTACATGGATTGATAGCGACCACCAAGCAGATCTTGCCATAATGGCCGACCTTAAACGTCACAATTCTGGCTATACTTGCATTCTTGTTGTTGTTGATGTCCTATCTCGATTTGTAATGTGCGAACCTCTTCTACATAAAAGTGGTGCTGAAACAACAAAGGCTTACGAACGTATAATTAAAACTTCTGGACGATCCCCTTTTCGTCTTTATACTGATGCAGGCAAAGAATTTTTAAATTCCAACTTTAAACGTTTGTTAGCACAAAACGAAATTGAACATCGTATTCCAAAGAACCATAATGTAACGTGTGCACTTGCAGAAAATACAATACGTAGACTAAAGACAAGACTATACCGTTATTTTTCCGAACATAATACATATCACTGGCTGAATGTTTTACAAGATGCTACCAAAGCAATAAACGAATCACCAATTTCTTCTATTGGTGGCATTGCACCCTCGTCCGTAAATGCAACAAATGCAGAATTTGTTTGGCAAACCCTTTATGCAAAGGACAAACAACTCATGGCCAAGCATCGCTATGCACCAGGTGATACTGTGCGTCTTTCTCGTCTTCGCGGTGTTTTTACAAAGGGATATAAGAATACTTTTACCCTGGAAATATTTCGCATAAAAAAGTGTCTGTTCAAGGACCCACCCGCGTACATTATTGAAGATTTGAACGGCGAGGAAATTGATAGTATTGTCTACGAGCGTGAACTCGTATCACACATTACTTCGCCCGACGACGAGTATAAAATTGAACGTGTACTTGCAAGAAGAACACGCTCGGGCAAGAAGGAAATATTAGTACGTTGGCTTGGTTACCCACCTTCATTTGATTCTTGGATCGATGCAAAACATGCTAGAAAAGTTGTCACCCGCCCCTGACGAAACTAGAAGTGCTTCCTGGCATTGTGGTGAAGTGTCGTGTTCACGTGCGCTGTTTGTCTACATTGCACAAGTAATACTTATTTACACAGTTGTTCTAGTGTCGATATATAATCTTACTTTTGGCACACATGACGACGACAATAAACTTTGGATTGTAACCCTTTCCTCGTGTATTGGCTATCTTCTTCCTTCCCCGACCATTCCAAGTCGTCGTTATAATACACATCCACCTGTCTAAAAAATGAATAACAATGATGACTTTTATGTTTACTTGATTAGCAATACACATGAAGGTGATAAAATTGGTGATTTTCGTATTCGTCTTCCTGCACCTTTGCATTTTAAATCAGACTATGAGGTTGCAATGACCGAACTTATTTACCCAAACACTTATGACAGAATTACAACAAAACAAGAAAAGGATGACTTTAACGAGAACAATATTATTCTAGAGTATTTTGATAAGACAAACAAGGGTGAAAGTATTCGAACAGTCGTAACCATCCCCCCGAATTCATACGAAAAGGTTGACGATTTAATTTCTTTGATTAATGTGGAAGTAGCCACCTCATACAACCTTACAACTAAGAAAGATATTACCAATGACTTTATAACATACAATAGCATTACACGAAAGTGTACCATCACACAACCTGAAGACGTTTACGCAGTTAGCATGTCGAAGAAAATTGCCTATTTACTTGGTCTGGCAACAAGACTTGTTGGCTATTCAGATGGACAATATGTGGGAAAACATTCCGTACACGTTGCAAAAGATATATTTTACATTTACACGAATATCATCGAAAACCAAATTGTTTCCAATGTTCTTAGTCCTCTACTTAAAGTGCTTACGGTTGAAGGAAGTCCTGGTGACAATGTTTATTCTGCCTTTTTCCGCCCCCAATATCTTCCAATAAAGTCTCGATACGTTGACTCGATTCATATTAGTATAAAAAACGATCAGGACGAGGTTGTTAACTTTCATTCTGGCACCGTTTGCATTCAACTTCACTTTCGTTCACGTCGCCACGCCTTCCTATTGCAATAATAATAAAAATGCATGTGACTTATGACCCTGATAATTCCATTGACTGGCATGCTGTCTTCTTGGAACAAGCACGCCAAAGTGGCAGTGGTTTCCGTGGTATTCCTTATCAGCGTGGTGGTAGTGGTGTTGGTGGTGTCCTCTCGAAACTCTTTAACTTCATTTTGCCGCTTACGCGTAGCGCCGGACGATCAATCCTTAGTGAAGCACTTAACGCTAGTGCCAACGTCGTCGACGACGTTTCTTCCGGAAAACCATTAGAAGAAAGTTTTCGTGTACATGGACCTCATGCATATCGTTCCCTTGTTAATCGAGCTACTTCTGCATTGCAAGGTGGCACTGGTTCTCGTGTCCGCAGACAAATTTCAAAGAAAAGAAAAACACAAAAGAAAAAGACAAAGAAACGTAAACCTAAAAGAAAGACGTCTAGAAAGAGACGTCATTCAGTCGTTCGAAAACGTCGTTCGCGACCTGTTGTTCCCAAATTTCCCAGTGATATATTTACGTAATGGTTGGTAAACTAATAGATCCCAAATCGCCACCCTCAACACGTAGTGAACTTTCCCTTTTTGACATTCCTTCAACACAAGTTGCCTTTGATTCTGCGCGATGGCTTTCAATTCCAACAAGCACACCTATTAACAAAACTGGACCTTTTACTTTTAACATTGTTGACTCGAGACATTTCTTGCAGGTTAGCAAGTGTTACATTGCTTTTAAACTAAAGCTTGTTCATAATGATGCCACAAAAGTGTCCAAGTATGCATTAATAAACTATATTGGTGGAACCTTTTTTGATCAAGTCAACTTGCAAATCAATAACCAACAAATATTCGAATGTAGTCAGTATGCATACAAGGCGTACCTCGAGACGCTTTTGACACATAGTACAGATCGAAAGTTTGGAATACTTCAAGCGGCTGGTTACTTTGAAGACAATGATGTTGGTCTTGATAGTGCAGATAATAAGGGATATAAGAGTAGATTAGACGCAATTTCTTCAACGGGCGAGTTGGACATTGTTTCTCCTGTTCATATTGACCATTTCACAACTGACCGACTGCTATTACCACATTTAAACGTTCAGTTTACCTTCCATCGCAATAGCGATGCTTTTGTGCTAGAAAGTCATGATGCAGCGCCTAATGGTGCAAACATTGAGGTCGTCTCTATGAAACTTCTTATTCGTGCTGTTGATGTGATCAGTTCTGTTAATCTTGCCCTTGAACAAACCCTCCTATCCTATCCTGCACGATATCCCTATCGACGTACCAGAGTACGCGTTGTCTCGGTACCGGGTGGTCGCTTTGATTTTCCCTTCTCTACAATCTTTACAGATTTAATTCCTCGCCGAATTATTATTGGCTGTATAGACCAACATGCCTATGAGGGTAGTGTTTCACATTCCCCATTTAATTTCCAAAGCTTTAACATTTCGGAAGTATGTATAGATGCTGGTGGTGTAACTTTTCCTGCACAACCACAAAAGATAAATTTCAAAACTAATTCTTTTGCTGAAGCTTTCGTCATGTTTTACGAGAACATTGGTGCTGTTGGTGAAAATCGTGACTTGGCAATAGGATACAAAATGTACAAGAAAGGCTTTTCTTTATTTGCATTTAATCTTTCATCAACGGACACTAACGCAGACTTTGAACTAGTGCGTAGTGGTACAACACAATTATCGATGCGTTTTTCCGAGAAAACACCCGACAATGGTCTTCAACTCGTGATTTATGCTGAATATGATGGTCTTTACCAAATTGATCACTTTCGTAACGTTTTTAATGATCAACAGGCATAATGGTTCTTCCGAGTCGCGTTCCACTCTCCGTCTTCATCTACTTTACTTGTGGAATTCGAATCGAGGAGGATACCGTTTTGTCCGCCGCAGAAATTGACAACATCGATAGCACACTACGAAGACGCCGCATATTTACCTCTCATCTTGGCCCCAACAATTTCCTGTTGGAGCGTGCTCACATCGTCCCCGGCACCAACGCTTCTACTCGAATCACTGTCAGATTGACAGTGGAAGGTCGTCACAGTACATTGGGTGTTAGACCTGTCAAGGTTTGGCTAAAGGTTAGAATATTTATTTATCATTTATCTTATAATTATAAATATTGTTCAGGATTATATGTCGTGCCAACATGGTGTCCAAGTGCGCGCGATGAAGCTGCCTCTGTTATCGGCATCCAACGGAAACCTTTTTCCAATTGAACTGCTAGCAGTTGAAATTTGATTGTGCATCATATTCACGAGCAATGCATATTTTTCCTTTAACAAATGTAGAAATAAACAATTTCTTGGAAACTTGTTCTACAACACGTGTCTATTATCTTGGTAGTTTCCCTTGTGATACAAAACTTGTCCTACCAGAACGCAGACCCTTGTGTATTGTTTGGAATACAGGAGATTCTCATAGTACAGGTGAACACTGGGTTGCCGTATATGTAAACGCTACTAATTCTGCTGAATACTATGATTCAACAGCAAGTAAGCCCCCAGAATTGCTTGCCAAATGGCTTGAACAATTGTCACATGTTCAATATTTTCCTCATAGAATTCAAAGTACAACTAGTGTAGTTTGTGGTCACTACTGTCTATTCTTTCTTTATTTACGTTGTCGTGGAAATAAAATGGCAACTATTGCGAAATATTTTAGTACACGTCATTATGTCATGAATGACGAAATAGTTATTCGCTGGTTTATGACTCACCTCAGGCAGTGTATAAAAGCCCCCCTTTCCAAAGTCATTGTTTCACATTGACACGATGACTGCTGGTGATCGTAAGGCATCCTCTCCTGCTTCTGCACCTGCTGCAACTAGTACAACTATTGAATCTAAAGGAAAGAACATTGCTGAAACTATGCCTGTTCCTTCTGTAGAATCCAATATCGAGAAAAAGGCTTTTAACTGTGAAGATTGCGGAAATGTATTCTCGACTGGTTTTAATCTACGTCGACACATTAAGCGTGCTCACAGTGGTGAGGAAATTTATCAGCCACGTCATGCACGTTACATTCGACCCCTTGGTACTATTCAACTACTCACAGACGAATCTGATAATGTCTATGTTCAGTTCCGCCCCTTTGACGACTGAGACAGTCATTACTTGAAAAATTCAATCAGGTCAAATGGTTCGTTCCCAGTCTTCTTCATCTTCATCTTCTTCGTCTTCCATTTCCTCGCATTCAAAAACTTCGCGTAAGGAAAAGGTTTTGTTTAAAATTGCATGTTTTTGAATATTTTCTATATATCATTCATTTTCAGCTTCGTGAACGCAAACGAAGGTTTACTGCGACTGCAAAGGATGAACCTAAGGCAAAGGTATACTTTTCTCGTGCTCTTGCAATTTCACCATTTGTTATAAATTTGCAGAAGAGCTTCAAGGAACTCGTTGATGCCTTCCAACGGCCATCTCAAGTAAGCAATCACGGACACCTCTTGAAAAGCCACCGATTCATCGTCATTGCCGTTTGCAACGTTTGTGCAAAGCTTAACGACACTACGACCAACAACATGACACATATTCGTCTCTGTAATTCTTGTATCGTCGCCAACCAGAGAATCCAATCTGCAGTGTTTCACAATGTCACCCTCAATAATATTCGTGAAAAATCTGTTCTTGAGAATTGTGCATCATCGTGATTGTTATATATTGAATTTGATAAAATGTGTAATGGACTTGTAATATTACGACAGACCAATAATGGAATAAGTTTTGGGAAAAATACAAGGGTGAATAATTCACGAGGGGTTTTGGACTTGGGGGTGCATCACTTCCACATACACGTTTGCATGTCTACATATTCAGATGCGAGTTGTCATGACGTCAGATTGGCTCATTGGTAGTGTGTTCGTTTTCAAATCGTAAGGTCCCAGATTCGATTCCTCCTCGGGGCAATATCAATTGCTGTATTTATTCCGGACTTGTGATATTTCTACTGGCTAAAAAATATTATCCCCCTGGGCATAATCTGTGATCATGTGATGTATGATCACATTCCACATAAATGTCTACATCTTCATTTGCAAGTTGGTATGATGACCGAATAGCCCATTGGTAACGTCACGACATATGACGCAAGCGGCTCAGGTTCGATTCCTCTCAGTGTTCTGGACTTGTGATAATTCAGCCAGCATACTTGACAATATCCCCCTTGGTGAGTGATGTGTGATCTCTAATGTATGATCACTTCCACACGAATGTCTACATCTTCACTTGCTACTTGGTATGATGGACGATTGGCCGATTGGTAACGCGGGGACTTACGACGCAAGCGACCCAGGTTCGGATCCTGTCAGGATCCTGGACTTGTAATATTTCGATCGACCAAGAACATGGTGGAATGAATCCTGGACTTGGAAAAATTACGGGAAAATTTTCAACGGGACGTTCTGGACTTAGAAAAATATCGGGTGATAATTTCAACTGAGACTTCTGGACTTAGAAAAATAGCGGTCGAAAATTTCAACGGGAGTTCTGGACTTAGAAAAATTTCGATCGACCAAGAACATGAGCACTATCATCATGCTCATGCCCATATTATCTTAAATCCTTGTACATTTTTGGTTACACCTGGGATCTCTATGTACATACATACATTCAGTTTCTTGCAACTACCAACACTAATTCTCTGTCCCTCTTTAATATGGCTGTAGGCTGGACTTTTTTCATGAAATTTCCTGCTTTTCTCTCTTCTTTGTCATGGTAAAAACCGGAATTCAACACTGCTAATGCCCATATTATCTTAAATCCTTGTACATTTTTGGTTACACCTGGGATCTCTATGTACATACATTCATTCAGTGTCTTGCAACTGCCAACACTAATTCTCTGTCCCTCTTTAAAATGGCTGTAGGCTGGACTTTTTTCATGAAATTTCCTGTTTTTTTCTCTTCTTTGTCATGCCAAAAACAGGAATTCAACACTGCTCATGCCCATATTATCTTAAATCCTTGTACATTTTTGGTTACACCTGGGATCTCTATGTACATACATACATTCAGTGTCTTGCAACTGCCAACACTAATTCTCTGCTCCTCTTAGAAATGGCTGTAGGCTGGACTTTTTTCTTGATATTTCCTGCTTTTCTCTCTTCTTTGTCATGCCAAAAACCGGAATTCAACACTGCTAATGCCCATATTATCTTAAAACCTTGTACATTTTCGGTTACACCTGGGATCTCTATGTACATACATACATTCAGTGTCTTGCAACTGCCAACACTAATTCTCTGTCCCTCTTTAAAATGGCTGTAGGCTGGACTTTTTTCATGAAATTTCCTGCTTTTCTCTCTTCTTTGTCATGCCAAAAACAGGAATTCAACACTGCTCATGCCCATATTATCTTAAATCCTTGTACATTTTTGGTTACACCTGGGATCTCTATGTACATACATACATTCAGTGTCTTGCAACTACCAACACTAATTCTCTCTCCCTCTTTAATATGGCTGTAGGCTGGACTTTTTTCATGAAATTTCCTGCTTTTCTCTCTTCTTTGTCATGCCAAAAACAGGAATTCAACACTGCTCATGCCCATATTATCTTAAAACCTTGTACATTTTCGGTTACACCTGGGATCTCTATGTACATACATACATTCAGTGTCTTGCAACTGCCAACACTAATTCTCTCTCCCTCTTTAAAATGGCTGTAGGCTGGACTTTTTTCATGAAATTTCCTGCTTTTCTCTCTTCTTTGTCATGCCAAAAACAGGAATTCAACACTGCTCATGCCCATATTATCTTAAATCCTTGTACATTTTTGGTTACACCTGGGATCTCTATGTACATACATACATTCAGTGTCTTGCAACTACCAACACTAATTCTCTGCTCCTCTTAGAAATGGCTGTAGGCTGGACTTTTTTCTTGATATTTCCTGCTTTTCTCTCTTCTTTGTCATGCCAAAAACCGGAATTCAACACTGCTAATGCCCATATTATCTTAAAACCTTGTACATTTTCGGTTACACCTGGGATCTCTATGTACATACATACATTCAGTGTCTTGCAACTACCAACACTAATTCTCTGTCCCTCTTTAATATGGCTGTAGGCTGGACTTTTTTCATGAAATTTCCTGCTTTTCTCTCTTCTTTGTCATGGTAAAAACCGGAATTCAACACTGCTAATGCCCATATTATCTTAAATCCTTGTACATTTTTGGTTACACCTGGGATCTCTATGTACATACATTCATTCAGTGTCTTGCAACTGCCAACACTAATTCTCTGTCCCTCTTTAAAATGGCTGTAGGCTGGACTTTTTTCATGAAATTTCCTGTTTTTTTCTCTTCTTTGTCATGCCAAAAACAGGAATTCAACACTGCTCATGCCCATATTATCTTAAATCCTTGTACATTTTTGGTTACACCTGGGATCTCTATGTACATACATACATTCAGTGTCTTGCAACTGCCAACACTAATTCTCTGCTCCTCTTAGAAATGGCTGTAGGCTGGACTTTTTTCTTGATATTTCCTGCTTTTCTCTCTTCTTTGTCATGCCAAAAACCGGAATTCAACACTGCTAATGCCCATATTATCTTAAAACCTTGTACATTTTCGGTTACACCTGGGATCTCTATGTACATACATACATTCAGTGTCTTGCAACTGCCAACACTAATTCTCTGTCCCTCTTTAAAATGGCTGTAGGCTGGACTTTTTTCATGAAATTTCCTGCTTTTCTCTCTTCTTTGTCATGCCAAAAACAGGAATTCAACACTGCTCATGCCCATATTATCTTAAATCCTTGTACATTTTTGGTTACACCTGGGATCTCTATGTACATACATACATTCAGTGTCTTGCAACTACCAACACTAATTCTCTGTCCCTCTTTAATATGGCTGTAGGCTGGACTTTTTTCATGAAATTTCCTGCTTTTCTCTCTTCTTTGTCATGCCAAAAACAGGAATTCAACACTGCTCATGCCCATATTATCTTAAAACCTTGTACATTTTCGGTTACACCTGGGATCTCTATGTACATACATACATTCAGTGTCTTGCAACTGCCAACACTAATTCTCTGTCCCTCTTTAAAATGGCTGTAGGCTGGACTTTTTTCATGAAATTTCCTGCTTTTCTCTCTTCTTTGTCATGCCAAAAACAGGAATTCAACACTGCTCATGCCCATATTATCTTAAATCCTTGTACATTTTTGGTTACACCTGGGATCTCTATGTACATACATACATTCAGTGTCTTGCAACTACCAACACTAATTCTCTGCTCCTCTTAGAAATGGCTGTAGGCTGGACTTTTTTCTTGATATTTCCTGCTTTTCTCTCTTCTTTGTCATGCCAAAAACCGGAATTCAACACTGCTAATGCCCATATTATCTTAAAACCTTGTACATTTTCGGTTACACCTGGGATCTCTATGTACATACATACATTCAGTGTCTTGCAACTACCAACACTAATTCTCTGTCCCTCTTTAATATGGCTGTAGGCTGGACTTTTTTCATGAAATTTCCTGCTTTTCTCTCTTCTTTGTCATGGTAAAAACCGGAATTCAACACTGCTAATGCCCATATTATCTTAAATCCTTGTACATTTTTGGTTACACCTGGGATCTCTATGTACATACATTCATTCAGTGTCTTGCAACTGCCAACACTAATTCTCTGTCCCTCTTTAAAATGGCTGTAGGCTGGACTTTTTTCATGAAATTTCCTGTTTTTTTCTCTTCTTTGTCATGCCAAAAACAGGAATTCAACACTGCTCATGCCCATATTATCTTAAATCCTTGTACATTTTTGGTTACACCTGGGATCTCTATGTACATACATACATTCAGTGTCTTGCAACTGCCAACACTAATTCTCTGCTCCTCTTAGAAATGGCTGTAGGCTGGACTTTTTTCTTGATATTTCCTGCTTTTCTCTCTTCTTTGTCATGCCAAAAACCGGAATTCAACACTGCTAATGCCCATATTATCTTAAAACCTTGTACATTTTCGGTTACACCTGGGATCTCTATGTACATACATACATTCAGTGTCTTGCAACTGCCAACACTAATTCTCTGTCCCTCTTTAAAATGGCTGTAGGCTGGACTTTTTTCATGAAATTTCCTGCTTTTCTCTCTTCTTTGTCATGCCAAAAACAGGAATTCAACACTGCTCATGCCCATATTATCTTAAATCCTTGTACATTTTTGGTTACACCTGGGATCTCTATGTACATACATACATTCAGTGTCTTGCAACTACCAACACTAATTCTCTGTCCCTCTTTAATATGGCTGTAGGCTGGACTTTTTTCATGAAATTTCCTGCTTTTCTCTCTTCTTTGTCATGCCAAAAACAGGAATTCAACACTGCTCATGCCCATATTATCTTAAAACCTTGTACATTTTCGGTTACACCTGGGATCTCTATGTACATACATACATTCAGTGTCTTGCAACTGCCAACACTAATTCTCTGTCCCTCTTTAAAATGGCTGTAGGCTGGACTTTTTTCATGAAATTTCCTGCTTTTCTCTCTTCTTTGTCATGCCAAAAACAGGAATTCAACACTGCTCATGCCCATATTATCTTAAATCCTTGTACATTTTTGGTTACACCTGGGATCTCTATGTACATACATACATTCAGTGTCTTGCAACTACCAACACTAATTCTCTGTCCCTCTTTAATATGGCTGTAGGCTGGACTTTTTTCATGAAATTTCCTGCTTTTCTCTCTTCTTTGTCATGCCAAAAACAGGAATTCAACACTGCTCATGCCCATATTATCTTAAAACCTTGTACATTTTCGGTTACACCTGGGATCTCTATGTACATACATACATTCAGTGTCTTGCAACTGCCAACACTAATTCTCTGTCCCTCTTTAAAATGGCTGTAGGCTGGACTTTTTTCATGAAATTTCCTGCTTTTCTCTCTTCTTTGTCATGCCAAAAACAGGAATTCAACACTGCTCATGCCCATATTATCTTAAATCCTTGTACATTTTTGGTTACACCTGGGATCTCTATGTACATACATACATTCAGTGTCTTGCAACTACCAACACTAATTCTCTGCTCCTCTTAGAAATGGCTGTAGGCTGGACTTTTTTCTTGATATTTCCTGCTTTTCTCTCTTCTTTGTCATGCCAAAAACCGGAATTCAACACTGCTAATGCCCATATTATCTTAAAACCTTGTACATTTTCGGTTACACCTGGGATCTCTATGTACATACATACATTCAGTGTCTTGCAACTACCAACACTAATTCTCTGTCCCTCTTTAATATGGCTGTAGGCTGGACTTTTTTCATGAAATTTCCTGCTTTTCTCTCTTCTTTGTCATGGTAAAAACCGGAATTCAACACTGCTAATGCCCATATTATCTTAAATCCTTGTACATTTTTGGTTACACCTGGGATCTCTATGTACATACATTCATTCAGTGTCTTGCAACTGCCAACACTAATTCTCTGTCCCTCTTTAAAATGGCTGTAGGCTGGACTTTTTTCATGAAATTTCCTGTTTTTTCTCTTCTTTGTCATGCCAAAAACAGGAATTCAACACTGCTCATGCCCATATTATCTTAAAACCTTGTACATTTTCGGTTACACCTGGGATCTCTATGTACATACATACATTCAGTGTCTTGCAACTGCCAACACTAATTCTCTGTCCCTCTTTAAAATGGCTGTAGGCTGGACTTTTTTCATGAAATTTCCTGCTTTTCTCTCTTCTTTGTCATGCCAAAAACAGGAATTCAACACTGCTCATGCCCATATTATCTTAAATCCTTGTACATTTTTGGTTACACCTGGGATCTCTATGTACATACATACATTCAGTGTCTTGCAACTACCAACACTAATTCTCTGTCCCTCTTTAATATGGCTGTAGGCTGGACTTTTTTCATGAAATTTCCTGCTTTTCTCTCTTCTTTGTCATGCCAAAAACAGGAATTCAACACTGCTCATGCCCATATTATCTTAAATCCTTGTACATTTTTGGTTACACCTGGGATCTCTATGTACATACATACATTCAGTGTCTTGCAACTACCAACACTAATTCTCTGTCCCTCTTTAATATGGCTGTAGGCTGGACTTTTTTCATGAAATTTCCTGCTTTTCTCTCTTCTTTGTCATGCCAAAAACCGGAATTCAACACTGCTAATGCCCATATTATCTTAAATCCTTGTACATTTTTGGTTACACCTGGGATCTCTATGTACATACATTCATTCAGTGTCTTGCAACTGCCAACACTAATTCTCTGTCCCTCTTTAAAATGGCTGTAGGCTGGACTTTTTTCATGAAATTTCCTGTTTTTTTCTCTTCTTTGTCATGCCAAAAACAGGAATTCAACACTGCTCATGCCCATATTATCTTAAAACCTTGTACATTTTCGGTTACACCTGGGATCTCTATGTACATACATACATTCAGTGTCTTGCAACTGCCAACACTAATTCTCTGTCCCTCTTTAAAATGGCTGTAGGCTGGACTTTTTTCATGAAATTTCCTGCTTTTCTCTCTTCTTTGTCATGCCAAAAACAGGAATTCAACACTGCTCATGCCCATATTATCTTAAATCCTTGTACATTTTTGGTTACACCTGGGATCTCTATGTACATACATACATTCAGTGTCTTGCAACTACCAACACTAATTCTCTGTCCCTCTTTAATATGGCTGTAGGCTGGACTTTTTTCATGAAATTTCCTGCTTTTCTCTCTTCTTTGTCATGGTAAAAACCGGAATTCAACACTGCTAATGCCCATATTATCTTAAATCCTTGTACATTTTTGGTTACACCTGGGATCTCTATGTACATACATACATTCAGTGTCTTGCAACTACCAACACTAATTCTCTGTCCCTCTTTAATATGGCTGTAGGCTGGACTTTTTTCATGAAATTTCCTGCTTTTCTCTCTTCTTTGTCATGCCAAAAACAGGAATTCAACACTGCTCATGCCCATATTATCTTAAATCCTTGTACATTTTTGGTTACACCTGGGATCTCTATGTACATACATACATTCAGTGTCTTGCAACTACCAACACTAATTCTCTGTCCCTCTTTAATATGGCTGTAGGCTGGACTTTTTTCATGAAATTTCCTGCTTTTCTCTCTTCTTTGTCATGGTAAAAACCGGAATTCAACACTGCTAATGCCCATATTATCTTAAATCCTTGTACATTTTTGGTTACACCTGGGATCTCTATGTACATACATACATTCAGTGTCTTGCAACTGCCAACACTAATTCTCTGTCCCTCTTTAAAATGGCTGTAGGCTGGACTTTTTTCATGAAATTTCCTGCTTTTTTCTCTTCTTTGTCATGCCAAAAACAGGAATTCAACACTGCTCATGCCCATATTATCTTAAATCCTTGTACATTTTTGGTTACACCTGGGATCTCTATGTACATACATACATTCAGTGTCTTGCAACTACCAACACTAATTCTCTGTCCCTCTTTAATATGGCTGTAGGCTGGACTTTTTTCATGAAATTTCCTGCTTTTCTCTCTTCTTTGTCATGCCAAAAACAGGAATTCAACACTGCTCATGCCCATATTATCTTAAATCCTTGTACATTTTTGGTTACACCTGGGATCTCTATGTACATACATACATTCAGTGTCTTGCAACTACCAACACTAATTCTCTGTCCCTCTTTAATATGGCTGTAGGCTGGACTTTTTTCATGAAATTTCCTGCTTTTCTCTCTTCTTTGTCATGCCAAAAACCGGAATTCAACACTGCTAATGCCCATATTATCTTAAATCCTTGTACATTTTTGGTTACACCTGGGATCTCTATGTACATACATACATTCAGTGTCTTGCAACTGCCAACACTAATTCTCTGTCCCTCTTTAAAATGGCTGTAGGCTGGACTTTTTTCATGAAATTTCCTGTTTTTTCTCTTCTTTGTCATGCCAAAAACAGGAATTCAACACTGCTCATGCCCATATTATCTTAAATCCTTGTACATTTTTGGTTACACCTGGGATCTCTATGTACATACATACATTCAGTGTCTTGCAACTGCCAACACTAATTCTCTGTCCCTCTTTAAAATGGCTGTAGGCTGGACTTTTTTCATGAAATTTCCTGCTTTTCTCTCTTCTTTGTCATGCCAAAAACAGGAATTCAACACTGCTCATGCCCATATTATCTTAAATCCTTGTACATTTTTGGTTACACCTGGGATCTCTATGTACATACATACATTCAGTGTCTTGCAACTACCAACACTAATTCTCTGTCCCTCTTTAAATGGCTGTAGGCTGGACTTTTTTCATGAAATTTCCTGCTTTTCTCTCTTCTTTGTCATGCCAAAAACCGGAATTCAACACTGCTCATGCCCATATTATCTTAAATCCTTGTACATTTTTGGTTACACCTGGGATCTCTATGTACATACATACATTCAGTGTCTTGCAACTACCAACACTAATTCTCTGTCCCTCTTTAAAATGGCTGTAGGCTGGACTTTTTTCATGAAATTTCCTGCTTTTCTCTCTTCTTTGTCATGCCAAAAACAGGAATTCAACACTGCTCATGCCCATATTATCTTAAATCCTTGTACATTTTTGGTTACACCTGGGATCTCTATGTACATACATACATTCAGTGTCTTGCAACTACCAACACTAATTCTCTGTCCCTCTTTAATATGGCTGTAGGCTGGACTTTTTTCATGAAATTTCCTGCTTTTCTCTCTTCTTTGTCATGCCAAAAACCGGAATTCAACACTGCTCATGCCCATATTATCTTAAATCCTTGTACATTTTTGGTTACACCTGGGATCTCTATGTACATACATACATTCAGTGTCTTGCAACTGCCAACACTAATTCTCTGTCCCTCTTTAAAATGGCTGTAGGCTGGACTTTTTTCATGAAATTTCCTGCTTTTCTCTCTTCTTTGTCATGCCAAAACAGGAATTCAACACTGCTCATGCCCATATTATCTTAAATCCTTGTACATTTTTGGTTACACCTGGGATCTCTATGTACATACATACATTCAGTGTCTTGCAACTACCAACACTAATTCTCTGTCCCTCTTTAAAATGGCTGTAGGCTGGACTTTTTTCATGAAATTTCCTGCTTTTCTCTCTTCTTTGTCATGCCAAAAACAGGAATTCAACACTGCTCATGCCCATATTATCTTAAATCCTTGTACATTTTTGGTTACACCTGGGATCTCTATGTACATACATACATTCAGTGTCTTGCAACTGCCAACACTAATTCTCTGCTCCTCTTAAAATGGCTGTAGGCTGGACTTTTTTCTTGATATTTCCTGCTTTTCTCTCTTCTTTGTCATGCCAAAAACCGGAATTCAACACTGCTCATGCCCATATTATCTTAAATCCTTGTACATTTTTGGTTACACCTGGGATCTCTATGTACATACATACATTCAGTGTCTTGCAACTACCAACACTAATTCTCTGTCCCTCTTTAAAATGGCTGTAGGCTGGACTTTTTTCTTGATATTTCCTGCTTTTCTCTCTTCTTTGTCATGCCAAAAGCGGGAATTCAACACTGCTCATGCCCATATTATCATAAATCCTTGTACATTTTTGGTTACACCTGGGATCTCTATGTACATACATACATTCAGTGTCTTGCAACTGCCAACACTAATTCTCTGTCCCTCTTTAAAATGGCTGTAGGCTGGACTTTTTTCATGAAATTTCCTGCTTTTCTCTCTTCTTTGTCATGCCAAAAACAGGAATTCAACACTGCTCATGCCCATATTATCTTAAATCCTTGTACATTTTTGGTTACACCTGGGATCTCTATGTACATACATACATTCAGTGTCTTGCAACTACCAACACTAATTCTCTGTCCCTCTTTAATATGGCTGTAGGCTGGACTTTTTTCATGAAATTTCCTGCTTTTCTCTCTTCTTTGTCATGCCAAAAACAGGAATTCAACACTGCTCATGCCCATATTATCTTAAATCCTTGTACATTTTTGGTTACACCTGGGATCTCTATGTACATACATACATTCAGTGTCTTGCAACTGCCAACACTAATTCTCTGCTCCTCTTAAAATGGCTGTAGGCTGGACTTTTTTCTTGATATTTCCTGCTTTTCTCTCTTCTTTGTCATGCCAAAAACCGGAATTCAACACTGCTCATGCCCATATTATCTTAAATCCTTGTACATTTTTGGTTACACCTGGGATCTCTATGTACATACATACATTCAGTGTCTTGCAACTACCAACACTAATTCTCTGTCCCTCTTTAAAATGGCTGTAGGCTGGACTTTTTTCTTGATATTTCCTGCTTTTCTCTCTTCTTTGTCATGCCAAAAGCGGGAATTCAACACTGCTCATGCCCATATTATCATAAATCCTTGTACATTTTTGGTTACACCTGGGATCTCTATGTACATACATACATTCAGTGTCTTGCAACTACCAACACTAATTCTCTCTCCCTCTTTAAAATGGCTGTAGGCTGGACTTTTTTCTTGATATTTCCTGCTTTTCTCTCTTCTTTGTCATGCCAAAAACCGGAATTCAACACTGCTCATGCCCATATTATCTTAAATCCTTGTACATTTTTGGTTACACCTGGGATCTCTATGTACATACATACATTCAGTGTCTTGCAACTGCCAACACTAATTCTCTGTCCCTCTTTAAAATGGCTGTAGGCTGGACTTTTTTCATGAAATTTCCTGCTTTTCTCTCTTCTTTGTCATGCCAAAAACAGGAATTCAACACTGCTCATGCCCATATTATCTTAAATCCTTGTACATTTTTGGTTACACCTGGGATCTCTATGTACATACATACATTCAGTGTCTTGCAACTGCCAACACTAATTCTCTGCTCCTCTTAAAATGGCTGTAGGCTGGACTTTTTTCTTGATATTTCCTGCTTTTCTCTCTTCTTTGTCATGCCAAAAACCGGAATTCAACACTGCTCATGCCCATATTATCTTAAATCCTTGTACATTTTTGGTTACACCTGGGATCTCTATGTACATACATACATTCAGTGTCTTGCAACTGCCAACACTAATTCTCTGTCCCTCTTTAAAATGGCTGTAGGCTGGACTTTTTTCATGAAATTTCCTGCTTTTCTCTCTTCTTTGTCATGCCAAAAACAGGAATTCAACACTGCTCATGCCCATATTATCTTAAATCCTTGTACATTTTTGGTTACACCTGGGATCTCTATGTACATACATACATTCAGTGTCTTGCAACTACCAACACTAATTCTCTGTCCCTCTTTAATATGGCTGTAGGCTGGACTTTTTTCATGAAATTTCCTGCTTTTCTCTCTTCTTTGTCATGCCAAAAACAGGAATTCAACACTGCTCATGCCCATATTATCTTAAATCCTTGTACATTTTTGGTTACACCTGGGATCTCTATGTACATACATACATTCAGTGTCTTGCAACTGCCAACACTAATTCTCTGTCCCTCTTTAAAATGGCTGTAGGCTGGACTTTTTTCATGAAATTTCCTGCTTTTCTCTCTTCTTTGTCATGCCAAAAACAGGAATTCAACACTGCTCATGCCCATATTATCTTAAATCCTTGTACATTTTTGGTTACACCTGGGATCTCTATGTACATACATACATTCAGTGTCTTGCAACTACCAACACTAATTCTCTGTCCCTCTTTAAAATGGCTGTAGGCTGGACTTTTTTCATGAAATTTCCTGCTTTTCTCTCTTCTTTGTCATGCCAAAAACCGGAATTCAACACTGCTCATGCCCATATTATCTTAAATCCTTGTACATTTTTGGTTACACCTGGGATCTCTATGTACATACATACATTCAGTGTCTTGCAACTGCCAACACTAATTCTCTGTCCCTCTTTAAAATGGCTGTAGGCTGGACTTTTTTCATGAAATTTCCTGCTTTTCTCTCTTCTTTGTCATGCCAAAAACAGGAATTCAACACTGCTCATGCCCATATTATCTTAAATCCTTGTACATTTTTGGTTACACCTGGGATCTCTATGTACATACATACATTCAGTGTCTTGCAACTGCCAACACTAATTCTCTGCCCTCTTAAAATGGCTGTAGGCTGGACTTTTTTCTTGATATTTCCTGCTTTTCTCTCTTCTTTGTCATGCCAAAAACCGGAATTCAACACTGCTCATGCCCATATTATCTTAAATCCTTGTACATTTTTGGTTACACCTGGGATCTCTATGTACATACATACATTCAGTGTCTTGCAACTGCCAACACTAATTCTCTGTCCCTCTTTAAAATGGCTGTAGGCTGGACTTTTTTCATGAAATTTCCTGCTTTTCTCTCTTCTTTGTCATGCCAAAAACAGGAATTCAACACTGCTCATGCCCATATTATCTTAAATCCTTGTACATTTTTGGTTACACCTGGGATCTCTATGTACATACATACATTCAGTGTCTTGCAACTGCCAACACTAATTCTCTGCTCCTCTTTAAAATGGCTGTAGGCTGGACTTTTTTCTTGATTTTCCTGCTTTTCTCTCTTCTTTGTCATGCCAAAAGCGGGAATTCAACACTGCTCATGCCCATATTATCATAAATCCTTGTACATTTTTGGTTACACCTGGGATCTCTATGTACATACATACATTCAGTGTCTTGCAACTACCAACACTAATTCTCTCTCCCTCTTTAAAATGGCTGTAGGCTGGACTTTTTTCATGAAATTTCCTGCTTTTCTCTCTTCTTTGTCATGCCAAAAACCGGAATTCAACACTGCTCATGCCCATATTATCTTAAATCCTTGTACATTTTTGGTTACACCTGGGATCTCTATGTACATACATACATTCAGTGTCTTGCAACTACCAACACTAATTCTCTGTCCCTCTTTAATATGGCTGTAGGCTGGACTTTTTTCATGAAATTTCCTGCTTTTCTCTCTTCTTTGTCATGCCAAAAACAGGAATTCAACACTGCTCATGCCCATATTATCTTAAATCCTTGTACATTTTTGGTTACACCTGGGATCTCTATGTACATACATACATTCAGTGTCTTGCAACTGCCAACACTAATTCTCTGTCCCTCTTTAAAATGGCTGTAGGCTGGACTTTTTTCATGAAATTTCCTGCTTTTCTCTCTTCTTTGTCATGCCAAAAACAGGAATTCAACACTGCTCATGCCCATATTATCTTAAATCCTTGTACATTTTTGGTTACACCTGGGATCTCTATGTACATACATACATTCAGTGTCTTGCAACTGCCAACACTAATTCTCTGCTCCTCTTTAAAATGGCTGTAGGCTGGACTTTTTTCTTGATTTTCCTGCTTTTCTCTCTTCTTTGTCATGCCAAAAGCGGGAATTCAACACTGCTCATGCCCATATTATCATAAATCCTTGTACATTTTTGGTTACACCTGGGATCTCTATGTACATACATACATTCAGTGTCTTGCAACTACCAACACTAATTCTCTCTCCCTCTTTAAAATGGCTGTAGGCTGGACTTTTTTCATGAAATTTCCTGCTTTTCTCTCTTCTTTGTCATGCCAAAAACCGGAATTCAACACTGCTCATGCCCATATTATCTTAAATCCTTGTACATTTTTGGTTACACCTGGGATCTCTATGTACATACATACATTCAGTGTCTTGCAACTACCAACACTAATTCTCTGTCCCTCTTTAAAATGGCTGTAGGCTGGACTTTTTTCATGAAATTTCCTGCTTTTCTCTCTTCTTTGTCATGCCAAAAACAGGAATTCAACACTGCTCATGCCCATATTATCTTAAATCCTTGTACATTTTTGGTTACACCTGGGATCTCTATGTACATACATACATTCAGTGTCTTGCAACTGCCAACACTAATTCTCTGTTCCTCTTTAAAATGGCTGTAGGCTGGACTTTTTTCATGAAATTTCCTGCTTTTCTCTCTTCTTTGTCATGCCAAAAACAGGAATTCAACACTGCTCATGCCCATATTATCTTAAATCCTTGTACATTTTTGGTTACACCTGGGATCTCTATGTACATACATACATTCAGTGTCTTGCAACTACCAACACTAATTCTCTGTCCCTCTTTAAAATGGCTGTAGGCTGGACTTTTTTCATGAAATTTCCTGCTTTTCTCTCTTCTTTGTCATGCCAAAAACCGGAATTCAACACTGCTCATGCCCATATTATCTTAAATCCTTGTACATTTTTGGTTACACCTGGGATCTCTATGTACATACATACATTCAGTGTCTTGCAACTGCCAACACTAATTCTCTGTCCCTCTTTAAAATGGCTGTAGGCTGGACTTTTTCATGAAATTTCCTGCTTTTCTCTCTTCTTTGTCATGCCAAAAACAGGAATTCAACACTGCTCATGCCCATATTATCTTAAATCCTTGTACATTTTTGGTTACACCTGGGATCTCTATGTACATACATACATTCAGTGTCTTGCAACTGCCAACACTAATTCTCTGCTCCTCTTAAAATGGCTGTAGGCTGGACTTTTTTCTTGATATTTCCTGCTTTTCTCTCTTCTTTGTCATGCCAAAAACCGGAATTCAACACTGCTCATGCCCATATTATCTTAAATCCTTGTACATTTTTGGTTACACCTGGGATCTCTATGTACATACATACATTCAGTGTCTTGCAACTGCCAACACTAATTCTCTGTCCCTCTTTAAAATGGCTGTAGGCTGGACTTTTTTCATGAAATTTCCTGCTTTTCTCTCTTCTTTGTCATGCCAAAAACAGGAATTCAACACTGCTCATGCCCATATTATCTTAAATCCTTGTACATTTTTGGTTACACCTGGGATCTCTATGTACATACATACATTCAGTGTCTTGCAACTACCAACACTAATTCTCTGTCCCTCTTTAAAATGGCTGTAGGCTGGACTTTTTTCATGAAATTTCCTGCTTTTCTCTCTTCTTTGTCATGCCAAAAACAGGAATTCAACACTGCTCATGCCCATATTATCTTAAATCCTTGTACATTTTTGGTTACACCTGGGATCTCTATGTACATACATACATTCAGTGTCTTGCAACTGCCAACACTAATTCTCTGCTCCTCTTTAAAATGGCTGTAGGCTGGACTTTTTTCTTGATTTTCCTGCTTTTCTCTCTTCTTTGTCATGCCAAAAGCGGGAATTCAACACTGCTCATGCCCATATTATCATAAATCCTTGTACATTTTTGGTTACACCTGGGATCTCTATGTACATACATACATTCAGTGTCTTGCAACTACCAACACTAATTCTCTCTCCCTCTTTAAAATGGCTGTAGGCTGGACTTTTTTCATGAAATTTCCTGCTTTTCTCTCTTCTTTGTCATGCCAAAAACCGGAATTCAACACTGCTCATGCCCATATTATCTTAAATCCTTGTACATTTTTGGTTACACCTGGGATCTCTATGTACATACATACATTCAGTGTCTTGCAACTACCAACACTAATTCTCTGTCCCTCTTTAAAATGGCTGTAGGCTGGACTTTTTTCATGAAATTTCCTGCTTTTCTCTCTTCTTTGTCATGCCAAAAGCGGGAATTCAACACTGCTCATGCCCATATTATCATAAATCCTTGAACATTTTTGGTTACACCTGGGATCTCTATGTACATACATAAATTACCAACACTAATTCACGTCCCTCTTTAAAATGGCTGTAGGCTGGACTTTTTTCATGAAATTTCCTGCTTTTCTCTCTTCTTTGTCATGCCAAAAACAGGAATTCAACACTGCTCATGCCCATATTATCTTAAATCCTTGTACATTTTTGGTTACACCTGGGATCTCTATGTACATACATACATTCAGTGTCTTGCAACTACCAACACTAATTCTCGTCCCTCTTTAAAATGGCTGTAGGCTGGACTTTTTTCATGAAATTTCCTGCTTTTCTCTCTTCTTTGTCATGCCAAAAACAGGAATTCAACACTGCTCATGCCCATATTATCTTAAATCCTTGTACATTTTTGGTTACACCTGGGATCTCTATGTACATACATACATTCAGTGTCTTGCAACTGCCAACACTAATTCTCTGCTCCTCTTTAAAATGGCTGTAGGCTGGACTTTTTTCTTGATTTTCCTGCTTTTCTCTCTTCTTTGTCATGCCAAAAGCGGGAATTCAACACTGCTCATGCCCATATTATCATAAATCCTTGTACATTTTTGGTTACACCTGGGATCTCTATGTACATACATACATTCAGTGTCTTGCAACTACCAACACTAATTCTCTGTCCCTCTTTAAAATGGCTGTAGGCTGGACTTTTTTCATGAAATTTCCTGCTTTTCTCTCTTCTTTGTCATGCCAAAAACGGGAATTCAACACTGCTCATGCCCATATTATCTTAAATCCTTGTACATTTTTGGTTACACCTGGGATCTCTATGTACATACATACATTCAGTGTCTTGCAACTGCCAACACTAATTCTCTGCTCCTCTTAAAATGGCTGTAGGCTGGACTTTTTTCTTGATATTTCCTGCTTTTCTCTCTTCTTTGTCATGCCAAAAGCGGGAATTCAACACTGCTCATGCCCATATTATCATAAATCCTTGTACATTTTTGGTTACACCTGGGATCTCTATGTACATACATACATTCAGTGTCTTGCAACTACCAACACTAATTCTCGTCCCTCTTTAAAATGGCTGTAGGCTGGACTTTTTTCATGAAATTTCCTGCTTTTCTCTCTTCTTTGTCATGCCAAAAACAGGAATTCAACACTGCTCATGCCCATATTATCTTAAATCCTTGTACATTTTTGGTTACACCTGGGATCTCTATGTACATACATACATTCAGTGTCTTGCAACTACCAACACTAATTCTCTGCTCCTCTTAAAATGGCTGTAGGCTGGACTTTTTTCATGAAATTTCCTGCTTTTCTCTCTTCTTTGTCATG
Source organism: Allodiplogaster sudhausi (assembly GCA_945643635.1). Taxonomy (NCBI): domain Eukaryota; kingdom Metazoa; phylum Nematoda; class Chromadorea; order Rhabditida; family Diplogasteridae; genus Allodiplogaster; species Allodiplogaster sudhausi. The sequence continues at coordinate 49,786 of CALZFC010000166.1, read as the reverse complement.
CCAAAAACAGGAATTCAACACTGCTCATGCCCATATTATCTTAAATCCTTGTACATTTTTGGTTACACCTGGGATCTCTATGTACATACATACATTCAGTGTCTTGCAACTGCCAACACTAATTCTCTGCTCCTCTTTAAAATGGCTGTAGGCTGGACTTTTTTCTTGATTTTCCTGCTTTTCTCTCTTCTTTGTCATGCCAAAAGCGGGAATTCAACACTGCTCATGCCCATATTATCATAAATCCTTGTACATTTTTGGTTACACCTGGGATCTCTATGTACATACATACATTCAGTGTCTTGCAACTACCAACACTAATTCTCTGTCCCTCTTTAAAATGGCTGTAGGCTGGACTTTTTTCATGAAATTTCCTGCTTTTCTCTCTTCTTTGTCATGCCAAAAGCGGGAATTCAACACTGCTCATGCCCATATTATCATAAATCCTTGTACATTTTTGGTTACACCTGGGATCTCTATGTACATACATACATTCAGTGTCTTGCAACTGCCAACACTAATTCTCTGCTCCTCTTAAAATGGCTGTAGGCTGGACTTTTTTCTTGATATTTCCTGCTTTTCTCTCTTCTTTGTCATGCCAAAAGCGGGAATTCAACACTGCTCATGCCCATATTATCATAAATCCTTGTACATTTTTGGTTACACCTGGGATCTCTATGTACATACATACATTCAGTGTCTTGCAACTACCAACACTAATTCTCGTCCCTCTTTAAAATGGCTGTAGGCTGGACTTTTTTCATGAAATTTCCTGCTTTTCTCTCTTCTTTGTCATGCCAAAAACAGGAATTCAACACTGCTCATGCCCATATTATCTTAAATCCTTGTACATTTTTGGTTACACCTGGGATCTCTATGTACATACATACATTCAGTGTCTTGCAACTACCAACACTAATTCTCTGCTCCTCTTAAAATGGCTGTAGGCTGGACTTTTTTCATGAAATTTCCTGCTTTTCTCTCTTCTTTGTCATGCCAAAAACAGGAATTCAACACTGCTCATGCCCATATTATCTTAAATCCTTGTACATTTTTGGTTACACCTGGGATCTCTATGTACATACATACATTCAGTGTCTTGCAACTGCCAACACTAATTCTCTGTCCCTCTTTAAAATGGCTGTAGGCTGGACTTTTTTCATGAAATTTCCTGCTTTTCTCTCTTCTTTGTCATGCCAAAAACAGGAATTCAACACTGCTCATGCCCATATTATCTTAAATCCTTGTACATTTTTGGTTACACCTGGGATCTCTATGTACATACATACATTCAGTGTCTTGCAACTACCAACACTAATTCTCTGTCCCTCTTTAAAATGGCTGTAGGCTGGACTTTTTTCATGAAATTTCCTGCTTTTCTCTCTTCTTTGTCATGCCAAAAACCGGAATTCAACACTGCTCATGCCCATATTATCTTAAATCCTTGTACATTTTTGGTTACACCTGGGATCTCTATGTACATACATACATTCAGTGTCTTGCAACTGCCAACACTAATTCTCTGTCCCTCTTTAAAATGGCTGTAGGCTGGACTTTTTTCATGAAATTTCCTGCTTTTCTCTCTTCTTTGTCATGCCAAAAACAGGAATTCAACACTGCTCATGCCCATATTATCTTAAATCCTTGTACATTTTTGGTTACACCTGGGATCTCTATGTACATACATACATTCAGTGTCTTGCAACTGCCAACACTAATTCTCTGCTCCTCTTTAAAATGGCTGTAGGCTGGACTTTTTTCTTGATTTTCCTGCTTTTCTCTCTTCTTTGTCATGCCAAAAGCGGGAATTCAACACTGCTCATGCCCATATTATCATAAATCCTTGTACATTTTTGGTTACACCTGGGATCTCTATGTACATACATACATTCAGTGTCTTGCAACTACCAACACTAATTCTCTGTCCCTCTTTAAAATGGCTGTAGGCTGGACTTTTTTCATGAAATTTCCTGCTTTTCTCTCTTCTTTGTCATGCCAAAAACAGGAATTCAACACTGCTCATGCCCATATTATCTTAAATCCTTGTACATTTTTGGTTACACCTGGGATCTCTATGTACATACATACATTCAGTGTCTTGCAACTGCCAACACTAATTCTCTGTCCCTCTTTAAAATGGCTGTAGGCTGGACTTTTTTCATGAAATTTCCTGCTTTTCTCTCTTCTTTGTCATGCCAAAAACAGGAATTCAACACTGCTCATGCCCATATTATCTTAAATCCTTGTACATTTTTGGTTACACCTGGGATCTCTATGTACATACATACATTCAGTGTCTTGCAACTACCAACACTAATTCTCTGTCCCTCTTTAAAATGGCTGTAGGCTGGACTTTTTTCATGAAATTTCCTGCTTTTCTCTCTTCTTTGTCATGCCAAAAACCGGAATTCAACACTGCTCATGCCCATATTATCTTAAATCCTTGTACATTTTTGGTTACACCTGGGATCTCTATGTACATACATACATTCAGTGTCTTGCAACTGCCAACACTAATTCTCTGTCCCTCTTTAAAATGGCTGTAGGCTGGACTTTTTTCATGAAATTTCCTGCTTTTCTCTCTTCTTTGTCATGCCAAAAACAGGAATTCAACACTGCTCATGCCCATATTATCTTAAATCCTTGTACATTTTTGGTTACACCTGGGATCTCTATGTACATACATACATTCAGTGTCTTGCAACTGCCAACACTAATTCTCTGCTCCTCTTAAAATGGCTGTAGGCTGGACTTTTTTCTTGATATTTCCTGCTTTTCTCTCTTCTTTGTCATGCCAAAAACCGGAATTCAACACTGCTCATGCCCATATTATCTTAAATCCTTGTACATTTTTGGTTACACCTGGGATCTCTATGTACATACATACATTCAGTGTCTTGCAACTGCCAACACTAATTCTCTGTCCCTCTTTAAAATGGCTGTAGGCTGGACTTTTTTCATGAAATTTCCTGCTTTTCTCTCTTCTTTGTCATGCCAAAAACAGGAATTCAACACTGCTCATGCCCATATTATCTTAAATCCTTGTACATTTTTGGTTACACCTGGGATCTCTATGTACATACATACATTCAGTGTCTTGCAACTACCAACACTAATTCTCTGTCCCTCTTTAAAATGGCTGTAGGCTGGACTTTTTTCATGAAATTTCCTGCTTTTCTCTCTTCTTTGTCATGCCAAAAACAGGAATTCAACACTGCTCATGCCCATATTATCTTAAATCCTTGTACATTTTTGGTTACACCTGGGATCTCTATGTACATACATACATTCAGTGTCTTGCAACTGCCAACACTAATTCTCTGTCCCTCTTTAAAATGGCTGTAGGCTGGACTTTTTTCATGAAATTTCCTGCTTTTCTCTCTTCTTTGTCATGCCAAAAACAGGAATTCAACACTGCTCATGCCCATATTATCTTAAATCCTTGTACATTTTTGGTTACACCTGGGATCTCTATGTACATACATACATTCAGTGTCTTGCAACTACCAACACTAATTCTCTGTCCCTCTTTAAAATGGCTGTAGGCTGGACTTTTTTCATGAAATTTCCTGCTTTTCTCTCTTCTTTGTCATGCCAAAAACCGGAATTCAACACTGCTCATGCCCATATTATCTTAAATCCTTGTACATTTTTGGTTACACCTGGGATCTCTATGTACATACATACATTCAGTGTCTTGCAACTGCCAACACTAATTCTCTGCTCCTCTTAAAATGGCTGTAGGCTGGACTTTTTTCATGATATTTCCTGCTTTTCTCTCTTCTTTGTCATGCCAAAAACCGGAATTCAACACTGCTCATGCCCATATTATCTTAAATCCTTGTACATTTTTGGTTACACCTGGGATCTCTATGTACATACATACATTCAGTGTCTTGCAACTGCCAACACTAATTCTCTGTCCCTCTTTAAAATGGCTGTAGGCTGGACTTTTTTCATGAAATTTCCTGCTTTTCTCTCTTCTTTGTCATGCCAAAAACAGGAATTCAACACTGCTCATGCCCATATTATCTTAAATCCTTGTACATTTTTGGTTACACCTGGGATCTCTATGTACATACATACATTCAGTGTCTTGCAACTGCCAACACTAATTCTCTGCTCCTCTTTAAAATGGCTGTAGGCTGGACTTTTTTCATGATTTTCCTGCTTTTCTCTCTTCTTTGTCATGCCAAAAGCGGGAATTCAACACTGCTCATGCCCATATTATCATAAATCCTTGTACATTTTTGGTTACACCTGGGATCTCTATGTACATACATACATTCAGTGTCTTGCAACTACCAACACTAATTCTCTGTCCCTCTTTAAAATGGCTGTAGGCTGGACTTTTTTCATGAAATTTCCTGCTTTTCTCTCTTCTTTGTCATGCCAAAAACAGGAATTCAACACTGCTCATGCCCATATTATCTTAAATCCTTGTACATTTTTGGTTACACCTGGGATCTCTATGTACATACATACATTCAGTGTCTTGCAACTGCCAACACTAATTCTCTGTCCCTCTTTAAAATGGCTGTAGGCTGGACTTTTTTCATGAAATTTCCTGCTTTTCTCTCTTCTTTGTCATGCCAAAAGCGGGAATTCAACACTGCTCATGCCCATATTATCATAAATCCTTGTACATTTTTGGTTACACCTGGGATCTCTATGTACATACATACATTCAGTGTCTTGCAACTACCAACACTAATTCTCTGTCCCTCTTTAAAATGGCTGTAGGCTGGACTTTTTTCATGAAATTTCCTGCTTTTCTCTCTTCTTTGTCATGCCAAAAACAGGAATTCAACACTGCTCATGCCCATATTATCTTAAATCCTTGTACATTTTTGGTTACACCTGGGATCTCTATGTACATACATACATTCAGTGTCTTGCAACTGCCAACACTAATTCTCTGTCCCTCTTTAAAATGGCTGTAGGCTGGACTTTTTTCATGAAATTTCCTGCTTTTCTCTCTTCTTTGTCATGCCAAAAACAGGAATTCAACACTGCTCATGCCCATATTATCTTAAATCCTTGTACATTTTTGGTTACACCTGGGATCTCTATGTACATACATACATTCAGTGTCTTGCAACTACCAACACTAATTCTCTGTCCCTCTTTAAAATGGCTGTAGGCTGGACTTTTTTCATGAAATTTCCTGCTTTTCTCTCTTCTTTGTCATGCCAAAAACCGGAATTCAACACTGCTCATGCCCATATTATCTTAAATCCTTGTACATTTTTGGTTACACCTGGGATCTCTATGTACATACATACATTCAGTGTCTTGCAACTGCCAACACTAATTCTCTGTCCCTCTTTAAAATGGCTGTAGGCTGGACTTTTTTCATGAAATTTCCTGCTTTTCTCTCTTCTTTGTCATGCCAAAAACAGGAATTCAACACTGCTCATGCCCATATTATCTTAAATCCTTGTACATTTTTGGTTACACCTGGGATCTCTATGTACATACATACATTCAGTGTCTTGCAACTGCCAACACTAATTCTCTGCTCCTCTTAAAATGGCTGTAGGCTGGACTTTTTTCATGATATTTCCTGCTTTTCTCTCTTCTTTGTCATGCCAAAAACCGGAATTCAACACTGCTCATGCCCATATTATCTTAAATCCTTGTACATTTTTGGTTACACCTGGGATCTCTATGTACATACATACATTCAGTGTCTTGCAACTGCCAACACTAATTCTCTGTCCCTCTTTAAAATGGCTGTAGGCTGGACTTTTTTCATGAAATTTCCTGCTTTTCTCTCTTCTTTGTCATGCCAAAAACAGGAATTCAACACTGCTCATGCCCATATTATCTTAAATCCTTGTACATTTTTGGTTACACCTGGGATCTCTATGTACATACATACATTCAGTGTCTTGCAACTACCAACACTAATTCTCTCTCCCTCTTTAAAATGGCTGTAGGCTGGACTTTTTTCATGAAATTTCCTGCTTTTCTCTCTTCTTTGTCATGCCAAAAACCGGAATTCAACACTGCTCATGCCCATATTATCTTAAATCCTTGTACATTTTTGGTTACACCTGGGATCTCTATGTACATACATACATTCAGTGTCTTGCAACTACCAACACTAATTCTCTGTCCCTCTTTAAAATGGCTGTAGGCTGGACTTTTTTCATGAAATTTCCTGCTTTTCTCTCTTCTTTGTCATGCCAAAAACAGGAATTCAACACTGCTCATGCCCATATTATCTTAAATCCTTGTACATTTTTGGTTACACCTGGGATCTCTATGTACATACATACATTCAGTGTCTTGCAACTGCCAACACTAATTCTCTGTCCCTCTTTAAAATGGCTGTAGGCTGGACTTTTTTCATGAAATTTCCTGCTTTTCTCTCTTCTTTGTCATGCCAAAAACAGGAATTCAACACTGCTCATGCCCATATTATCTTAAATCCTTGTACATTTTTGGTTACACCTGGGATCTCTATGTACATACATACATTCAGTGTCTTGCAACTACCAACACTAATTCTCTGTCCCTCTTTAAAATGGCTGTAGGCTGGACTTTTTTCATGAAATTTCCTGCTTTTCTCTCTTCTTTGTCATGCCAAAAACCGGAATTCAACACTGCTCATGCCCATATTATCTTAAATCCTTGTACATTTTTGGTTACACCTGGGATCTCTATGTACATACATACATTCAGTGTCTTGCAACTGCCAACACTAATTCTCTGTCCCTCTTTAAAATGGCTGTAGGCTGGACTTTTTTCATGAAATTTCCTGCTTTTCTCTCTTCTTTGTCATGCCAAAAACAGGAATTCAACACTGCTCATGCCCATATTATCTTAAATCCTTGTACATTTTTGGTTACACCTGGGATCTCTATGTACATACATACATTCAGTGTCTTGCAACTGCCAACACTAATTCTCTGCTCCTCTTAAAATGGCTGTAGGCTGGACTTTTTTCATGATATTTCCTGCTTTTCTCTCTTCTTTGTCATGCCAAAAACCGGAATTCAACACTGCTCATGCCCATATTATCTTAAATCCTTGTACATTTTTGGTTACACCTGGGATCTCTATGTACATACATACATTCAGTGTCTTGCAACTGCCAACACTAATTCTCTGCTCCTCTTTAAAATGGCTGTAGGCTGGACTTTTTTCTTGATTTTCCTGCTTTTCTCTCTTCTTTGTCATGCCAAAAGCGGGAATTCAACACTGCTCATGCCCATATTATCATAAATCCTTGTACATTTTTGGTTACACCTGGGATCTCTATGTACATACATACATTCAGTGTCTTGCAACTACCAACACTAATTCTCTCTCCCTCTTTAAAATGGCTGTAGGCTGGACTTTTTTCATGAAATTTCCTGCTTTTCTCTCTTCTTTGTCATGCCAAAAACCGGAATTCAACACTGCTCATGCCCATATTATCTTAAATCCTTGTACATTTTTGGTTACACCTGGGATCTCTATGTACATACATACATTCAGTGTCTTGCAACTACCAACACTAATTCTCTGTCCCTCTTTAAAATGGCTGTAGGCTGGACTTTTTTCATGAAATTTCCTGCTTTTCTCTCTTCTTTGTCATGCCAAAAGCGGGAATTCAACACTGCTCATGCCCATATTATCTTAAATCCTTGTACATTTTTGGTTACACCTGGGATCTCTATGTACATACATACATTCAGTGTCTTGCAACTGCCAACACTAATTCTCTGCTCCTCTTAAAATGGCTGTAGGCTGGACTTTTTTCTTGATATTTCCTGCTTTTCTCTCTTCTTTGTCATGCCAAAAGCGGGAATTCAACACTGCTCATGCCCATATTATCATAAATCCTTGAACATTTTTGGTTACACCTGGGATCTCTGTGTACATACATAAATTACCAACACTAATTCACGTCCCTCTTTAAAATGGCTGTAGGCTGGACTTTTTTCATGAAATTTCCTGCTTTTCTCTCTTCTTTGTCATGCCAAAAACAGGAATTCAACACTGCTCATGCCCATATTATCTTAAATCCTTGTACATTTTTGGTTACACCTGGGATCTCTATGTACATACATACATTCAGTGTCTTGCAACTACCAACACTAATTCTCGTCCCTCTTTAAAATGGCTGTAGGCTGGACTTTTTTCATGAAATTTCCTGCTTTTCTCTCTTCTTTGTCATGCCAAAAACAGGAATTCAACACTGCTCATGCCCATATTATCTTAAATCCTTGTACATTTTTGGTTACACCTGGGATCTCTATGTACATACATACATTCAGTGTCTTGCAACTACCAACACTAATTCTCTGTCCCTCTTTAAAATGGCTGTAGGCTGGACTTTTTTCATGAAATTTCCTGCTTTTCTCTCTTCTTTGTCATGCCAAAAACAGGAATTCAACACTGCTCATGCCCATATTATCTTAAATCCTTGTACATTTTTGGTTACACCTGGGATCTCTATGTACATACATACATTACCAACACTAATTCACGTCCCTCTTTAAAATGGCTGTAGGCTGGACTTTTTTCATGAAATTTCCTGCTTTTCTCTCTTCTTTGTCATGCCAAAAACAGGAATTCAACACTGCTCATGCCCATATTATCTTAAATCCTTGTACATTTTTGGTTACACCTGGGATCTCTATGTACATACATACATTCAGTGTCTTGCAACTGCCAACACTAATTCTCTGTCCCTCTTTAAAATGGCTGTAGGCTGGACTTTTTTCATGAAATTTCCTGCTTTTCTCTCTTCTTTGTCATGCCAAAAACAGGAATTCAACACTGCTCATGCCCATATTATCTTAAATCCTTGTACATTTTTGGTTACACCTGGGATCTCTATGTACATACATACATTCAGTGTCTTGCAACTACCAACACTAATTCTCTGTCCCTCTTTAAAATGGCTGTAGGCTGGACTTTTTTCATGAAATTTCCTGCTTTTCTCTCTTCTTTGTCATGCCAAAAACCGGAATTCAACACTGCTCATGCCCATATTATCTTAAATCCTTGTACATTTTTGGTTACACCTGGGATCTCTATGTACATACATACATTCAGTGTCTTGCAACTGCCAACACTAATTCTCTGTCCCTCTTTAAAATGGCTGTAGGCTGGACTTTTTTCATGAAATTTCCTGCTTTTCTCTCTTCTTTGTCATGCCAAAAACAGGAATTCAACACTGCTCATGCCCATATTATCTTAAATCCTTGTACATTTTTGGTTACACCTGGGATCTCTATGTACATACATACATTCAGTGTCTTGCAACTGCCAACACTAATTCTCTGCTCCTCTTTAAAATGGCTGTAGGCTGGACTTTTTTCTTGATTTTCCTGCTTTTCTCTCTTCTTTGTCATGCCAAAAGCGGGAATTCAACACTGCTCATGCCCATATTATCATAAATCCTTGTACATTTTTGGTTACACCTGGGATCTCTATGTACATACATACATTCAGTGTCTTGCAACTACCAACACTAATTCTCTCTCCCTCTTTAAAATGGCTGTAGGCTGGACTTTTTTCATGAAATTTCCTGCTTTTCTCTCTTCTTTGTCATGCCAAAAACAGGAATTCAACACTGCTCATGCCCATATTATCTTAAATCCTTGTACATTTTTGGTTACACCTGGGATCTCTATGTACATACATACATTCAGTGTCTTGCAACTACCAACACTAATTCTCTGTCCCTCTTTAAAATGGCTGTAGGCTGGACTTTTTTCATGAAATTTCCTGCTTTTCTCTCTTCTTTGTCATGCCAAAAACCGGAATTCAACACTGCTCATGCCCATATTATCTTAAATCCTTGTACATTTTTGGTTACACCTGGGATCTCTATGTACATACATACATTCAGTGTCTTGCAACTGCCAACACTAATTCTCTGTCCCTCTTTAAAATGGCTGTAGGCTGGACTTTTTTCATGAAATTTCCTGCTTTTCTCTCTTCTTTGTCATGCCAAAAACAGGAATTCAACACTGCTCATGCCCATATTATCTTAAATCCTTGTACATTTTTGGTTACACCTGGGATCTCTATGTACATACATACATTCAGTGTCTTGCAACTGCCAACACTAATTCTCTGCTCCTCTTTAAAATGGCTGTAGGCTGGACTTTTTTCTTGATTTTCCTGCTTTTCTCTCTTCTTTGTCATGCCAAAAGCGGGAATTCAACACTGCTCATGCCCATATTATCATAAATCCTTGTACATTTTTGGTTACACCTGGGATCTCTATGTACATACATACATTCAGTGTCTTGCAACTACCAACACTAATTCTCTCTCCCTCTTTAAAATGGCTGTAGGCTGGACTTTTTTCATGAAATTTCCTGCTTTTCTCTCTTCTTTGTCATGCCAAAAACAGGAATTCAACACTGCTCATGCCCATATTATCTTAAATCCTTGTACATTTTTGGTTACACCTGGGATCTCTATGTACATACATACATTCAGTGTCTTGCAACTACCAACACTAATTCTCTGTCCCTCTTTAAAATGGCTGTAGGCTGGACTTTTTTCATGAAATTTCCTGCTTTTCTCTCTTCTTTGTCATGCCAAAAACCGGAATTCAACACTGCTCATGCCCATATTATCTTAAATCCTTGTACATTTTTGGTTACACCTGGGATCTCTATGTACATACATACATTCAGTGTCTTGCAACTGCCAACACTAATTCTCTGTCCCTCTTTAAAATGGCTGTAGGCTGGACTTTTTTCATGAAATTTCCTGCTTTTCTCTCTTCTTTGTCATGCCAAAAACAGGAATTCAACACTGCTCATGCCCATATTATCTTAAATCCTTGTACATTTTTGGTTACACCTGGGATCTCTATGTACATACATACATTCAGTGTCTTGCAACTGCCAACACTAATTCTCTGCTCCTCTTAAAATGGCTGTAGGCTGGACTTTTTTCTTGATATTTCCTGCTTTTCTCTCTTCTTTGTCATGCCAAAAACCGGAATTCAACACTGCTCATGCCCATATTATCTTAAATCCTTGTACATTTTTGGTTACACCTGGGATCTCTATGTACATACATACATTCAGTGTCTTGCAACTGCCAACACTAATTCTCTGTCCCTCTTTAAAATGGCTGTAGGCTGGACTTTTTTCATGAAATTTCCTGCTTTTCTCTCTTCTTTGTCATGCCAAAAACAGGAATTCAACACTGCTCATGCCCATATTATCTTAAATCCTTGTACATTTTTGGTTACACCTGGGATCTCTATGTACATACATACATTCAGTGTCTTGCAACTGCCAACACTAATTCTCTGCTCCTCTTTAAAATGGCTGTAGGCTGGACTTTTTTCTTGATTTTCCTGCTTTTCTCTCTTCTTTGTCATGCCAAAAGCGGGAATTCAACACTGCTCATGCCCATATTATCATAAATCCTTGTACATTTTTGGTTACACCTGGGATCTCTATGTACATACATACATTCAGTGTCTTGCAACTACCAACACTAATTCTCTCTCCCTCTTTAAAATGGCTGTAGGCTGGACTTTTTTCATGAAATTTCCTGCTTTTCTCTCTTCTTTGTCATGCCAAAAACCGGAATTCAACACTGCTCATGCCCATATTATCTTAAATCCTTGTACATTTTTGGTTACACCTGGGATCTCTATGTACATACATACATTCAGTGTCTTGCAACTACCAACACTAATTCTCTGTCCCTCTTTAAAATGGCTGTAGGCTGGACTTTTTTCATGAAATTTCCTGCTTTTCTCTCTTCTTTGTCATGCCAAAAGCGGGAATTCAACACTGCTCATGCCCATATTATCATAAATCCTTGTACATTTTTGGTTACACCTGGGATCTCTATGTACATACATACATTCAGTGTCTTGCAACTGCCAACACTAATTCTCTGCTCCTCTTAAAATGGCTGTAGGCTGGACTTTTTTCTTGATATTTCCTGCTTTTCTCTCTTCTTTGTCATGCCAAAAGCGGGAATTCAACACTGCTCATGCCCATATTATCATAAATCCTTGAACATTTTTGGTTACACCTGGGATCTCTATGTACATACATAAATTACCAACACTAATTCACGTCCCTCTTTAAAATGGCTGTAGGCTGGACTTTTTTCATGAAATTTCCTGCTTTTCTCTCTTCTTTGTCATGCCAAAAACAGGAATTCAACACTGCTCATGCCCATATTATCTTAAATCCTTGTACATTTTTGGTTACACCTGGGATCTCTATGTACATACATACATTCAGTGTCTTGCAACTACCAACACTAATTCTCGTCCCTCTTTAAAATGGCTGTAGGCTGGACTTTTTTCATGAAATTTCCTGCTTTTCTCTCTTCTTTGTCATGCCAAAAACAGGAATTCAACACTGCTCATGCCCATATTATCTTAAATCCTTGTACATTTTTGGTTACACCTGGGATCTCTATGTACATACATACATTCAGTGTCTTGCAACTACCAACACTAATTCTCTGTCCCTCTTTAAAATGGCTGTAGGCTGGACTTTTTTCATGAAATTTCCTGCTTTTCTCTCTTCTTTGTCATGCCAAAAACAGGAATTCAACACTGCTCATGCCCATATTATCTTAAATCCTTGTACATTTTTGGTTACACCTGGGATCTCTATGTACATACATACATTACCAACACTAATTCTCGTCCCTCTTTAAAATGGCTGTAGGCTGGACTTTTTTCATGAAATTTCCTGCTTTTCTCTCTTCTTTGTCATGCCAAAAACAGGAATTCAACACTGCTCATGCCCATATTATCTTAAATCCTTGTACATTTTTGGTTACACCTGGGATCTCTATGTACATACATACATTCAGTGTCTTGCAACTGCCAACACTAATTCTCTGCTCCTCTTTAAAATGGCTGTAGGCTGGACTTTTTTCATGAAATTTCCTGCTTTTCTCTCTTCTTTGTCATGCCAAAAACAGGAATTCAACACTGCTCATGCCCATATTATCTTAAATCCTTGTACATTTTTGGTTACACCTGGGATCTCTATGTACATACATACATTACCAACACTAATTCTCGTCCCTCTTTAAAATGGCTGTAGGCTGGACTTTTTTCATGAAATTTCCTGCTTTTCTCTCTTCTTTGTCATGCCAAAAACAGGAATTCAACACTGCTCATGCCCATATTATCTTAAATCCTTGTACATTTTTGGTTACACCTGGGATCTCTATGTACATACATACATTACCAACACTAATTCTCTCGTCCCTCTTTAAAATGGCTGTAGGCTGGACTTTTTTCATGAAATTTCCTGCTTTTCTCTCTTCTTTGTCATGCCAAAAGCGGGAATTCAACACTGCTCATGCCCATATTATCATAAATCCTTGTACATTTTTGGTTACACCTGGGATCTCTATGTACATACATACATTCAGTGTCTTGCAACTACCAACACTAATTCTCTGTCCCTCTTTAAAATGGCTGTAGGCTGGACTTTTTTCATGAAATTTCCTGCTTTTCTCTCTTCTTTGTCATGCCAAAAGCGGGAATTCAACACTGCTCATGCCCATATTATCATAAATCCTTGTACATTTTTGGTTACACCTGGGATCTCTATGTACATACATACATTCAGTGTCTTGCAACTGCCAACACTAATTCTCTGCTCCTCTTAAAATGGCTGTAGGCTGGACTTTTTTCTTGATATTTCCTGCTTTTCTCTCTTCTTTGTCATGCCAAAAGCGGGAATTCAACACTGCTCATGCCCATATTATCATAAATCCTTGTACATTTTTGGTTACACCTGGGATCTCTATGTACATACATACATTCAGTGTCTTGCAACTACCAACACTAATTCTCGTCCCTCTTTAAAATGGCTGTAGGCTGGACTTTTTTCATGAAATTTCCTGCTTTTCTCTCTTCTTTGTCATGCCAAAAACAGGAATTCAACACTGCTCATGCCCATATTATCTTAAATCCTTGTACATTTTTGGTTACACCTGGGATCTCTATGTACATACATACATTCAGTGTCTTGCAACTACCAACACTAATTCTCTGTCCCTCTTTAAAATGGCTGTAGGCTGGACTTTTTTCATGAAATTTCCTGCTTTTCTCTCTTCTTTGTCATGCCAAAAACAGGAATTCAACACTGCTCATGCCCATATTATCTTAAATCCTTGTACATTTTTGGTTACACCTGGGATCTCTATACATACATTCAGTGTCTTGCAACTGCCAACACTAATTCTCTGCTCCTCTTTAAAATGGCTGTAGGCTGGACTTTTTTCTTGATATTTCCTGCTTTTCTCTCTTCTTTGTCATGCCAAAAGCGGGAATTCAACACTGCTCATGCCCATATTATCATAAATCCTTGTACATTTTTGGTTACACCTGGGATCTCTATGTACATACATACATTACCAACACTAATTCTCGTCCCTCTTTAAAATGGCTGTAGGCTGGACTTTTTTCATGAAATTTCCTGCTTTTCTCTCTTCTTTGTCATGCCAAAAACAGGAATTCAACACTGCTCATGCCCATATTATCTTAAATCCTTGTACATTTTTGGTTACACCTGGGATCTCTATGTACATACATACATTACCAACACTAATTCTCTGTCCCTCTTTAAAATGGCTGTAGGCTGGACTTTTTTCATGAAATTTCCTGCTTTTCTCTCTTCTTTGTCATGCCAAAAACAGGAATTCAACACTGCTCATGCCCATATTATCTTAAATCCTTGTACATTTTTGGTTACACCTGGGATCTCTATGTACATACATACATTCAGTGTCTTGCAACTGCCAACACTAATTCTCTGCTCCTCTTTAAAATGGCTGTAGGCTGGACTTTTTTCATGAAATTTCCTGCTTTTCTCTCTTCTTTGTCATGCCAAAAACAGGAATTCAACACTGCTCATGCCCATATTATCTTAAATCCTTGTACATTTTTGGTTACACCTGGGATCTCTATGTACATACATACATTACCAACACTAATTCTCGTCCCTCTTTAAAATGGCTGTAGGCTGGACTTTTTTCATGAAATTTCCTGCTTTTCTCTCTTCTTTGTCATGCCAAAAACAGGAATTCAACACTGCTCATGCCCATATTATCTTAAATCCTTGTACATTTTTGGTTACACCTGGGATCTCTATGTACATACATACATTACCAACACTAATTCTCGTCCCTCTTTAAAATGGCTGTAGGCTGGACTTTTTTCATGAAATTTCCTGCTTTTCTCTCTTCTTTGTCATGCCAAAAGCGGGAATTCAACACTGCTCATGCCCATATTATCTTAAATCCTTGTACATTTTTGGTTACACCTGGGATCTCTATGTACATACATACATTCAGTGTCTTGCAACTACCAACACTAATTCTCTGTCCCTCTTTAAAATGGCTGTAGGCTGGACTTTTTTCATGAAATTTCCTGCTTTTCTCTCTTCTTTGTCATGCCAAAAGCGGGAATTCAACACTGCTCATGCCCATATTATCATAAATCCTTGTACATTTTTGGTTACACCTGGGATCTCTATGTACATACATACATTCAGTGTCTTGCAACTGCCAACACTAATTCTCTGCTCCTCTTAAAATGGCTGTAGGCTGGACTTTTTTCATGATATTTCCTGCTTTTCTCTCTTCTTTGTCATGCCAAAAGCGGGAATTCAACACTGCTCATGCCCATATTATCATAAATCCTTGTACATTTTTGGTTACACCTGGGATCTCTATGTACATACATACATTCAGTGTCTTGCAACTACCAACACTAATTCTCTGTCCCTCTTTAAAATGGCTGTAGGCTGGACTTTTTTCATGAAATTTCCTGCTTTTCTCTCTTCTTTGTCATGCCAAAAACAGGAATTCAACACTGCTCATGCCCATATTATCTTAAATCCTTGTACATTTTTGGTTACACCTGGGATCTCTATGTACATACATACATTCAGTGTCTTGCAACTACCAACACTAATTCTCTGTCCCTCTTTAAAATGGCTGTAGGCTGGACTTTTTTCATGAAATTTCCTGCTTTTCTCTCTTCTTTGTCATGCCAAAAACAGGAATTCAACACTGCTCATGCCCATATTATCTTAAATCCTTGTACATTTTTGGTTACACCTGGGATCTCTATGTACATACATACATTCAGTGTCTTGCAACTGCCAACACTAATTCTCTGCTCCTCTTTAAAATGGCTGTAGGCTGGACTTTTTTCTTGATATTTCCTGCTTTTCTCTCTTCTTTGTCATGCCAAAAGCGGGAATTCAACACTGCTCATGCCCATATTATCATAAATCCTTGTACATTTTTGGTTACACCTGGGATCTCTATGTACATACATACATTACCAACACTAATTCACGTCCCTCTTTAAAATGGCTGTAGGCTGGACTTTTTTCATGAAATTTCCTGCTTTTCTCTCTTCTTTGTCATGCCAAAAACAGGAATTCAACACTGCTCATGCCCATATTATCTTAAATCCTTGTACATTTTTGGTTACACCTGGGATCTCTATGTACATACATACATTCAGTGTCTTGCAACTGCCAACACTAATTCTCTGTCCCTCTTTAAAATGGCTGTAGGCTGGACTTTTTTCATGAAATTTCCTGCTTTTCTCTCTTCTTTGTCATGCCAAAAACAGGAATTCAACACTGCTCATGCCCATATTATCTTAAATCCTTGTACATTTTTGGTTACACCTGGGATCTCTATGTACATACATACATTCAGTGTCTTGCAACTGCCAACACTAATTCTCTGCTCCTCTTTAAAATGGCTGTAGGCTGGACTTTTTTCTTGATATTTCCTGCTTTTCTCTCTTCTTTGTCATGCCAAAAGCGGGAATTCAACACTGCTCATGCCCATATTATCATAAATCCTTGTACATTTTTGGTTACACCTGGGATCTCTATGTACATACATACATTACCAACACTAATTCTCGTCCCTCTTTAAAATGGCTGTAGGCTGGACTTTTTTCATGAAATTTCCTGCTTTTCTCTCTTCTTTGTCATGCCAAAAACAGGAATTCAACACTGCTCATGCCCATATTATCTTAAATCCTTGTACATTTTTGGTTACACCTGGGATCTCTATGTACATACATACATTACCAACACTAATTCTCGTCCCTCTTTAAAATGGCTGTAGGCTGGACTTTTTTCATGAAATTTCCTGCTTTTCTCTCTTCTTTGTCATGCCAAAAACAGGAATTCAACACTGCTCATGCCCATATTATCTTAAATCCTTGTACATTTTTGGTTACACCTGGGATCTCTATGTACATACATACATTCAGTGTCTTGCAACTGCCAACACTAATTCTCTGCTCCTCTTTAAAATGGCTGTAGGCTGGACTTTTTTCATGAAATTTCCTGCTTTTCTCTCTTCTTTGTCATGCCAAAAACAGGAATTCAACACTGCTCATGCCCATATTATCTTAAATCCTTGTACATTTTTGGTTACACCTGGGATCTCTATGTACATACATACATTACCAACACTAATTCTCGTCCCTCTTTAAAATGGCTGTAGGCTGGACTTTTTTCATGAAATTTCCTGCTTTTCTCTCTTCTTTGTCATGCCAAAAACAGGAATTCAACACTGCTCATGCCCATATTATCTTAAATCCTTGTACATTTTTGGTTACACCTGGGATCTCTATGTACATACATACATTACCAACACTAATTCTCTGTCCCTCTTTAAAATGGCTGTAGGCTGGACTTTTTTCATGAAATTTCCTGCTTTTCTCTCTTCTTTGTCATGCCAAAAGCGGGAATTCAACACTGCTCATGCCCATATTATCATAAATCCTTGTACATTTTTGGTTACACCTGGGATCTCTATGTACATACATACATTCAGTGTCTTGCAACTACCAACACTAATTCTCTGTCCCTCTTTAAAATGGCTGTAGGCTGGACTTTTTTCATGAAATTTCCTGCTTTTCTCTCTTCTTTGTCATGCCAAAAGCGGGAATTCAACACTGCTCATGCCCATATTATCATAAATCCTTGTACATTTTTGGTTACACCTGGGATCTCTATGTACATACATACATTCAGTGTCTTGCAACTGCCAACACTAATTCTCTGCTCCTCTTAAAATGGCTGTAGGCTGGACTTTTTTCTTGATATTTCCTGCTTTTCTCTCTTCTTTGTCATGCCAAAAGCGGGAATTCAACACTGCTCATGCCCATATTATCATAAATCCTTGTACATTTTTGGTTACACCTGGGATCTCTATGTACATACATACATTCAGTGTCTTGCAACTACCAACACTAATTCTCGTCCCTCTTTAAAATGGCTGTAGGCTGGACTTTTTTCATGAAATTTCCTGCTTTTCTCTCTTCTTTGTCATGCCAAAAACAGGAATTCAACACTGCTCATGCCCATATTATCTTAAATCCTTGTACATTTTTGGTTACACCTGGGATCTCTATGTACATACATACATTCAGTGTCTTGCAACTACCAACACTAATTCTCTGTCCCTCTTTAAAATGGCTGTAGGCTGGACTTTTTTCATGAAATTTCCTGCTTTTCTCTCTTCTTTGTCATGCCAAAAACAGGAATTCAACACTGCTCATGCCCATATTATCTTAAATCCTTGTACATTTTTGGTTACACCTGGGATCTCTATGTACATACATACATTCAGTGTCTTGCAACTGCCAACACTAATTCTCTGCTCCTCTTTAAAATGGCTGTAGGCTGGACTTTTTTCTTGATATTTCCTGCTTTTCTCTCTTCTTTGTCATGCCAAAAGCGGGAATTCAACACTGCTCATGCCCATATTATCATAAATCCTTGAACATTTTTGGTTACACCTGGGATCTCTATGTACATACATACATTACCAACACTAATTCACGTCCCTCTTTAAAATGGCTGTAGGCTGGACTTTTTTCATGAAATTTCCTGCTTTTCTCTCTTCTTTGTCATGCCAAAAACAGGAATTCAACACTGCTCATGCCCATATTATCTTAAATCCTTGTACATTTTTGGTTACACCTGGGATCTCTATGTACATACATACATTCAGTGTCTTGCAACTGCCAACACTAATTCTCTGTCCCTCTTTAAAATGGCTGTAGGCTGGACTTTTTTCATGAAATTTCCTGCTTTTCTCTCTTCTTTGTCATGCCAAAAACAGGAATTCAACACTGCTCATGCCCATATTATCTTAAATCCTTGTACATTTTTGGTTACACCTGGGATCTCTATGTACATACATACATTCAGTGTCTTGCAACTGCCAACACTAATTCTCTGCTCCTCTTAAAATGGCTGTAGGCTGGACTTTTTTCTTGATATTTCCTGCTTTTCTCTCTTCTTTGTCATGCCAAAAGCGGGAATTCAACACTGCTCATGCCCATATTATCATAAATCCTTGTACATTTTTGGTTACACCTGGGATCTCTATGTACATACATACATTCAGTGTCTTGCAACTACCAACACTAATTCTCGTCCCTCTTTAAAATGGCTGTAGGCTGGACTTTTTTCATGAAATTTCCTGCTTTTCTCTCTTCTTTGTCATGCCAAAAACAGGAATTCAACACTGCTCATGCCCATATTATCTTAAATCCTTGTACATTTTTGGTTACACCTGGGATCTCTATGTACATACATACATTCAGTGTCTTGCAACTGCCAACACTAATTCTCTGCTCCTCTTTAAAATGGCTGTAGGCTGGACTTTTTTCTTGATTTTCCTGCTTTTCTCTCTTCTTTGTCATGCCAAAAGCGGGAATTCAACACTGCTCATGCCCATATTATCATAAATCCTTGTACATTTTTGGTTACACCTGGGATCTCTATGTACATACATACATTCAGTGTCTTGCAACTACCAACACTAATTCTCTCTCCTCTTTAAAATGGCTGTAGGCTGGACTTTTTTCATGAAATTTCCTGCTTTTCTCTCTTCTTTGTCATGCCAAAAACCGGAATTCAACACTGCTCATGCCCATATTATCTTAAATCCTTGTACATTTTTGGTTACACCTGGGATCTCTATGTACATACATACATTCAGTGTCTTGCAACTACCAACACTAATTCTCTGTCCCTCTTTAAAATGGCTGTAGGCTGGACTTTTTTCATGAAATTTCCTGCTTTTCTCTCTTCTTTGTCATGCCAAAAGCGGGAATTCAACACTGCTCATGCCCATATTATCATAAATCCTTGTACATTTTTGGTTACACCTGGGATCTCTATGTACATACATACATTCAGTGTCTTGCAACTGCCAACACTAATTCTCTGCTCCTCTTAAAATGGCTGTAGGCTGGACTTTTTTCTTGATATTTCCTGCTTTTCTCTCTTCTTTGTCATGCCAAAAGCGGGAATTCAACACTGCTCATGCCCATATTATCATAAATCCTTGAACATTTTTGGTTACACCTGGGATCTCTATGTACATACATAAATTACCAACACTAATTCACGTCCCTCTTTAAAATGGCTGTAGGCTGGACTTTTTTCATGAAATTTCCTGCTTTTCTCTCTTCTTTGTCATGCCAAAAACCGGAATTCAACACTGCTCATGCCCATATTATCTTAAATCCTTGTACATTTTTGGTTACACCTGGGATCTCTATGTACATACATACATTCAGTGTCTTGCAACTACCAACACTAATTCTCTGTCCCTCTTTAAAATGGCTGTAGGCTGGACTTTTTTCATGAAATTTCCTGCTTTTCTCTCTTCTTTGTCATGCCAAAAGCGGGAATTCAACACTGCTCATGCCCATATTATCATAAATCCTTGTACATTTTTGGTTACACCTGGGATCTCTATGTACATACATACATTCAGTGTCTTGCAACTGCCAACACTAATTCTCTGCTCCTCTTAAAATGGCTGTAGGCTGGACTTTTTTCTTGATATTTCCTGCTTTTCTCTCTTCTTTGTCATGCCAAAAGCGGGAATTCAACACTGCTCATGCCCATATTATCATAAATCCTTGTACATTTTTGGTTACACCTGGGATCTCTATGTACATACATAAATTACCAACACTAATTCACGTCCCTCTTTAAAATGGCTGTAGGCTGGACTTTTTTCATGAAATTTCCTGCTTTTCTCTCTTCTTTGTCATGCCAAAAACAGGAATTCAACACTGCTCATGCCCATATTATCTTAAATCCTTGTACATTTTTGGTTACACCTGGGATCTCTATGTACATACATACATTCAGTGTCTTGCAACTACCAACACTAATTCTCGTCCCTCTTTAAAATGGCTGTAGGCTGGACTTTTTTCATGAAATTTCCTGCTTTTCTCTCTTCTTTGTCATGCCAAAAACAGGAATTCAACACTGCTCATGCCCATATTATCTTAAATCCTTGTACATTTTTGGTTACACCTGGGATCTCTATGTACATACATACATTCAGTGTCTTGCAACTACCAACACTAATTCTCTGTCCCTCTTTAAAATGGCTGTAGGCTGGACTTTTTTCATGAAATTTCCTGCTTTTCTCTCTTCTTTGTCATGCCAAAAACAGGAATTCAACACTGCTCATGCCCATATTATCTTAAATCCTTGTACATTTTTGGTTACACCTGGGATCTCTGTGTACATACATACATTACCAACACTAATTCACGTCCCTCTTTAAAATGGCTGTAGGCTGGACTTTTTTCATGAAATTTCCTGCTTTTCTCTCTTCTTTGTCATGCCAAAAACAGGAATTCAACACTGCTCATGCCCATATTATCTTAAATCCTTGTACATTTTTGGTTACACCTGGGATCTCTATGTACATACATACATTCAGTGTCTTGCAACTGCCAACACTAATTCTCTGCTCCTCTTTAAAATGGCTGTAGGCTGGACTTTTTTCTTGATTTCCTGCTTTTCTCTCTTCTTTGTCATGCCAAAAGCGGGAATTCAACACTGCTCATGCCCATATTATCATAAATCCTTGTACATTTTTGGTTACACCTGGGATCTCTATGTACATACATACATTCAGTGTCTTGCAACTGCCAACACTAATTCTCTGTCCCTCTTTAAAATGGCTGTAGGCTGGACTTTTTTCATGAAATTTCCTGCTTTTCTCTCTTCTTTGTCATGCCAAAAACAGGAATTCAACACTGCTCATGCCCATATTATCTTAAATCCTTGTACATTTTTGGTTACACCTGGGATCTCTATGTACATACATACATTCAGTGTCTTGCAACTGCCAACACTAATTCTCTGCTCCTCTTAAAATGGCTGTAGGCTGGACTTTTTTCTTGATATTTCCTGCTTTTCTCTCTTCTTTGTCATGCCAAAAGCGGGAATTCAACACTGCTCATGCCCATATTATCATAAATCCTTGTACATTTTTGGTTACACCTGGGATCTCTATGTACATACATACATTCAGTGTCTTGCAACTACCAACACTAATTCTCGTCCCTCTTTAAAATGGCTGTAGGCTGGACTTTTTTCATGAAATTTCCTGCTTTTCTCTCTTCTTTGTCATGCCAAAAACAGGAATTCAACACTGCTCATGCCCATATTATCTTAAATCCTTGTACATTTTTGGTTACACCTGGGATCTCTATGTACATACATACATTCAGTGTCTTGCAACTGCCAACACTAATTCTCTGTCCTCTTTAAAATGGCTGTAGGCTGGACTTTTTTCTTGATTTTCCTGCTTTTCTCTCTTCTTTGTCATGCCAAAAGCGGGAATTCAACACTGCTCATGCCCATATTATCATAAATCCTTGTACATTTTTGGTTACACCTGGGATCTCTATGTACATACATACATTCAGTGTCTTGCAACTACCAACACTAATTCTCTCTCCCTCTTTAAAATGGCTGTAGGCTGGACTTTTTTCATGAAATTTCCTGCTTTTCTCTCTTCTTTGTCATGCCAAAAACCGGAATTCAACACTGCTCATGCCCATATTATCTTAAATCCTTGTACATTTTTGGTTACACCTGGGATCTCTATGTACATACATACATTCAGTGTCTTGCAACTACCAACACTAATTCTCTGTCCCTCTTTAATATGGCTGTAGGCTGGACTTTTTTCATGAAATTTCCTGCTTTTCTCTCTTCTTTGTCATGCCAAAAGCGGGAATTCAACACTGCTCATGCCCATATTATCATAAATCCTTGTACATTTTTGGTTACACCTGGGATCTCTATGTACATACATACATTCAGTGTCTTGCAACTGCCAACACTAATTCTCTGCTCCTCTTAAAATGGCTGTAGGCTGGACTTTTTTCTTGATATTTCCTGCTTTTCTCTCTTCTTTGTCATGCCAAAAGCGGGAATTCAACACTGCTCATGCCCATATTATCATAAATCCTTGAACATTTTTGGTTACACCTGGGATCTCTATGTACATACATAAATTACCAACACTAATTCACGTCCCTCTTTAAAATGGCTGTAGGCTGGACTTTTTTCATGAAATTTCCTGCTTTTCTCTCTTCTTTGTCATGCCAAAAACAGGAATTCAACACTGCTCATGCCCATATTATCTTAAATCCTTGTACATTTTTGGTTACACCTGGGATCTCTATGTACATACATACATTCAGTGTCTTGCAACTACCAACACTAATTCTCGTCCCTCTTTAAAATGGCTGTAGGCTGGACTTTTTTCATGAAATTTCCTGCTTTTCTCTCTTCTTTGTCATGCCAAAAACAGGAATTCAACACTGCTCATGCCCATATTATCTTAAATCCTTGTACATTTTTGGTTACACCTGGGATCTCTATGTACATACATACATTCAGTGTCTTGCAACTACCAACACTAATTCTCTCTCCCTCTTTAAAATGGCTGTAGGCTGGACTTTTTTCATGAAATTTCCTGCTTTTCTCTCTTCTTTGTCATGCCAAAAACGGAATTCAACACTGCTCATGCCCATATTATCTTAAATCCTTGTACATTTTTGGTTACACCTGGGATCTCTATGTACATACATACATTCAGTGTCTTGCAACTACCAACACTAATTCTCTGTCCCTCTTTAAAATGGCTGTAGGCTGGACTTTTTTCATGAAATTTCCTGCTTTTCTCTCTTCTTTGTCATGCCAAAAGCAGGAATTCAACACTGCTCATGCCCATATTATCTTAAATCCTTGTACATTTTTGGTTACACCTGGGATCTCTATGTACATACATACATTCAGTGTCTTGCAACTACCAACACTAATTCTCTGTCCCTCTTTAAAATGGCTGTAGGCTGGACTTTTTTCATGAAATTTCCTGCTTTTCTCTCTTCTTTGTCATGCCAAAAACAGGAATTCAACACTGCTCATGCCCATATTATCTTAAATCCTTGTACATTTTTGGTTACACCTGGGATCTCTATGTACATACATACATTCAGTGTCTTGCAACTGCCAACACTAATTCTCTGCTCCTCTTTAAAATGGCTGTAGGCTGGACTTTTTTCTTGATATTTCCTGCTTTTCTCTCTTCTTTGTCATGCCAAAAGCGGGAATTCAACACTGCTCATGCCCATATTATCATAAATCCTTGAACATTTTTGGTTACACCTGGGATCTCTATGTACATACATACATAACCAACACTAATTCTCGTCCCTCTTTAAAATGGCTGTAGGCTGGACTTTTTTCATGAAATTTCCTGCTTTTCTCTCTTCTTTGTCATGCCAAAAACAGGAATTCAACACTGCTCATGCCCATATTATCTTAAATCCTTGTACATTTTTGGTTACACCTGGGATCTCTATGTACATACATACATTCAGTGTCTTGCAACTGCCAACACTAATTCTCTGTCCCTCTTTAAAATGGCTGTAGGCTGGACTTTTTTCATGAAATTTCCTGCTTTTCTCTCTTCTTTGTCATGCCAAAAACAGGAATTCAACACTGCTCATGCCCATATTATCTTAAATCCTTGTACATTTTTGGTTACACCTGGGATCTCTATGTACATACATACATTCAGTGTCTTGCAACTGCCAACACTAATTCTCTGCTCCTCTTTAAAATGGCTGTAGGCTGGACTTTTTTCTTGATTTTCCTGCTTTTCTCTCTTCTTTGTCATGCCAAAAGCGGGAATTCAACACTGCTCATGCCCATATTATCATAAATCCTTGTACATTTTTGGTTACACCTGGGATCTCTATGTACATACATACATTCAGTGTCTTGCAACTACCAACACTAATTCTCTCTCCCTCTTTAAAATGGCTGTAGGCTGGACTTTTTTCATGAAATTTCCTGCTTTTCTCTCTTCTTTGTCATGCCAAAAACCGGAATTCAACACTGCTCATGCCCATATTATCTTAAATCCTTGTACATTTTTGGTTACACCTGGGATCTCTATGTACATACATACATTCAGTGTCTTGCAACTACCAACACTAATTCTCTGTCCCTCTTTAAAATGGCTGTAGGCTGGACTTTTTTCATGAAATTTCCTGCTTTTCTCTCTTCTTTGTCATGCCAAAAACAGGAATTCAACACTGCTCATGCCCATATTATCTTAAATCCTTGTACATTTTTGGTTACACCTGGGATCTCTATGTACATACATACATTACCAACACTAATTCTCGTCCCTCTTTAAAATGGCTGTAGGCTGGACTTTTTTCATGAAATTTCCTGCTTTTCTCTCTTCTTTGTCATGCCAAAAACAGGAATTCAACACTGCTCATGCCCATATTATCTTAAATCCTTGTACATTTTTGGTTACACCTGGGATCTCTATGTACATACATACATTCAGTGTCTTGCAACTGCCAACACTAATTCTCTGCTCCTCTTTAAAATGGCTGTAGGCTGGACTTTTTTCTTGATTTTCCTGCTTTTCTCTCTTCTTTGTCATGCCAAAAGCGGGAATTCAACACTGCTCATGCCCATATTATCATAAATCCTTGTACATTTTTGGTTACACCTGGGATCTCTATGTACATACATACATTCAGTGTCTTGCAACTACCAACACTAATTCTCTCTCCCTCTTTAAAATGGCTGTAGGCTGGACTTTTTTCATGAAATTTCCTGCTTTTCTCTCTTCTTTGTCATGCCAAAAACCGGAATTCAACACTGCTCATGCCCATATTATCTTAAATCCTTGTACATTTTTGGTTACACCTGGGATCTCTATGTACATACATACATTCAGTGTCTTGCAACTACCAACACTAATTCTCTGTCCCTCTTTAAAATGGCTGTAGGCTGGACTTTTTTCATGAAATTTCCTGCTTTTCTCTCTTCTTTGTCATGCCAAAAGCGGGAATTCAACACTGCTCATGCCCATATTATCATAAATCCTTGTACATTTTTGGTTACACCTGGGATCTCTATGTACATACATACATTCAGTGTCTTGCAACTGCCAACACTAATTCTCTGCTCCTCTTAAAATGGCTGTAGGCTGGACTTTTTTCTTGATATTTCCTGCTTTTCTCTCTTCTTTGTCATGCCAAAAGCGGGAATTCAACACTGCTCATGCCCATATTATCATAAATCCTTGAACATTTTTGGTTACACCTGGGATCTCTATGTACATACATACATTACCAACACTAATTCACGTCCCTCTTTAAAATGGCTGTAGGCTGGACTTTTTTCATGAAATTTCCTGCTTTTCTCTCTTCTTTGTCATGCCAAAAACAGGAATTCAACACTGCTCATGCCCATATTATCTTAAATCCTTGTACATTTTTGGTTACACCTGGGATCTCTATGTACATACATACATTCAGTGTCTTGCAACTACCAACACTAATTCTCGTCCCTCTTTAAAATGGCTGTAGGCTGGACTTTTTTCATGAAATTTCCTGCTTTTCTCTCTTCTTTGTCATGCCAAAAACAGGAATTCAACACTGCTCATGCCCATATTATCTTAAATCCTTGTACATTTTTGGTTACACCTGGGATCTCTATGTACATACATACATTACCAACACTAATTCTCGTCCCTCTTTAAAATGGCTGTAGGCTGGACTTTTTTCATGAAATTTCCTGCTTTTCTCTCTTCTTTGTCATGCCAAAAACAGGAATTCAACACTGCTCATGCCCATATTATCTTAAATCCTTGTACATTTTTGGTTACACCTGGGATCTCTATGTACATACATACATTCAGTGTCTTGCAACTGCCAACACTAATTCTCTGCTCCTCTTAAAATGGCTGTAGGCTGGACTTTTTTCTTGATATTTCCTGCTTTTCTCTCTTCTTTGTCATGCCAAAAGCGGGAATTCAACACTGCTCATGCCCATATTATCATAAATCCTTGAACATTTTTGGTTACACCTGGGATCTCTATGTACATACATACATTACCAACACTAATTCTCGTCCCTCTTTAAAATGGCTGTAGGCTGGACTTTTTTCATGAAATTTCCTGCTTTTCTCTCTTCTTTGTCATGCCAAAAACCGGAATTCAACACTGCTCATGCCCATATTATCTTAAATCCTTGTACATTTTTGGTTACACCTGGGATCTCTATGTACATACATACATTCAGTGTCTTGCAACTACCAACACTAATTCTCTGTCCCTCTTTAAAATGGCTGTAGGCTGGACTTTTTTCATGAAATTTCCTGCTTTTCTCTCTTCTTTGTCATGCCAAAAGCGGAATTCAACACTGCTCATGCCCATATTATCTTAAATCCTTGTACATTTTTGGTTACACCTGGGATCTCTATGTACATACATACATTCAGTGTCTTGCAACTGCCAACACTAATTCTCTGCTCCTCTTAAAATGGCTGTAGGCTGGACTTTTTTCTTGATATTTCCTGCTTTTCTCTCTTCTTTGTCATGCCAAAAGCGGGAATTCAACACTGCTCATGCCCATATTATCATAAATCCTTGAACATTTTTGGTTACACCTGGGATCTCTATGTACATACATACATTACCAACACTAATTCACGTCCCTCT
The DNA here is from genome assembly GCA_945643635.1 of Allodiplogaster sudhausi. Lineage (NCBI taxonomy): Eukaryota > Metazoa > Nematoda > Chromadorea > Rhabditida > Diplogasteridae > Allodiplogaster > Allodiplogaster sudhausi. The sequence goes on along the minus strand of CALZFC010000166.1, from coordinate 21,915 downwards.
TTAAAATGGCTGTAGGCTGGACTTTTTTCATGAAATTTCCTGCTTTTCTCTCTTCTTTGTCATGCCAAAAACAGGAATTCAACACTGCTCATGCCCATATTATCTTAAATCCTTGTACATTTTTGGTTACACCTGGGATCTCTATGTACATACATACATTCAGTGTCTTGCAACTGCCAACACTAATTCTCTGCTCCTCTTAAAATGGCTGTAGGCTGGACTTTTTTCTTGATATTTCCTGCTTTTCTCTCTTCTTTGTCATGCCAAAAGCGGGAATTCAACACTGCTCATGCCCATATTATCATAAATCCTTGAACATTTTTGGTTACACCTGGGATCTCTATGTACATACATACATTACCAACACTAATTCACGTCCCTCTTTAAAATGGCTGTAGGCTGGACTTTTTTCATGAAATTTCCTGCTTTTCTCTCTTCTTTGTCATGCCAAAAACCGGAATTCAACACTGCTCATGCCCATATTATCTTAAATCCTTGTACATTTTTGGTTACACCTGGGATCTCTATGTACATACATACATTCAGTGTCTTGCAACTACCAACACTAATTCTCTGTCCCTCTTTAAAATGGCTGTAGGCTGGACTTTTTTCATGAAATTTCCTGCTTTTCTCTCTTCTTTGTCATGCCAAAAGCGGAATTCAACACTGCTCATGCCCATATTATCATAAATCCTTGTACATTTTTGGTTACACCTGGGATCTCTATGTACATACATACATTCAGTGTCTTGCAACTGCCAACACTAATTCTCTGCTCCTCTTAAAATGGCTGTAGGCTGGACTTTTTTCTTGATATTTCCTGCTTTTCTCTCTTCTTTGTCATGCCAAAAGCGGGAATTCAACACTGCTCATGCCCATATTATCATAAATCCTTGTACATTTTTGGTTACACCTGGGATCTCTATGTACATACATACATTACCAACACTAATTCACGTCCCTCTTTAAAATGGCTGTAGGCTGGACTTTTTTCATGAAATTTCCTGCTTTTCTCTCTTCTTTGTCATGCCAAAAACAGGAATTCAACACTGCTCATGCCCATATTATCTTAAATCCTTGTACATTTTTGGTTACACCTGGGATCTCTATGTACATACATACATTCAGTGTCTTGCAACTGCCAACACTAATTCTCTGCTCCTCTTAAAATGGCTGTAGGCTGGACTTTTTTCTTGATATTTCCTGCTTTTCTCTCTTCTTTGTCATGCCAAAAGCGGGAATTCAACACTGCTCATGCCCATATTATCATAAATCCTTGTACATTTTTGGTTACACCTGGGATCTCTGTGTACATACATACATTACCAACACTAATTCTCGTCCCTCTTTAAAATGGCTGTAGGCTGGACTTTTTTCATGAAATTTCCTGCTTTTCTCTCTTCTTTGTCATGCCAAAAACCGGAATTCAACACTGCTCATGCCCATATTATCTTAAATCCTTGTACATTTTTGGTTACACCTGGGATCTCTATGTACATACATACATTCAGTGTCTTGCAACTACCAACACTAATTCTCTGTCCCTCTTTAAAATGGCTGTAGGCTGGACTTTTTTCATGAAATTTCCTGCTTTTCTCTCTTCTTTGTCATGCCAAAAGCGGAATTCAACACTGCTCATGCCCATATTATCATAAATCCTTGTACATTTTTGGTTACACCTGGGATCTCTATGTACATACATACATTCAGTGTCTTGCAACTGCCAACACTAATTCTCTGCTCCTCTTAAAATGGCTGTAGGCTGGACTTTTTTCTTGATATTTCCTGCTTTTCTCTCTTCTTTGTCATGCCAAAAGCGGGAATTCAACACTGCTCATGCCCATATTATCATAAATCCTTGTACATTTTTGGTTACACCTGGGATCTCTATGTACATACATACATTACCAACACTAATTCACGTCCCTCTTTAAAATGGCTGTAGGCTGGACTTTTTTCATGAAATTTCCTGCTTTTCTCTCTTCTTTGTCATGCCAAAAACAGGAATTCAACACTGCTCATGCCCATATTATCTTAAATCCTTGTACATTTTTGGTTACACCTGGGATCTCTATGTACATACATACATTCAGTGTCTTGCAACTGCCAACACTAATTCTCTGCTCCTCTTAAAATGGCTGTAGGCTGGACTTTTTTCTTGATATTTCCTGCTTTTCTCTCTTCTTTGTCATGCCAAAAGCGGGAATTCAACACTGCTCATGCCCATATTATCATAAATCCTTGTACATTTTTGGTTACACCTGGGATCTCTATGTACATACATACATTACCAACACTAATTCTCGTCCCTCTTTAAAATGGCTGTAGGCTGGACTTTTTTCATGAAATTTCCTGCTTTTCTCTCTTCTTTGTCATGCCAAAAACCGGAATTCAACACTGCTCATGCCCATATTATCTTAAATCCTTGTACATTTTTGGTTACACCTGGGATCTCTATGTACATACATACATTCAGTGTCTTGCAACTACCAACACTAATTCTCTGTCCCTCTTTAAAATGGCTGTAGGCTGGACTTTTTTCATGAAATTTCCTGCTTTTCTCTCTTCTTTGTCATGCCAAAAGCGGAATTCAACACTGCTCATGCCCATATTATCATAAATCCTTGTACATTTTTGGTTACACCTGGGATCTCTATGTACATACATACATTCAGTGTCTTGCAACTGCCAACACTAATTCTCTGCTCCTCTTAAAATGGCTGTAGGCTGGACTTTTTTCTTGATATTTCCTGCTTTTCTCTCTTCTTTGTCATGCCAAAAGCGGGAATTCAACACTGCTCATGCCCATATTATCATAAATCCTTGAACATTTTTGGTTACACCTGGGATCTCTATGTACATACATACATTACCAACACTAATTCACGTCCCTCTTTAAAATGGCTGTAGGCTGGACTTTTTTCATGAAATTTCCTGCTTTTCTCTCTTCTTTGTCATGCCAAAAACAGGAATTCAACACTGCTCATGCCCATATTATCTTAAATCCTTGTACATTTTTGGTTACACCTGGGATCTCTATGTACATACATACATTCAGTGTCTTGCAACTGCCAACACTAATTCTCTGCTCCTCTTTAAAATGGCTGTAGGCTGGACTTTTTTCTTGATTTTCCTGCTTTTCTCTCTTCTTTGTCATGCCAAAAGCGGGAATTCAACACTGCTCATGCCCATATTATCATAAATCCTTGTACATTTTTGGTTACACCTGGGATCTCTATGTACATACATACATTCAGTGTCTTGCAACTACCAACACTAATTCTCTCTCGCTCTTTAAAATGGCTGTAGGCTGGACTTTTTTCATGAAATTTCCTGCTTTTCTCTCTTCTTTGTCATGCCAAAAACCGGAATTCAACACTGCTCATGCCCATATTATCTTAAATCCTTGTACATTTTTGGTTACACCTGGGATCTCTATGTACATACATACATTCAGTGTCTTGCAACTACCAACACTAATTCTCTGTCCCTCTTTAAATGGCTGTAGGCTGGACTTTTTTCATGAAATTTCCTGCTTTTCTCTCTTCTTTGTCATGCCAAAAGCGGGAATTCAACACTGCTCATGCCCATATTATCATAAATCCTTGTACATTTTTGGTTACACCTGGGATCTCTATGTACATACATACATTCAGTGTCTTGCAACTGCCAACACTAATTCTCTGCTCCTCTTAAAATGGCTGTAGGCTGGACTTTTTTCTTGATATTTCCTGCTTTTCTCTCTTCTTTGTCATGCCAAAAGCGGGAATTCAACACTGCTCATGCCCATATTATCATAAATCCTTGAACATTTTTGGTTACACCTGGGATCTCTATGTACATACATAAATTACCAACACTAATTCACGTCCCTCTTTAAAATGGCTGTAGGCTGGACTTTTTTCATGAAATTTCCTGCTTTTCTCTCTTCTTTGTCATGCCAAAAACCGGAATTCAACACTGCTCATGCCCATATTATCTTAAATCCTTGTACATTTTTGGTTACACCTGGGATCTCTATGTACATACATACATTCAGTGTCTTGCAACTACCAACACTAATTCTCTGTCCCTCTTTAAAATGGCTGTAGGCTGGACTTTTTTCATGAAATTTCCTGCTTTTCTCTCTTCTTTGTCATGCCAAAAGCGGGAATTCAACACTGCTCATGCCCATATTATCATAAATCCTTGTACATTTTTGGTTACACCTGGGATCTCTATGTACATACATACATTCAGTGTCTTGCAACTGCCAACACTAATTCTCTGCTCCTCTTAAAATGGCTGTAGGCTGGACTTTTTTCTTGATATTTCCTGCTTTTCTCTCTTCTTTGTCATGCCAAAAGCGGGAATTCAACACTGCTCATGCCCATATTATCATAAATCCTTGAACATTTTTGGTTACACCTGGGATCTCTATGTACATACATAAATTACCAACACTAATTCACGTCCCTCTTTAAAATGGCTGTAGGCTGGACTTTTTTCATGAAATTTCCTGCTTTTCTCTCTTCTTTGTCATGCCAAAAACAGGAATTCAACACTGCTCATGCCCATATTATCTTAAATCCTTGTACATTTTTGGTTACACCTGGGATCTCTATGTACATACATACATTCAGTGTCTTGCAACTACCAACACTAATTCTCGTCCTCTTTAAAATGGCTGTAGGCTGGACTTTTTTCATGAAATTTCCTGCTTTTCTCTCTTCTTTGTCATGCCAAAAACAGGAATTCAACACTGCTCATGCCCATATTATCTTAAATCCTTGTACATTTTTGGTTACACCTGGGATCTCTATGTACATACATACATTCAGTGTCTTGCAACTACCAACACTAATTCTCTGTCCCTCTTTAAAATGGCTGTAGGCTGGACTTTTTTCATGAAATTTCCTGCTTTTCTCTCTTCTTTGTCATGCCAAAAACAGGAATTCAACACTGCTCATGCCCATATTATCTTAAATCCTTGTACATTTTTGGTTACACCTGGGATCTCTATGTACATACATACATTACCAACACTAATTCACGTCCCTCTTTAAAATGGCTGTAGGCTGGACTTTTTTCATGAAATTTCCTGCTTTTCTCTCTTCTTTGTCATGCCAAAAACAGGAATTCAACACTGCTCATGCCCATATTATCTTAAATCCTTGTACATTTTTGGTTACACCTGGGATCTCTATGTACATACATACATTCAGTGTCTTGCAACTACCAACACTAATTCTCGTCCCTCTTTAAAATGGCTGTAGGCTGGACTTTTTTCATGAAATTTCCTGCTTTTCTCTCTTCTTTGTCATGCCAAAAACAGGAATTCAACACTGCTCATGCCCATATTATCTTAAATCCTTGTACATTTTTGGTTACACCTGGGATCTCTATGTACATACATACATTCAGTGTCTTGCAACTACCAACACTAATTCTCTGTCCCTCTTTAAAATGGCTGTAGGCTGGACTTTTTTCATGAAATTTCCTGCTTTTCTCTCTTCTTTGTCATGCCAAAAACAGGAATTCAACACTGCTCATGCCCATATTATCTTAAATCCTTGTACATTTTTGGTTACACCTGGGATCTCTATGTACATACATACATTCAGTGTCTTGCAACTGCCAACACTAATTCTCTGCTCCTCTTTAAAATGGCTGTAGGCTGGACTTTTTTCTTGATTTTCCTGCTTTTCTCTCTTCTTTGTCATGCCAAAAGCGGGAATTCAACACTGCTCATGCCCATATTATCATAAATCCTTGTACATTTTTGGTTACACCTGGGATCTCTATGTACATACATACATTCAGTGTCTTGCAACTACCAACACTAATTCTCTGTCCCTCTTTAAAATGGCTGTAGGCTGGACTTTTTTCATGAAATTTCCTGCTTTTCTCTCTTCTTTGTCATGCCAAAAACAGGAATTCAACACTGCTCATGCCCATATTATCATAAATCCTTGTACATTTTTGGTTACACCTGGGATCTCTATGTACATACATACATTCAGTGTCTTGCAACTGCCAACACTAATTCTCTGCTCCTCTTAAAATGGCTGTAGGCTGGACTTTTTTCTTGATATTTCCTGCTTTTCTCTCTTCTTTGTCATGCCAAAAGCGGGAATTCAACACTGCTCATGCCCATATTATCATAAATCCTTGAACATTTTTGGTTACACCTGGGATCTCTATGTACATACATACATTCAGTGTCTTGCAACTACCAACACTAATTCTCGTCCCTCTTTAAAATGGCTGTAGGCTGGACTTTTTTCATGAAATTTCCTGCTTTTCTCTCTTCTTTGTCATGCCAAAAACAGGAATTCAACACTGCTCATGCCCATATTATCTTAAATCCTTGTACATTTTTGGTTACACCTGGGATCTCTATGTACATACATACATTCAGTGTCTTGCAACTACCAACACTAATTCTCTGTCCCTCTTTAATATGGCTGTAGGCTGGACTTTTTTCATGAAATTTCCTGCTTTTCTCTCTTCTTTGTCATGCCAAAAACAGGAATTCAACACTGCTCATGCCCATATTATCTTAAATCCTTGTACATTTTTGGTTACACCTGGGATCTCTATGTACATACATACATTCAGTGTCTTGCAACTGCCAACACTAATTCTCTGCTCCTCTTTAAAATGGCTGTAGGCTGGACTTTTTTCTTGATATTTCCTGCTTTTCTCTCTTCTTTGTCATGCCAAAAGCGGGAATTCAACACTGCTCATGCCCATATTATCATAAATCCTTGAACATTTTTGGTTACACCTGGGATCTCTATGTACATACATACATTACCAACACTAATTCACGTCCCTCTTTAAAATGGCTGTAGGCTGGACTTTTTTCATGAAATTTCCTGCTTTTCTCTCTTCTTTGTCATGCCAAAAACAGGAATTCAACACTGCTCATGCCCATATTATCTTAAATCCTTGTACATTTTTGGTTACACCTGGGATCTCTATGTACATACATACATTCAGTGTCTTGCAACTACCAACACTAATTCTCTGTCCCTCTTTAAAATGGCTGTAGGCTGGACTTTTTTCATGAAATTTCCTGCTTTTCTCTCTTCTTTGTCATGCCAAAAACAGGAATTCAACACTGCTCATGCCCATATTATCTTAAATCCTTGTACATTTTTGGTTACACCTGGGATCTCTATGTACATACATACATTACCAACACTAATTCACGTCCCTCTTTAAAATGGCTGTAGGCTGGACTTTTTTCATGAAATTTCCTGCTTTTCTCTCTTCTTTGTCATGCCAAAAACAGGAATTCAACACTGCTCATGCCCATATTATCTTAAATCCTTGTACATTTTTGGTTACACCTGGGATCTCTATGTACATACATACATTCAGTGTCTTGCAACTGCCAACACTAATTCTCTGCTCCTCTTTAAAATGGCTGTAGGCTGGACTTTTTTCTTGATTTTCCTGCTTTTCTCTCTTCTTTGTCATGCCAAAAGCGGGAATTCAACACTGCTCATGCCCATATTATCATAAATCCTTGTACATTTTTGGTTACACCTGGGATCTCTATGTACATACATACATTCAGTGTCTTGCAACTACCAACACTAATTCTCTGTCCCTCTTTAAAATGGCTGTAGGCTGGACTTTTTTCATGAAATTTCCTGCTTTTCTCTCTTCTTTGTCATGCCAAAAGCGGGAATTCAACACTGCTCATGCCCATATTATCATAAATCCTTGTACATTTTTGGTTACACCTGGGATCTCTATGTACATACATACATTCAGTGTCTTGCAACTGCCAACACTAATTCTCTGCTCCTCTTAAAATGGCTGTAGGCTGGACTTTTTTCTTGATATTTCCTGCTTTTCTCTCTTCTTTGTCATGCCAAAAAGCGGGAATTCAACACTGCTCATGCCCATATTATCATAAATCCTTGTACATTTTTGGTTACACCTGGGATCTCTATGTACATACATACATTCAGTGTCTTGCAACTACCAACACTAATTCTCTCTCCCTCTTTAAAATGGCTGTAGGCTGGACTTTTTTCATGATATTTCCTGCTTTTCTCTCTTCTTTGTCATGCCAAAAACCGGAATTCAACACTGCTCATGCCCATATTATCATAAATCCTTGTACATTTTTGGTTACACCTGGGATCTCTATGTACATACATACATTCAGTGTCTTGAAACTGCCAACACTAATTCTCTGTCCCTCTTTAAAATTTCTGTAGGCTGGACTTTTTTCCTGCTTTTCTCTCTACTTTGTCATGCCAAAAATGGGAATTCAACACTGCCCATTCCCATTTTCTCTTAAAGGAAGTATCCGGCGAATAATTCTACAGTAGCGCAAGAGAACGAGTTGAATGCGCGCGCTCATAAAGTTGCGTGTCCCTCGGTCGAGAGAGCATGTAAAATTGGAGGGCGGCTCTCACCTACCCTAGCTAATTCTCTACCGCCAGTTTTCACGTTGCTATTGCTCCGAATTTAATGGAAGAAAATCGCTCAAACTTTCTGGAGACATGTTTTACGCCAAGATGAACATGTTCATTTAGAAAAAAAAACTTAGGTTAATTATTCCCTGGATACCTCTTTAAATCCTGTAGGCTGGACTTTTTTCATGAAATTTCCTGCTTTTCTCTCTTCTTTGTCATGCCAAAAACAGGAATTCAACACTGCTAATGCCCATATTATCTTAAATCCTTGTACATTTTTGGTTACACCTGGGATCTCTATGTACATACATACATTCAGTGTCTTGCAACTGCCAACACTAATTCTCTGCCCCTCTTTAAAATGGCTGTAGGCTGGACTTTTTTCTTGATATTTCCTGCTTTTCTCTCTTCTTTGTCATGCCAAAAACCGGAATTCAACACTGCTGCTAATGCCCATATTATCTTAAATCCTTATACATTTTTGGTTACACCTGGGATCTCTATGTACATACATACATTCAGTGTCTTGCAACTACCAACACTAATTCTCTGTCCCTCTTTAAAATGGCTGTAATCTGGACTTTTTTCTTGATATTTCCTTCTTTTCTCTCTTCTTTGTCATGCCAAAAACCGGAATTCAACACTGCTCATGCCCATATTATCATAAATCCTTGTACATTTTTGGTTACACCTGGGATCTCCATGTACATACATACATTCAGTGTCTTGAAACTGCCAACACTAATTCTCTGTCCCTCTTTAAAATGGCTGTAGGCTGGACTTTTTTTCTGCTTTTCTCTCTACTTTGTCATGCCAAAAATGGGAATTCAACACTGCCCATTCCCATTTTCTCTTAAAGGAAGTATCCGGCGAATAATTCTACAGTAGCACAAGAGAACGAGTTTGTATGCGCGCGCTCATAAAGTTGCCTGTCCCTCGGTCGAGAGAGCATGTGAAATTGGAGGGCGGCTCTCACCTACCCTAGCTAATTCTCTACCCGCCAGTTTTCACGTTGCTATTGCTCCGAATTTAATGGAAGAAAATCGCTCAAACTTTCTGGAGACATGTTTTACGCCAAGATGAAACATGTTCATTTAGAAAAAAAAAAACTTAGGTTAATTATTTCCTGGATACCTCCTTTAAATCCTTGTACATTTTTGGTAATTCTTTCTCTCTCTTTAAAATGGGGCTGAACTTTTTTTTTATAAGTTTTCCTGATTTTCTCTCTTCTTTGTCATGCCAAAACGGAAATTCTACACTGATCATGCCCATTTTATCTTAAATCCTGTACATTTTTGGTTACACCTGGGATCTTATGTACATATATTAGTGTCTTGCAACTGCTAACACTAATTCTCTGCCCCTCTTTAAAATGGCTGTAGGCTGGACTTTTTTCTTGATATTTCCTTCTTTTCTCTCTTCTTTGTCATGCCAAAAACCGGAATTCAACACTGCTAATGCCCATATTATCTTAAATCCTTTACATTTTTGGTTACACCTGGGATCTCTATGTACATACATACATTCAGTGTCTTGCAACTGCCAACACTAATTCTCTGCCCCTCTTTAAAATGGCTGTAGGCTGGACTTTTTTCTGATATTTCCTGCTTTTCTCTCTTCTTTGTCATGCCAAAAACCAGGAATTCAACACTGCTAATGCCCATATTATCTTAAATCCTTTTACATTTTTGGTTACACCTGGGATCTCTATGTACAACATACATTCAGTGTCTTGCAACTACCAACACTAATTCTCTGTCCTCTTTAAAATGGCTGTAATCTGGACTTTTTTCTTGATATTTCCTTCTTTTCGCTCTTCTTTGTCATGCCAAAAGCGGGAATTCAACACTGCTCATGCCCATATTATAATAAATCCTTGTACATTTTTGGTTACACCTTGGATCTCTATGTACATACATACATTCAGTGTCTTGCAACTACCAACACTAATTCTCTGTCCCTCTTTAAAATGGCTGTAATCTGGACTTTTTTCTTGATATTTCCTTCTTTTCGCTCTTCTTTGTCATGCCAAAAGCGGGAATTCAACACTGCTCATGCCCATATTATAATAAATCCTTGTACATTTTTGGTTACACCTTGGATCTCTATGTACATACATACATTCAGTGTCTTGCAACTACCAACACTAATTCTCTCTCCCTCTTTAAAATGGCTGTATACTGGACTTTTTTCTTGATATTTCCTGCTTTTCTCTCTTCTTTGTCATGCCAAAAACCGGAATTCAACACTGCTAATGCCCATATTATCTTAAATCCTTGTACATTTTGGTTACACCTAGGATCTCTATGTACATACATACATTCAGTGTCTTGCAACTACCAACACTAATTCTCGTCCCTCTTTAAAATGGCTGTAGGCTGGACTTTTTTCATGAAATTTCCTGCTTCTCTCTCTCTTTGTCATGCCAAAAACAGGAATTCAACACTGCTAATGCCCATATTATCTTAAATCCTTATACATTTTTGGTTACACCTGGGATCTCTATGTACATACATACATTCAGTGTCTTGCAACTGCCAACACTAATTCTCTGCCCCTCTTTAAAATGGCTGTAGGCTGGACTTTTTTCTTGATATTTCCTGCTTTTCTCTCTTCTTTGTCATGCCAAAAACCGGAATTCAACACTGCTCATGCCCATATTATCTTAAATCCTTGTACATTTTTGGTTACACCTGGGATCTCTATGTACATACATACATTCAGTGTCTTGCAACTGCCAACAGTAATTCTCTGCTCCTCTTTAAAATGGCTGTAGGCTGGACTTTTTTCATGATATTTCCTGCTTTTCTCTCTTCTTTGTCATGCCAAAAGCGGGAATTCAACACTGCTCATGCCCATATTATCATAAATCCTTGTACATTTTTGGTTACACCTGGGATCTCTATGTACATACATACATTCAGTGTCTTGCAACTACCAACACTAATTCTCTCTCCCTCTTTAAAATGGCTGTAGGCTGGACTTTTTTCATGATATTTCCTGCTTTTCTCTCTTCTTTGTCATGCCAAAAACCGGAATTCAACACTGCTCATGCCCATATTATCATAAATCCTTGTACATTTTTGGTTACACCTGGGATCTCTATGTACATACATACATTCAGTGTCTTGCAACTGCCAACACTAATTCTCTGCCCCTCTTTAAAATGGCTGTAGGCTGGACTTTTTTCTTGATATTTCCTGCTTTTCTCTCTTCTTTGTCATGCCAAAAACCGGAATTCAACACTGCTAATGCCCATATTATCTTAAATCCTTATACATTTTTGGTTACACCTGGGATCTCTATGTACAAACATACATTCAGTGTCTTGCAACTACCAACACTAATTCTCTGTCCCTCTTTAAAATGGCTGTAATCTGGACTTTTTCTGATATTTCCTGCTTTTCTCTCTTCTTTGTCATGCCAAAAGCGGAATTCAACACTGCTCATGCCCATATTATCATAAATCCTTGTACATTTTTGGTTACACCTGGGATCTCTATGTACATACATACATTCAGGGTCTTGCAACTACCAACACTAATTCTCTGCCCCTCTTTAAAATGGCTGTAGGCTGGACTTTTTTCTTGATATTTCCTTCTTTTCTCTCTTCTTTGTCATGCCAAAAACCGGAATTCAACACTGCCAATGCCCATATTATCTTAAATCCTTATACATTTTTGGTTACACCTGGGATCTCTATGTACATACATACATTCAGTGTCTTGCAACTACCAACACTAATTCACGTCCCTCTTTAAAATGGCTGTAGGCTGGACTTTTTTCATGAAATTTCCTGCTTCTCTCTCTTCTTTGTCATGCCAAAAACAGGAATTCAACACTGCTCATGCCCATATTATCTTAAATCCTTGTACATTTTTGGTTACACCTGGGATCTCTATGTACATACATACATTCAGTGTCTTGCAACTGCCAACAGTAATTCTCTGCTCCTCTTTAAAATGGCTGTAGGCTGGACTTTTTTCTTGATATTTCCTGCTTTTCTCTCTTCTTGTCATGCCAAAAGCGGGAATTCAACACTGCTCATGCCCATATTATCATAAATCCTTGTACATTTTTGGTTACACCTGGGATCTCTATGTACATACATACATTCAGTGTCTTGCAACTACCAACACTAATTCTCTCTCCCTCTTTAAAATGGCTCTAGGCTGGACTTTTTTCTTGATACTTCCTGCTTTTCTCTCTTCTTTGTCATGCCAAAAACCGGAATTCAACACTGCTCATGCCCATATTATCTTAAATCCTTATACATTTTTGGTTACACCTGGGATCTCTATGTACAAACATACATTCAGTGTCTTGCAACTACCAACACTAATTCTCTGTCCCTCTTTAAAATGGCTGTAGGCTGGACTTTTTCTTGATATTTCCTTCTTTTCTCTCTTCTTTGTCATGCCAAAAGCGGGAATTCAACACTGCTCATGCCCATATTATCATAAATCCTTGTACATTTTTGGTTACACCTGGGATCTCTATGTACATACATACATTCAGTGTCTTGCAACTACCAACACTAATTCTCTGCCCCTCTTTAAAATGGCTGTAGGCTGGACTTTTTTCTTGATATTTCTGCTTTTCTCTCTTCTTTGTCATGCCAAAAACCGGAATTCAACACTGCCAATGCCCATATTATCTTAAATCCTTAACATTTTTGGTTACACCTGGGATCTCTATGTACATACATACATTCAGTGTCTTGCAACTACCAACACTAATTCACGTCCCTCTTTAAAATGGCTGTAGGCTGGACTTTTTTCATGAAATTTCCTGCTTTTCTCTCTTCTTTGTCATGCCAAAAACAGGAATTCAACACTGCTCATGCCCATATTATCTTAAATCCTTGTACATTTTTGGTTACACCTGGGATCTCTATGTACATACATACATTCAGTGTCTTGCAACTGCCAACACTAATTCTCTGCTCCTCTTTAAAATGGCTGTAGGCTGGACTTTTTTCATGATATTTCCTGCTTTTCTCTCTTCTTTGTCATGCCAAAAGCGGGAATTCAACACTGCTCATGCCCATATTATCATAAATCCTTGTACATTTTTGGTTACACCTGGGATCTCTATGTACATACATACATTCAGTGTCTTGCAACTACCAACACTAATTCTCTCTCCCTCTTTAAAATGGCTCTAGGCTGGACTTTTTTCTTGATACTTCCTGCTTTTCTCTCTTCTTTGTCATGCCAAAAACCGGAATTCAATACTGCTCATGCCCATATTATCTTAAATCCTTATACATTTTTGGTTACACCTGGGATCTCCATGTACATATACATACATTCAGTGTCTTGAAACTGCCAACACTAATTCTCTGTCCCTCTTTAAATTTCTGTAGGCTGGACTTTTTTCCTGCTTTTTCTCTCTACTTTGTCATGCCAAAAATGGGAATTCAACACTGCCCATTCTCATTTTCTCTTAAAGGAAGTATCCGGCGAATAATTCTACAGGAGCGCAAGAGAACGAGGTTGAATGCGCGCGCTCATAAAGTTGCCTGTCCCTCGGTCGAGAGAGCATGTGAAATTGGAGGGCGGCTCTCACCTACCCTAGCTAATTCTCTACCCGCAGTTTTCACGTTGCTATTGCTCCGAATTTAATGGAAGAAAATCGCTCAAACTTTCTGGAGACATGTTTACGCCAAGATGAACATGTTCATTTAGAAAAAAAAACTTAGGTTATTATTCCCTGGATACCTCCTTTAAATCCTTGTACATTTTTGGTAATTCTTTCTCTCTCTTTAAAATGGGGATGGACTTTTTTTTTATAAGTTTTCCTGATTTTTTCTCTTCTTGTCATCCGAAAACGGAAATTCTACACTGATCATGCCCATTTTATCTTAAATCTGTACATTTTTGGTTACACCTGAGATCTTATGTACAATATTTATTGTCTTGCAACTGCCAACACTAATTCTCTGCCCCTCTTTAAAATGGCTGTAGGCTGGACTTTTTCTTGATATTTCTTCTTTTCTCTCTTCTTTGTCATGCCAAAAACCGGAATTCAACACTGCCAATGCCCATATTATCTTAAATCCTTATACATTTTGTTACACCTGGGATCTCTATGTACATACATACATTCAGTGTCTTGCAACTGCCAACACTAATTCTCTGCCCCTCTTTATAATGGCTGTAGGCTGGACTTTTTTCTTGATACTTCCTGCTTTTCTCTCTTCTTTGTCATGCCAAAAACCGGAATTCAATACTGCTAATGTCCATATTATCTTAAATCCTTATACATTTTTGGTTACACCTGGGATCTCTATGTACAAACATACATTCAGTGTCTTGCAACTACCAACACTAATTCTCTGTCCCTCTTTAAAATGGCTGTAATCTGGACTTTTTTCTTGATATTTCCTGCTTTTCTCTCTCTTTGTCATGCCAAAAGCGGGAATTCAACACTGCTCATGCCCATATTATCATAAATCCTTGTACATTTTTGGTTACACCTGGGATCTCTATGTACATACATACATTCAGTGTCTTGCAACTACCAACACTAATTCTCTCTCCTCTTTAAAATGGCTGAAGGCTGGACTTTTTTCTTGATATTTCCTGCTTTTCTCTCTTCTTTGTCATGGTAAAAACCGGAATTCAACACTGCTAATGCCCATATTATCTTAAATCCTTGTACATTTTTGGTTACACCTAGGATCTATATATACATACATATATTCAGTGTCTTGCAACTACCAACACTAATTCACGTCCCTCTTTAAAATGGGTGTAGGCTGGACTTTTTTCTTGATATTTCCTGCTTTTCTCTCTTCTTTGTCATGGTAAAAACCGGAATTCAACACTGCTAATGCCCATATTATCTTAAAACCTTGTACATTTTCGGTTACACCTGGGATCTCTATGTACATACATACATTCAGTGTCTTGCAACTGCCAACACTAATTCTCTGTCCCTCTTTAAAATGGCTGTAGGCTGGACTTTTTTCATGAAATTTCCTGCTTTTCTCTCTTCTTTGTCATGCCAAAAACAGGAATTCAACACTGCTCATGCCCATATTATCTTAAATCCTTGTACATTTTTGGTTACACCTGGGATCTCTATGTACATACATACATTCAGTGTCTTGCAACTACCAACACTAATTCTCTGTCCCTCTTTAATATGGCTGTAGGCTGGACTTTTTTCATGAAATTTCCTGCTTTTCTCTCTTCTTTGTCATGCCAAAAACAGGAATTCAACACTGCTCATGCCCATATTATCTTAAATCCTTGTACATTTTGGTTACACCTGGGATCTCTATGTACATACATACATTCAGTGTCTTGCAACTGCCAACACTAATTCTCTGTCCCTCTTTAAAATGGCTGTAGGCTGGACTTTTTTCATGAAATTTCCTGCTTTTCTCTCTTCTTTGTCATGCCAAAAACAGGAATTCAACACTGCTCATGCCCATATTATCTTAAATCCTTGTACATTTTTGGTTACACCTGGGATCTCTATGTACATACATACATTCAGTGTCTTGCAACTACCAACACTAATTCTCTGTCCCTCTTTAATATGGCTGTAGGCTGGACTTTTTTCATGAAATTTCCTGCTTTTCTCTCTTCTTTGTCATGCCAAAAACAGGAATTCAACACTGCTCATGCCCATATTATCTTAAATCCTTGTACATTTTTGGTTACACCTGGGATCTCTATGTACATACATACATTCAGTGTCTTGCAACTGCCAACACTAATTCTCTGCTCCTCTTTAAAATGACTGTAGGTGGACTTTTTTTCTTGATTTCCTGCTTTTCTCTCTTCTTTGTCATGCCAAAAGCGGGAATTCAACACTGCTCATGCCCATATTATCATAAATCCTTGTACATTTTTGGTTACACCTGGGATCTCTATGTACATACATACATTCAGTGTCTTGCAACTACCAACACTAATTCTCTCTCCCTCTTTAAAATGGCTCTAGGCTGGACTTTTTTCATGAAATTTCCTGCTTTTCTCTCTTCTTTGTCATGCCAAAAACCGGAATTCAACACTACTAATGCCCATATTATCATAAATCCTTGTACATTTTTGGTTACACCTCTGATCTCTATGTACATACATTCAGTGTCTTGCAACTACCAACACTAATTCTCTCTCCTTCTTTAAAATGGCTCTAGGCTGGACTTTTTTCATGAAATTTCCTGCTTTTCTCTCTTCTTTGTCATGCCAAAAACCGGAATTCAACACTACTAATGCCCATATTATCATAAATCCTTGTACATTTTTGGTACACCTGGGATCTCTATGCACATACATACATTCAGTGTCTTGCAACTACCAACACTAATTCTCTCTCCCTCTTTAAAATGGCTCTAGGGGACTTTTTCATGAAATTTCCTGCTTTTTCTCTTCTTTGTCATGCAAAAAACAGGAATTCAACACTGCTCATGCCCATATTATCTTACATCCTTGTACATTTTTGGTTACACCTGGGAATCTATGTACATACATACATTCAGTGTCTTGCAACTACCAACACTAATTCTCTGTCCCTCTTTAATATGGCTGCAGGCTGGACTTTTTTCATGAAATTTCCTGCTTTTCTCTCTTCTTTGTCATGCCAAAAACAGGAATTCAACACTGCTCATGCCCATATTATCTTAAATCCTTGTACATTTTTGGTTACACCTGGGATCTCTATGTACATACATACATTCAGTGTCTTGCAACTGCCAACACTAATTCTCTGCTCCTCTTTAAAATGGCTGTAGGCTGGACTTTTTTCTTGATATTCCTGCTTTTCTCTCTTCTTTGTCATGCCAAAAGCGGGAATTCAACACTGCTCATGCCCATATTGTCATAAATCCTTGAACATTTTTGGTTACACCTGGGATCTCTATGTACATACATAGAGAACCAACAGTAATTCACGTCCCTCTTTAAAATGGCTGTAGGCTGGACTTTTTCATGAATTTCCTGCTTTCTCTCTTCTTTGTCATGCCAAAAACAGGAATTCAACACTGCTCATGCCCATATTATCTTAAATCCTTGTACATTTTTGGTTACACCTGGGATCTCTATGTACATACATACATTCAGTGTCTTGCAACTACCAACACTAATTCTCTCTCCCTCTTTAAAATGGCTGAAGGCGACTTTTTTCTTGATATTTCCTGCTTTTCTCTCTTCTTTGTCATGGTAAAAAACCGGAATTCAACACTGCTAATGCCCATATTATCTTAAATCCTTGTACATTTTGGTTACACCTAGGATCTCTATATACATACATATATTCAGTGTCTTGCAACTACCAACACTAATTCACGTCCCTCTTTAAAATGGGTGTAGGCTGGACTTTTTTCTTGATATTTCCTGCTTTTCTCTCTTCTTTGTCATGGTAAAAAACCGAATTCAACACTGCTAATGCCCATATTATCTTAAAACCTTGTACATTTTCGGTTACACCTGGGATCTCTATGTACATACATACATTCAGTGTCTTGCAACTGCAACACTAATTCTCTGTCCCTCTTTAAAATGGCTGTAGGCTGGACTTTTTTCATGAAATTTCCTGCTTTTCTCTCTTCTTTGTCATGCCAAAAACAGGAATTCAACACTGCTCATGCCCATATTATCTTAAATCCTTGTACATTTTTGGTTACACCTGGGATCTCTATGTACATACATACATTCAGTGTCTTGCAACTACCAACACTAATTCTCTGTCCCTCTTTAATATGGCTGTAGGCTGGACTTTTTCATGAAATTTCCTGCTTTTCTCTCTCTTTGTCATGCCAAAAACAGGAATTCAACACTGCTCATGCCCATATTATCTTAAATCCTTGTACATTTTTGGTTACACCTGGGATCTCTATGTACATACATACATTCAGTGTCTTGCAACTGCCAACACTAATTCTCTGTCCCTCTTTAAAATGGCTGTAGGCTGGACTTTTTTCATGAAATTTCCTGCTTTTCTCTCTTCTTTGTCATGCCAAAAACAGGAATTCAACACTGCTCATGCCCATATTATCTTAAATCCTTGTACATTTTTGGTTACACCTGGGATCTCTATGTACATACATACATTCAGTGTCTTGCAACTACAACACTAATTCTCTGTCCCTCTTTAATATGGCTGTAGGCTGGACTTTTTTCATGAAATTTCCTGCTTTTCTCTCTTCTTTGTCATGCCATAAACAGGAATTCAACACTGCTCATGCCCATATTATCTTAAATCCTTGTACATTTTTGGTTACACCTGGGATCTCTATGTACATACATACATTCAGTGTCTGCAACTGCCAACACTAATTCTCTGCTCCTCTTTAAAATGACTGTAGGCTGGACTTTTTTTCTGATTTTCCTGCTTTTCTCTCTTCTTTGTCATGCCAAAAGCGGGAATTCAACACTGCTCATGCCCATATTATCATAAATCCTTGTAACATTTTTGGTTACACCTGGGATCTCTATGTACATACATACATTCAGTGTCTTGCAACTACCAACACTAATTCTCTCTCCCTCTTTAAAATGGCTGTAGGCTGGACTTTTTTCATGAATTTCCTGCTTTCTCTCTTCTTTGTCATGCCAAAAACCGGAATTCAACACTACTAATGCCCATATTATCATAAATCCTTGTACATTTTTGGTTACACCTCTGATCTCTATGTACATACATTCAGTGTCTTGCAACTACCAACACTAATTCTCTCTCCTTCTTTAAATGGCTTAGGCTGGACTTTTTCATGAAATTTCCTGCTTTTCTCTCTTCTTTGTCATGCCAAAAACCGGAATTCAACACTACTCATGCCCATATTATCTTAAATCCTTGTACATTTTTGGTTACACCTGGGATCTCTATGTACATACATACATTCAGTGTCTTGCAACTACCAACACTAATCTCTCTCCCTCTTTAAAATGGCTGTAGGCTGGACTTTTTCATGAAATTTCCTGCTTTTCTCTTCTTTGTCATGCCAAAAACAGGAATTCAACACTGCTCATGCCCATATTATCTTAATCCTTGTACATTTTTGGTTACACCTGGGATCTCTATGTACATACATACATTCAGTGTCTTGCAACTACCAACACTAATTCTCGTCCCTCTTTAATATGGCTGCAGGCTGGACTTTTTTCATGAAATTTTTTCCGCTTTTCTCTTTTTGTCATGCCAAAAACAGGAATTCAACACTGCTCATGCCCATATTATCTTAAATCCTTGTACATTTTTGGTTACACCTGGGATCTCTATGTACATACATACATTCAGTGTCTTGCAACTGCCAACACTAATTCTCTGCTCCTCTTTAAAATGGCTGTAGGCTGGACTTTTTCTTGATATTTCCTGCTTTTTCTCTTCTTTGTCATGCCAAAAGCGGAATCAACACTGCTCATGCCCATATTATCATAAATCCTTGAACATTTTTGGTTACACCTGGGATCTCTTGTACATACATTAGAGAACCAACAGTAATTCTGTCCCTCTTTAAAATGGCTGTAGGCTGGATTTTTTCATGAATTTCCTGCTTTTCTCTCTTCTTTGTCATGCCAAAAACAGGAATTCAACACTGCTCATGCCCATATTATCTTAAATCCTTGTACATTTTTGGTTACACCTGGGATCTCTATGTACATACATTACATTCAGTGTCTTGCAACTGCCAACACTAATTCTCTCTCCTCTTAAAATGGCTGTAGGCTGGACTTTTTTCATGATTTTCCTGCTTTTCTCTCTTCTTTGTCATGCCAAAAGCGGGAATTCAACAACTGCTCATGCCCAGATTATCATAAATCCTTGTACATTTTTGGTTACACCTGGGATCTCTATGTACATACATACATTCAGTGTCTTGCAACTACCAACACTAATTCTCTCTCCCTCTTTAAAATGGCTCTAGGCTGGACTTTTTCATGAAATTCCTGCTTTTCTCTCTTCTTTGTCTCCAAAAAACAGGGAATTCAACACTGCTCATGCCATATTATCTTAAATCCTTGTACATTTTTGGTTACACCTGGGATCTCTATGTACATACATACATTCAGTGTCTTGCAACTGCCAACACTAATTCTCTGCTCCTCTTTAAAATGGCTGTAGGCTGGACTTTTTTCTTGATTTTCTGCTTTTCTCTCTTCTTTGTCATGCCAAAAAGCGGGAATTCAACACTGCTCATGCCCTATTATCATAAATCCTTGTACATTTTTGGTTACACCTGGGATCTCTATGTACATACATACATTCAGTGTCTTGCAACTACCAACACTAATCTCTCTCCCTCTTTAAAATGGCTCTAGGCTGGACTTTTTCATGAAATTTCCTGCTTTTTCTCTCTTCTTTGTCATGCCAAAAAAAAAACCGGAATTCAACACTACTAATGCCCATATTATCATAAATCCTGTACATTTTTTGGTTACACCTGGGATCTCTATGTACATACATACATTCAGTGTCTTGCAACTACCAACACTAATTCTCTCTCCCTCTTTAAAATGGCTCTAGGTGGACTTTTTCATGAAATTTCCTGCTTTTCTCTCTTCTTGTCATGCCAAAAAACGGAATTCAACACTGCTCATGCCCAATTATCATAAATCCTTGTACATTTTTGGTTACACCTGGGATCTCTATGTACATACATTCAGTGTCTGCAACTACCAACACTAATCTCTCTCCCTCTTTAAAATGGCTCTAGGCTGGACTTTTTTCATGAAATTTCCTGTTTTCTCTCTTCTTTGTCATGCCAAAAACAGGATTCACACTGCTCATGCCCATATTATCTTAAATCCTTGTACATTTTGGTTACACCTGGGATCTCTATGTACATACATACATTCAGTGTCTTGCAACTACCAACACTAATTCTCTGTCCCTCTTTAATATGGCTGCAGGCTGGACTTTTTTCATGAAAATTCCTGCTTTTCTCTCTTCTTTGTCATGCCAAAAACAGGAATTCAACACTGCTCATGCCCATATTATCTTAAATCCTTGTGTACATTTTTGGTTACACCTGGGATCTCTATGTACATACATACATTCAGTGTCTTGCAACTGCCAACACTAATTCTCTGCTGCTCTTAAAATGGCTGTAGGCTGGACTTTTTTCTTGATATTTCCTGCTTTTCTCTCTTCTTTGTCATGCCAAAAGCGGGAATTCAACACTGCTCATGCCCATATTGTCATAAATCCTTGAACATTTTGGTTACACCTGGGATCTCTATGTACATACATAGAGAACCAACAGTAATTTCACGTCCCTCTTTAAAATGGCTGTAGGCTGGACTTTTTTCATGAAATTTCCTGCTTTTCTCTCTTCTTTGTCATGCCAAAAACAGGAATAAAACACTGCTCATGCCCATATTATCTTAAATCCTTGTACATTTTTGGTTACACCTGGGATCTCTATGTACATACATACATTCAGTAGTGTCTTGCAACTGCCAACACTAATTCTCTGCTCCTCTTTAAATGGCTGTAGGCTGGACTTTTTTCTTGATTTTCCTGCTTTTCTCTCTTCTTT
>CALZFC010000165.1:0-209384 GCA_945643635.1 Allodiplogaster sudhausi | reverse complement strand
TGTGTAATGTTGGCTCCGCCGCAGCAGAGCCTTTCCAAATTTAGATTTAGCCACACCTCTCGGTGAGCCAGACCGAATGTGTACCTCAATTTGGAACCCGCAGTTGACGATGTGGGAAAGTCATTCATGCGAAGGACCACTGCACAATACACTCGCCGTATTTATCAATGTAGAAGGATTTCTTTCATGAATAATTTATTTTAGAAATATTTAATTAACAGACGAGATCAATCCTTATTACTTGTGTAATTGTTGGCTCCGCCGCAGCAGAGCCTTTCCAAATTTAGATTTAGGCCACACCTCTCGGTGAGCCAGACCGAATGTGTACCTCAAATTTGGAACCCGCAGGTTGACGATGTGGGAAAGTCATTCATGCGAAGGACCACTGCACAATACACTCGCCGTATTTATCAATGTAGAAGGATTTCTTTCATGAATAAATTTATTTTAGAATATTTAATTAACACGAGATCAATTCTTATTTCTTGTGTAATTGTTGGCTCCGCCGCAGCAGAGCCTTTCCAAAATTTAGATTTAGGCCACACCTCTCGGTGAGCCAGACCGAATGTGTACCTCAAATTTGGAACCCGCAGGTTGACGATGTGGGAAAGTCATTCATGCGGAAGGACCACTGCACAATACACTCGCCGTATTTATCAATGTAGAAGGATTTCTTTCATGATAAATTTATTTTAGAAATATTTAATTAACACACGAGATCAATTCTCATTTCTTGTGTAATTGTTGGCTCCGCCGCAGCAGAGCCTTTCCAAAATTTAGATTTAGGCCACACCTCTCGGTGAGCCAGACCGAATGTGTACCTCAAATTTGGAACCCGTAGGTTGACGATGTGGAAAGTCATTCAGCGGAAGGACCACTGCACAATACACTCGCCGTATTTATCAATGTAGAAGGATTTCTTTCATGAATAAATTTATTTTAGAAATATTTAATTAACACACGAGATCAATCCTCATTTCTTGTGTAATTGTTGGCTCCGCCGCAGCAGAGCCTTTCCAAAATTTAGATTTAGGCCACACCTCTCGGTGAGCCAGACCGAATGTGTACCTCAATTTGGAACCCGCAGGTTGACGATGTGGGAAAGTCATTCATGCGAAGGACCACTGCACAATACACTCGCCGTATTTATCAATGTAGAAGGATTTCTTTCATGAATAAATTTATTTTAGAAATATTTAATTAACACACGAGATCAATTCTCATTTCTTGTGTAATTGTTGGCTCCGCCGCAGCAGAGCCTTTCCAAAATTTAGATTTAGGCCACACCTCTCGGTGAGCCAGACCGAATGTGTACCTCAAATTTGGAACCCGCAGGTGACGATGTGGGAAAGTCATTCATGCGGAGGACCACTGCACAATACACTCGCCGTATTTATCAATGTAGAAGGATTTCTTTCATGAATAAATTTATTTTAGAAATATTTAATTAACACACGAGATCAATTCTCATTTCTTGTGTAATTGTTGGCTCCGCCGCAGCAGAGCCTTTCCAAAATTTAGATTTAGGCCACACCTCTCGGTGAGCCAGACCGAATGTGTACCTCAAATTTGGAACCCGCAGGTTGACGATGTGGGAAAGTCATTCATGCGGAAGGACCACTGCACAATACACTCGCCGTATTTATCAATGTAGAAGGATTTCTTTCATGAATAAATTTATTTTAGAAATATTTAATTAACACACGAGATCAATCCTATTACTTGTGTAATTGTTGGCTCCGCCGCAGCAGAGCCTTTCCAAAATTTAGATTTAGGCCACACCTCTCGGTGAGCCAGACCGAATGTGTACCTCAAATTTGGAACCCGCAGGTTGACGATGTGGGAAAGTCATTCATGCGGAAGGACCACTGCACAATACACTCGCCGTATTTATCAATGTAGAAGGATTTCTTTCATGAATAAATTTATTTTAGAAATATTTAATTAACAGACGAGATCAATCCTATTACTTGTGTAATTGTTGGCTCCGCCGCAGCAGAGCCTTTCCAAAATTTAGATTTAGGCCACACCTCTCGGTGAGCCAGACCGAATGTGTACCTCAAATTTGGAACCCGCAGGTTGACGATGTGGGAAAGTCATTCATGCGGAAGGACCACTGCACAATACACTCGCCGTATTTATCAATGTAGAAGGATTTCTTTCATGAATAAATTTATTTTAGAAATATTTAATTAACACACGAGATCAATTCTCATTTCTTGTGTAATTGTTGGCTCCGCCGCAGCAGAGCCTTTCCAAAATTTAGATTTAGGCCACACCTCTCGGTGAGCCAGACCGAATGTGTACCTCAAATTTGGAACCCGCAGGTTGACGATGTGGGAAAGTCATTCATGCGGAAGGACCACTGCACAATACACTCGCCGTATTTATCAATGTAGAAGGATTTCTTTCATGAATAAATTTATTTTAGAAATATTTAATTAACACACGAGATCAATCCTTATTACTTGTGTAATTGTTGGCTCCGCCGCAGCAGAGCCTTTCCAAAATTTAGATTTAGGCCACACCTCTCGGTGAGCCAGACCGAATGTGTACCTCAAATTTGGAACCCGCAGGTTGACGATGTGGGAAAGTCATTCATGCGGAAGGACCACTGCACAATACACTCGCCGTATTTATCAATGTAGAAGGATTTCTTTCATGAATAAATTTATTTTAGAAATATTTAATTAACACACGAGATCAATTCTCATTTCTTGTGTAATTGTTGGCTCCGCCGCAGCAGAGCCTTTCCAAAATTTAGATTTAGGCCACACCTCTCGGTGAGCCAGACCGAATGTGTACCTCAAATTTGGAACCCGCAGGTTGACGATGTGGGAAAGTCATTCATGCGGAAGGACCACTGCACAATACACTCGCCGTATTTATCAATGTAGAAGGATTTCTTTCATGAATAAATTTATTTTAGAAATATTTAATTAACACACGAGATCAATTCTTATTACTTGTGTAATTGTTGGCTCCGCCGCAGCAGAGCCTTTCCAAAATTTAGATTTAGGCCACACCTCTCGGTGAGCCAGACCGAATGTGTACCTCAAATTTGGAACCCGCAGGTTGACGATGTGGGAAAGTCATTCAGGCGGAAGGACCACTGCACAATACACTCGCCGTATTTATCAATGTAGAAGGATTTCTTTCATGAATAAATTTATTTTAGAAATATTTAATTAACACACGAGATCAATTCTCATTTCTTGTGTAATTGTTGGCTCCGCCGCAGCAGAGCCTTTCCAAAATTTAGATTTAGGCCACACCTCTCGGTGAGCCAGACCGAATGTGTACCTCAAATTTGGAACCCGCAGGTTGACGATGTGGGAAAGTCATTCATGCGGAAGGACCACTGCACAATACACTCGCCGTATTTATCAATGTAGAAGGATTTCTTTCATGAATAAATTTATTTTA
Organism: Allodiplogaster sudhausi; assembly: GCA_945643635.1. Classification (NCBI taxonomy): domain Eukaryota; kingdom Metazoa; phylum Nematoda; class Chromadorea; order Rhabditida; family Diplogasteridae; genus Allodiplogaster; species Allodiplogaster sudhausi. The sequence continues at coordinate 205,958 of CALZFC010000165.1, read as the reverse complement.
GAAATATTTAATTAACACACGAGATCAATTCTCATTTCTTGTGTAATTGTTGGCTCCGCCGCAGCAGAGCCTTTCCAAAATTTAGATTTAGGCCACACCTCTCGGTGAGCCAGACCGAATGTGTACCTCAAATTTGGAACCCGCAGGTTGACGATGTGGGAAAGTCATTCATGCGGAAGGACCACTGCACAATACACTCGCCGTATTTATCAATGTAGAAGGATTTCTTTCATGAATAAATTTATTTTAGAAATATTTAATTAACAGACGAGATCAATCCTTATTACTTGTGTAATTGTTGGCTCCGCCGCAGCAGAGCCTTTCCAAAATTTAGATTTAGGCCACACCTCTCGGTGAGCCAGACCGAATGTGTACCTCAATTTGGAACCCGCAGGTTGACGATGTGGGAAAGTCATTCATGCGGAAGGACCACTGCACAATACACTCGCCGTATTTATCAATGTAGAAGGATTTCTTTCATGAATAAATTTATTTTAGAAATATTTAATTAACACACGAGATCAATTCTCATTTCTTGTGTAATTGTTGGCTCCGCCGCAGCAGAGCCTTTCCAAAATTTAGATTTAGGCCACACCTCTCGGTGAGCCAGACCGAATGTGTACCTCAAATTTGGAACCCGCAGGTTGACGATGTGGGAAAGTCATTCATGCGGAAGGACCACTGCACAATACACTCGCCGTATTTATCAATGTAGAAGGATTTCTTTCATGAATAAATTTATTTTAGAAATATTTAATTAACACACGAGATCAATTCTCATTTCTTGTGTAATTGTTGGCTCCGCCGCAGCAGAGCCTTTCCAAAATTTAGATTTAGGCCACACCTCTCGGTGAGCCAGACCGAATGTGTACCTCAAATTTGGAACCCGCAGGTTGACGATGTGGGAAAGTCATTCATGCGGAAGGACCACTGCACAATACACTCGCCGTATTTATCAATGTAGAAGGATTTCTTTCATGAATAAATTTATTTTAGAAATATTTAATTAACAGACGAGATCAATCCTTATTACTTGTGTAATTGTTGGCTCCGCCGCAGCAGAGCCTTTCCAAAATTTAGATTTAGGCCACACCTCTCGGTGAGCCAGACCGAATGTGTACCTCAAATTTGGAACCCGCAGGTTGACGATGTGGGAAAGTCATTCATGCGGAAGGACCACTGCACAATACACTCGCCGTATTTATCAATGTAGAAGGATTTCTTTCATGAATAAATTTATTTTAGAAATATTTAATTAACACACGAGATCAATTCTCATTTCTTGTGTAATTGTTGGCTCCGCCGCAGCAGAGCCTTTCCAAAATTTAGATTTAGGCCACACCTCTCGGTGAGCCAGACCGAATGTGTACCTCAAATTTGGAACCCGCAGGTTGACGATGTGGGAAAGTCATTCATGCGGAAGGACCACTGCACAATACACTCGCCGTATTTATCAATGTAGAAGGATTTCTTTCATGAATAAATTTATTTTAGAAATATTTAATTAACACACGAGATCAATTCTCATTTCTTGTGTAATTGTTGGCTCCGCCGCAGCAGAGCCTTTCCAAAATTTAGATTTAGGCCACACCTCTCGGTGAGCCAGACCGAATGTGTACCTCAAATTTGGAACCCGCAGGTTGACGATGTGGGAAAGTCATTCATGCGGAAGGACCACTGCACAATACACTCGCCGTATTTATCAATGTAGAAGGATTTCTTTCATGAATAAATTTATTTTAGAAATATTTAATTAACACACGAGATCAATCCTTATTACTTGTGTAATTGTTGGCTCCGCCGCAGCAGAGCCTTTCCAAAATTTAGATTTAGGCCACACCTCTCGGTGAGCCAGACCGAATGTGTACCTCAAATTTGGAACCCGCAGGTTGACGATGTGGGAAAGTCATTCATGCGGAAGGACCACTGCACAATACACTCGCCGTATTTATCAATGTAGAAGGATTTCTTTCATGAATAAATTTATTTTAGAAATATTTAATTAACACACGAGATCAATTCTCATTTCTTGTGTAATTGTTGGCTCCGCCGCAGCAGAGCCTTTCCAAAATTTAGATTTAGGCCACACCTCTCGGTGAGCCAGACCGAATGTGTACCTCAAATTTGGAACCCGCAGGTTGACGATGTGGGAAAGTCATTCATGCGGAAGGACCACTGCACAATACACTCGCCGTATTTATCAATGTAGAAGGATTTCTTTCATGAATAAATTTATTTTAGAAATATTTAATTAACACACGAGATCAATTCTCATTTCTTGTGTAATTGTTGGCTCCGCCGCAGCAGAGCCTTTCCAAAATTTAGATTTAGGCCACACCTCTCGGTGAGCCAGACCGAATGTGTACCTCAAATTTGGAACCCGCAGGTTGACGATGTGGGAAAGTCATTCATGCGGAAGGACCACTGCACAATACACTCGCCGTATTTATCAATGTAGAAGGATTTCTTTCATGAATAAATTTATTTTAGAAATATTTAATTAACACACGAGATCAATTCTCATTTCTTGTGTAATTGTTGGCTCCGCCGCAGCAGAGCCTTTCCAAAATTTAGATTTAGGCCACACCTCTCGGTGAGCCAGACCGAATGTGTACCTCAAATTTGGAACCCGCAGGTTGACGATGTGGGAAAGTCATTGCACCACTATACTCGCCGTATTTATCAATGTAGAAGGATTTCTTTCATGAATAAATTTATTTTAGAAATATTTAATTAACACACGAGATCAATTCTCATTTCTTGTGTAATTGTTGGCTCCGCCGCAGCAGAGCCTTTCCAAAATTTAGATTTAGGCCACACCTCTCGGTGAGCCAGACCGAATGTGTACCTCAAATTTGGAACCCGTAGGTTGGCGACGTAGGAAAGTCATTCAGGCGGAAGGACCACTGCACAATACACTCGCCGTATTTATCAATGTAGAAGGATTTCTTTCATGAATAAATTTATTTTAGAAATATTTAATTAACACACGAGATCAATTCTCATTCTTGTGTAATTGTTGGCTCCGCCGCAGCAGAGCCTTTCCAAAATTTAGATTTAGGCCACACCTCTCGGTGAGCCAGACCGAATGTGTACCTCAAATTTGGAACCCGCAGGTTGACGATGTGGGAAAGTCATTCAGGCGGAAGGACCACTGCACAATACACTCGCCGTATTTATCAATGTAGAAGGATTTCTTTCATGAATAAATTTATTTTAGAAATATTTAATTAACACACGAGATCAATTCTCATTTCTTGTGTAATTGTTGGCTCCGCCGCAGCAGAGCCTTTCCAAAATTTAGATTTAGGCCACACCTCTCGGTGAGCCAGACCGAATGTGTACCTCAAATTTGGAACCCGCAGGTTGACGATGTGGGAAAGTCATTCATGCGGAAGGACCACTGCACAATACACTCGCCGTATTTATCAATGTAGAAGGATTTCTTTCATGAATAAATTTATTTTAGAAATATTTAATTAACACACGAGATCAATTCTCATTTCTTGTGTAATTGTTGGCTCCGCCGCAGCAGAGCCTTTCCAAAATTTAGATTTAGGCCACACCTCTCGGTGAGCCAGACCGAATGTGTACCTCAAATTTGGAACCCGCAGGTTGACGATGTGGGAAAGTCATTCATGCGGAAGGACCACTGCACAATACACTCGCCGTATTTATCAATGTAGAAGGATTTCTTTCATGAATAAATTTATTTTAGAAATATTTAATTAACACACGAGATCAATTCTCATTCTTGTGTAATTGTTGGCTCCGCCGCAGCAGAGCCTTTCCAAAATTTAGATTTAGGCCACACCTCTCGGTGAGCCAGACCGAATGTGTACCTCAAATTTGGAACCCGCAGGTTGACGATGTGGGAAGTCATTCAGGCGGAAGGACCACTGCACAATACACTCGCCGTATTTATCAATGTAGAAGGATTTATTTCATGAATAAATTTATTTTAGAAATATTTAATTAACACACGAGATCAATTCTCATTTCTTGTGTAATTGTTGGCTCCGCCGCAGCAGAGCCTTTCCAAAATTTAGATTTAGGCCACACCTCTCGGTGAGCCAGACCGAATGTGTACCTCAAATTTGGAACCCGCAGGTTGGCGACGTAGGAAAGTCATTCAGGCGGAAGGACCACTGCACAATACACTCGCCGTATTTATCAATGTAGAAGGATTTCTTTCATGAATAAATTTATTTTAGAAATATTTAATTAACACACGAGATCAATTCTCATTTCTTGTGTAATTGTTGGCTCCGCCGCAGCAGAGCCTTTCCAAAATTTAGATTTAGGCCACACCTCTCGGTGAGCCAGACCGAATGTGTACCTCAAATTTGGAACCCGCAGGTTGACGATGTGGGAAAGTCATTCATGCGGAAGGACCACTGCACAATACACTCGCCGTATTTATCAATGTAGAAGGATTTCTTTCATGAATAAATTTATTTTAGAAATATTTAATTAACACACGAGATCAATCCTATTACTTGTGTAATTGTTGGCTCCGCCGCAGCAGAGCCTTTCCAAAATTTAGATTTAGGCCACACCTCTCGGTGAGCCAGACCGAATGTGTACCTCAAATTTGGAACCCGCAGGTTGACGATGTGGGAAAGTCATTCATGCGGAAGGACCACTGCACAATACACTCGCCGTATTTATCAATGTAGAAGGATTTATTTCATGAATAAATTTATTTTAGAAATATTTAATTAACACACGAGATCAATTCTTATTACTTGTGTAATTGTTGGCTCCGCCGCAGCAGAGCCTTTCCAAAATTTAGATTTAGGCCACACCTCTCGGTGAGCCAGACCGAATGTGTACCTCAAATTTGGAACCCGCAGGTTGACGATGTGGGAAAGTCATTCATGCGGAAGGACCACTGCACAATACACTCGCCGTATTTATCAATGTAGAAGGATTTCTTTCATGAATAAATTTATTTTAGAAATATTTAATTAACACACGAGATCAATTCTCATTTCTTGTGTAATTGTTGGCTCCGCCGCAGCAGAGCCTTTCCAAAATTTAGATTTAGGCCACACCTCTCGGTGAGCCAGACCGAATGTGTACCTCAAATTTGGAACCCGCAGGTTGACGATGTGGGAAAGTCATTCATGCGGAAGGACCACTGCACAATACACTCGCCGTATTTATCAATGTAGAAGGATTTCTTTCATGAATAAATTTATTTTAGAAATATTTAATTAACACACGAGATCAATTCTCATTTCTTGTGTAATTGTTGGCTCCGCCGCAGCAGAGCCTTTCCAAAATTTAGATTTAGGCCACACCTCTCGGTGAGCCAGACCGAATGTGTACCTCAAATTTGGAACCCGCAGGTTGACGATGTGGGAAAGTCATTCATGCGGAAGGACCACTGCACAATACACTCGCCGTATTTATCAATGTAGAAGGATTTCTTTCATGAATAAATTTATTTTAGAAATATTTAATTAACACACGAGATCAATTCTCATTACTTGTGTAATTGTTGGCTCCGCCGCAGCAGAGCCTTTCCAAAATTTAGATTTAGGCCACACCTCTCGGTGAGCCAGACCGAATGTGTACCTCAAATTTGGAACCCGCAGGTTGACGATGTGGGAAAGTCATTCAGGCGGAAGGACCACTGCACAATACACTCGCCGTATTTATCAATGTAGAAGGATTTCTTTCATGAATAAATTTATTTTAGAAATATTTAATTAACACACGAGATCAATTCTCATTTCTTGTGTAATTGTTGGCTCCGCCGCAGCAGAGCCTTTCCAAAATTTAGATTTAGGCCACACCTCTCGGTGAGCCAGACCGAATGTGTACCTCAAATTTGGAACCCGCAGGTTGACGATGTGGGAAAGTCATTCATGCGGAAGGACCACTGCACAATACACTCGCCGTATTTATCAATGTAGAAGGATTTCTTTCATGAATAAATTTATTTTAGAAATATTTAATTAACACACGAGATCAATTCTCATTTCTTGTGTAATTGTTGGCTCCGCCGCAGCAGAGCCTTTCCAAAATTTAGATTTAGGCCACACCTCTCGGTGAGCCAGACCGAATGTGTACCTCAAATTTGGAACCCGCAGGTTGACGATGTGGGAAAGTCATTCATGCGGAAGGACCACTGCACAATACACTCGCCGTATTTATCAATGTAGAAGGATTTCTTTCATGAATAAATTTATTTTAGAAATATTTAATTAACACACGAGATCAATTCTCATTTCTTGTGTAATTGTTGGCTCCGCCGCAGCAGAGCCTTTCCAAAATTTAGATTTAGGCCACACCTCTCGGTGAGCCAGACCGAATGTGTACCTCAAATTTGGAACCCGCAGGTTGACGATGTGGGAAAGTCATTCATGCGGAAGGACCACTGCACAATACACTCGCCGTATTTATCAATGTAGAAGGATTTCTTTCATGAATAAATTTATTTTAGAAATATTTAATTAACACACGAGATCAATCCTTATTACTTGTGTAATTGTTGGCTCCGCCGCAGCAGAGCCTTTCCAAAATTTAGATTTAGGCCACACCTCTCGGTGAGCCAGACCGAATGTGTACCTCAAATTTGGAACCCGCAGGTTGACGATGTGGGAAAGTCATTCATGCGGAAGGACCACTGCACAATACACTCGCCGTATTTATCAATGTAGAAGGATTTCTTTCATGAATAAATTTATTTTAGAAATATTTAATTAACACACGAGATCAATTCTCATTTCTTGTGTAATTGTTGGCTCCGCCGCAGCAGAGCCTTTCCAAAATTTAGATTTAGGCCACACCTCTCGGTGAGCCAGACCGAATGTGTACCTCAAATTTGGAACCCGCAGGTTGACGATGTGGGAAAGTCATTCATGCGGAAGGACCACTGCACAATACACTCGCCGTATTTATCAATGTAGAAGGATTTCTTTCATGAATAAATTTATTTTAGAAATATTTAATTAACACACGAGATCAATTCTCATTTCTTGTGTAATTGTTGGCTCCGCCGCAGCAGAGCCTTTCCAAAATTTAGATTTAGGCCACACCTCTCGGTGAGCCAGACCGAATGTGTACCTCAAATTTGGAACCCGCAGGTTGACGATGTGGGAAAGTCATTCATGCGGAAGGACCACTGCACAATACACTCGCCGTATTTATCAATGTAGAAGGATTTCTTTCATGAATAAATTTATTTTAGAAATATTTAATTAACACACGAGATCAATTCTCATTCTTGTGTAATTGTTGGCTCCGCCGCAGCAGAGCCTTTCCAAAATTTAGATTTAGGCCACACCTCTCGGTGAGCCAGACCGAATGTGTACCTCAAATTTGGAACCCGCAGGTTGACGATGTGGGAAAGTCATTCATGCGGAAGGACCACTGCACAATACACTCGCCGTATTTATCAATGTAGAAGGATTTCTTTCATGAATAAATTTATTTTAGAAATATTTAATTAACACACGAGATCAATTCTCATTCTTGTGTAATTGTTGGCTCCGCCGCAGCAGAGCCTTTCCAAAATTTAGATTTAGGCCACACCTCTCGGTGAGCCAGACCGAATGTGTACCTCAAATTTGGAACCCGCAGGTTGACGATGTGGGAAAGTCATTCATGCGGAAGGACCACTGCACAATACACTCGCCGTATTTATCAATGTAGAAGGATTTCTTTCATGAATAAATTTATTTTAGAAATATTTAATTAACACACGAGATCAATCCTTATTACTTGTGTAATTGTTGGCTCCGCCGCAGCAGAGCCTTTCCAAAATTTAGATTTAGGCCACACCTCTCGGTGAGCCAGACCGAATGTGTACCTCAAATTTGGAACCCGCAGGTTGACGATGTGGGAAAGTCATTCATGCGGAAGGACCACTGCACAATACACTCGCCGTATTTATCAATGTAGAAGGATTTCTTTCATGAATAAATTTATTTTAGAAATATTTAATTAACACACGAGATCAATTCTCATTTCTTGTGTAATTGTTGGCTCCGCCGCAGCAGAGCCTTTCCAAAATTTAGATTTAGGCCACACCTCTCGGTGAGCCAGACCGAATGTGTACCTCAAATTTGGAACCCGCAGGTTGACGATGTGGGAAAGTCATTCATGCGGAAGGACCACTGCACAATACACTCGCCGTATTTATCAATGTAGAAGGATTTCTTTCATGAATAAATTTATTTTAGAAATATTTAATTAACACACGAGATCAATTCTCATTTCTTGTGTAATTGTTGGCTCCGCCGCAGCAGAGCCTTTCCAAAATTTAGATTTAGGCCACACCTCTCGGTGAGCCAGACCGAATGTGTACCTCAAATTTGGAACCCGCAGGTTGACGATGTGGGAAAGTCATTCATGCGGAAGGACCACTGCACAATACACTCGCCGTATTTATCAATGTAGAAGGATTTCTTTCATGAATAAATTTATTTTAGAAATATTTAATTAACACACGAGATCAATTCTCATTCTTGTGTAATTGTTGGCTCCGCCGCAGCAGAGCCTTTCCAAAATTTAGATTTAGGCCACACCTCTCGGTGAGCCAGACCGAATGTGTACCTCAAATTTGGAACCCGCAGGTTGACGATGTAGGAAAGTCATTGCACCACTATACACTCGCCGTATTTATCAATGTAGAAGGATTTATTTCATGAATAAATTTATTTTAGAAATATTTAATTAACACACGAGATCAATTCTCATTACTTGTGTAATTGTTGGCTCCGCCGCAGCAGAGCCTTTCCAAAATTTAGATTTAGGCCACACCTCTCGGTGAGCCAGACCGAATGTGTACCTCAAATTTGGAACCCGTAGGTTGGCGATGTAGGAAAGTCATTCAGGCGGAAGGACCACTGCACAATACACTCGCCGTATTTATCAATGTAGAAGGATTTCTTTCATGAATAAATTTATTTTAGAAATATTTAATTAACACACGAGATCAATTCTCATTTCTTGTGTAATTGTTGGCTCCGCCGCAGCAGAGCCTTTCCAAAATTTAGATTTAGGCCACACCTCTCGGTGAGCCAGACCGAATGTGTACCTCAAATTTGGAACCCGCAGGTTGACGATGTGGGAAAGTCATTCATGCGGAAGGACCACTGCACAATACACTCGCCGTATTTATCAATGTAGAAGGATTTCTTTCATGAATAAATTTATTTTAGAAATATTTAATTAACACACGAGATCAATCCTATTACTTGTGTAATTGTTGGCTCCGCCGCAGCAGAGCCTTTCCAAAATTTAGATTTAGGCCACACCTCTCGGTGAGCCAGACCGAATGTGTACCTCAAATTTGGAACCCGCAGGTTGACGATGTGGGAAAGTCATTCATGCGGAAGGACCACTGCACAATACACTCGCCGTATTTATCAATGTAGAAGGATTTCTTTCATGAATAAATTTATTTTAGAAATATTTAATTAACACACGAGATCAATTCTCATTTCTTGTGTAATTGTTGGCTCCGCCGCAGCAGAGCCTTTCCAAAATTTAGATTTAGGCCACACCTCTCGGTGAGCCAGACCGAATGTGTACCTCAAATTTGGAACCCGCAGGTTGACGATGTGGGAAAGTCATTCATGCGGAAGGACCACTGCACAATACACTCGCCGTATTTATCAATGTAGAAGGATTTCTTTCATGAATAAATTTATTTTAGAAATATTTAATTAACACACGAGATCAATTCTCATTTCTTGTGTAATTGTTGGCTCCGCCGCAGCAGAGCCTTTCCAAAATTTAGATTTAGGCCACACCTCTCGGTGAGCCAGACCGAATGTGTACCTCAAATTTGGAACCCGCAGGTTGACGATGTGGGAAAGTCATTCATGCGGAAGGACCACTGCACAATACACTCGCCGTATTTATCAATGTAGAAGGATTTCTTTCATGAATAAATTTATTTTAGAAATATTTAATTAACACACGAGATCAATTCTCATTTCTTGTGTAATTGTTGGCTCCGCCGCAGCAGAGCCTTTCCAAAATTTAGATTTAGGCCACACCTCTCGGTGAGCCAGACCGAATGTGTACCTCAAATTTGGAACCCGCAGGTTGACGATGTGGGAAAGTCATTCATGCGGAAGGACCACTGCACAATACACTCGCCGTATTTATCAATGTAGAAGGATTTCTTTCATGAATAAATTTATTTTAGAAATATTTAATTAACACACGAGATCAATTCTCATTCTTGTGTAATTGTTGGCTCCGCCGCAGCAGAGCCTTTCCAAAATTTAGATTTAGGCCACACCTCTCGGTGAGCCAGACCGAATGTGTACCTCAAATTTGGAACCCGTAGGTTGGCGATGTAGGAAAGTCATTCAGGCGGAAGGACCACTGCACAATACACTCGCCGTATTTATCAATGTAGAAGGATTTCTTTCATGAATAAATTTATTTTAGAAATATTTAATTAACACACGAGATCAATTCTCATTTCTTGTGTAATTGTTGGCTCCGCCGCAGCAGAGCCTTTCCAAAATTTAGATTTAGGCCACACCTCTCGGTGAGCCAGACCGAATGTGTACCTCAAATTTGGAACCCGCAGGTTGACGATGTGGGAAAGTCATTCATGCGGAAGGACCACTGCACAATACACTCGCCGTATTTATCAATGTAGAAGGATTTCTTTCATGAATAAATTTATTTTAGAAATATTTAATTAACACACGAGATCAATTCTCATTTCTTGTGTAATTGTTGGCTCCGCCGCAGCAGAGCCTTTCCAAAATTTAGATTTAGGCCACACCTCTCGGTGAGCCAGACCGAATGTGTACCTCAAATTTGGAACCCGCAGGTTGACGATGTGGGAAAGTCATTCATGCGGAAGGACCACTGCACAATACACTCGCCGTATTTATCAATGTAGAAGGATTTCTTTCATGAATAAATTTATTTTAGAAATATTTAATTAACACACGAGATCAATTCTCATTTCTTGTGTAATTGTTGGCTCCGCCGCAGCAGAGCCTTTCCAAAATTTAGATTTAGGCCACACCTCTCGGTGAGCCAGACCGAATGTGTACCTCAAATTTGGAACCCGCAGGTTGACGATGTGGGAAAGTCATTGCACCCTATACTCGCCGTATTTATCAATGTAGAAGGATTTATTTCATGAATAAATTTATTTTAGAAATATTTAATTAACACACGAGATCAATTCTCATTTCTTGTGTAATTGTTGGCTCCGCCGCAGCAGAGCCTTTCCAAAATTTAGATTTAGGCCACACCTCTCGGTGAGCCAGACCGAATGTGTACCTCAAATTTGGAACCCGTAGGTTGGCGACGTGGGAAAGTCATTCAGGCGGAAGGACCACTGCACAATACACTCGCCGTATTTATCAATGTAGAAGGATTTCTTTCATGAATAAATTTATTTTAGAAATATTTAATTAACACACGAGATCAATTCTCATTTCTTGTGTAATTGTTGGCTCCGCCGCAGCAGAGCCTTTCCAAAATTTAGATTTAGGCCACACCTCTCGGTGAGCCAGACCGAATGTGTACCTCAAATTTGGAACCCGCAGGTTGACGATGTGGGAAAGTCATTCATGCGGAAGGACCACTGCACAATACACTCGCCGTATTTATCAATGTAGAAGGATTTCTTTCATGAATAAATTTATTTTAGAAATATTTAATTAACACACGAGATCAATCCTTATTACTTGTGTAATTGTTGGCTCCGCCGCAGCAGAGCCTTTCCAAAATTTAGATTTAGGCCACACCTCTCGGTGAGCCAGACCGAATGTGTACCTCAAATTTGGAACCCGCAGGTTGACGATGTGGGAAAGTCATTCATGCGGAAGGACCACTGCACAATACACTCGCCGTATTTATCAATGTAGAAGGATTTATTTCATGAATAAATTTATTTTAGAAATATTTAATTAACACACGAGATCAATTCTCATTACTTGTGTAATTGTTGGCTCCGCCGCAGCAGAGCCTTTCCAAAATTTAGATTTAGGCCACACCTCTCGGTGAGCCAGACCGAATGTGTACCTCAAATTTGGAACCCGCAGGTTGACGATGTGGGAAAGTCATTCATGCGGAAGGACCACTGCACAATACACTCGCCGTATTTATCAATGTAGAAGGATTTCTTTCATGAATAAATTTATTTTAGAAATATTTAATTAACACACGAGATCAATTCTCATTTCTTGTGTAATTGTTGGCTCCGCCGCAGCAGAGCCTTTCCAAAATTTAGATTTAGGCCACACCTCTCGGTGAGCCAGACCGAATGTGTACCTCAAATTTGGAACCCGCAGGTTGACGATGTGGGAAAGTCATTCATGCGGAAGGACCACTGCACAATACACTCGCCGTATTTATCAATGTAGAAGGATTTCTTTCATGAATAAATTTATTTTAGAAATATTTAATTAACACACGAGATCAATTCTCATTTCTTGTGTAATTGTTGGCTCCGCCGCAGCAGAGCCTTTCCAAAATTTAGATTTAGGCCACACCTCTCGGTGAGCCAGACCGAATGTGTACCTCAAATTTGGAACCCGTAGGTTGGCGACGTAGGAAAGTCATTCAGGCGGAAGGACCACTGCACAATACACTCGCCGTATTTATCAATGTAGAAGGATTTCTTTCATGAATAAATTTATTTTAGAAATATTTAATTAACACACGAGATCAATTCTCATTCTTGTGTAATTGTTGGCTCCGCCGCAGCAGAGCCTTTCCAAAATTTAGATTTAGGCCACACCTCTCGGTGAGCCAGACCGAATGTGTACCTCAAATTTGGAACCCGCAGGTTGACGATGTGGGAAAGTCATTCATGCGGAAGGACCACTGCACAATACACTCGCCGTATTTATCAATGTAGAAGGATTTCTTTCATGAATAAATTTATTTTAGAAATATTTAATTAACACACGAGATCAATCCTTATTACTTGTGTAATTGTTGGCTCCGCCGCAGCAGAGCCTTTCCAAAATTTAGATTTAGGCCACACCTCTCGGTGAGCCAGACCGAATGTGTACCTCAAATTTGGAACCCGCAGGTTGACGATGTGGGAAAGTCATTCATGCGGAAGGACCACTGCACAATACACTCGCCGTATTTATCAATGTAGAAGGATTTATTTCATGAATAAATTTATTTTAGAAATATTTAATTAACACACGAGATCAATCTTATTCTTGTGTAATTGTTGGCTCCGCCGCAGCAGAGCCTTTCCAAAATTTAGATTTAGGCCACACCTCTCGGTGAGCCAGACCGAATGTGTACCTCAAATTTGGAACCCGCAGGTTGACGATGTGGGAAAGTCATTCATGCGGAAGGACCACTGCACAATACACTCGCCGTATTTATCAATGTAGAAGGATTTATTTCATGAATAAATTTATTTTAGAAATATTTAATTAACACACGAGATCAATTCTCATTTCTTGTGTAATTGTTGGCTCCGCCGCAGCAGAGCCTTTCCAAAATTTAGATTTAGGCCACACCTCTCGGTGAGCCAGACCGAATGTGTACCTCAAATTTGGAACCCGCAGGTTGACGATGTGGGAAAGTCATTCATGCGGAAGGACCACTGCACAATACACTCGCCGTATTTATCAATGTAGAAGGATTTCTTTCATGAATAAATTTATTTTAGAAATATTTAATTAACACACGAGATCAATTCTCATTTCTTGTGTAATTGTTGGCTCCGCCGCAGCAGAGCCTTTCCAAAATTTAGATTTAGGCCACACCTCTCGGTGAGCCAGACCGAATGTGTACCTCAAATTTGGAACCCGCAGGTTGACGATGTGGGAAAGTCATTCATGCGGAAGGACCACTGCACAATACACTCGCCGTATTTATCAATGTAGAAGGATTTCTTTCATGAATAAATTTATTTTAGAAATATTTAATTAACACACGAGATCAATCCTTATTACTTGTGTAATTGTTGGCTCCGCCGCAGCAGAGCCTTTCCAAAATTTAGATTTAGGCCACACCTCTCGGTGAGCCAGACCGAATGTGTACCTCAAATTTGGAACCCGCAGGTTGACGATGTGGGAAAGTCATTCATGCGGAAGGACCACTGCACAATACACTCGCCGTATTTATCAATGTAGAAGGATTTCTTTCATGAATAAATTTATTTTAGAAATATTTAATTAACACACGAGATCAATTCTCATTTCTTGTGTAATTGTTGGCTCCGCCGCAGCAGAGCCTTTCCAAAATTTAGATTTAGGCCACACCTCTCGGTGAGCCAGACCGAATGTGTACCTCAAATTTGGAACCCGCAGGTTGACGATGTGGGAAAGTCATTCATGCGGAAGGACCACTGCACAATACACTCGCCGTATTTATCAATGTAGAAGGATTTCTTTCATGAATAAATTTATTTTAGAAATATTTAATTAACACACGAGATCAATTCTCATTTCTTGTGTAATTGTTGGCTCCGCCGCAGCAGAGCCTTTCCAAAATTTAGATTTAGGCCACACCTCTCGGTGAGCCAGACCGAATGTGTACCTCAAATTTGGAACCCGCAGGTTGACGATGTGGGAAAGTCATTCATGCGGAAGGACCACTGCACAATACACTCGCCGTATTTATCAATGTAGAAGGATTTCTTTCATGAATAAATTTATTTTAGAAATATTTAATTAACACACGAGATCAATTCTCATTTCTTGTGTAATTGTTGGCTCCGCCGCAGCAGAGCCTTTCCAAAATTTAGATTTAGGCCACACCTCTCGGTGAGCCAGACCGAATGTGTACCTCAAATTTGGAACCCGCAGGTTGACGATGTAGGAAAGTCATTGCACCACTATACTCGCCGTATTTATCAATGTAGAAGGATTTATTCATGAATAAATTTATTTTAGAAATATTTAATTAACACACGAGATCAATTCTCATTCTTGTGTAATTGTTGGCTCCGCCGCAGCAGAGCCTTTCCAAAATTTAGATTTAGGCCACACCTCTCGGTGAGCCAGACCGAATGTGTACCTCAAATTTGGAACCCGTAGGTTGGCGATGTAGGAAAGTCATTCAGGCGGAAGGACCACTGCACAATACACTCGCCGTATTTATCAATGTAGAAGGATTTATTTCATGAATAAATTTATTTTAGAAATATTTAATTAACACACGAGATCAATTCTCAATTCTTGTGTAATTGTTGGCTCCGCCGCAGCAGAGCCTTTCCAAAATTTAGATTTAGGCCACACCTCTCGGTGAGCCAGACCGAATGTGTACCTCAAATTTGGAACCCGCAGGTTGACGATGTGGGAAAGTCATTGCACCCTATACTCGCCGTATTTATCAATGTAGAAGGATTTATTTCATGAATAAATTTATTTTAGAAATATTTAATTAACACACGAGATCAATTCTCATTTCTTGTGTAATTGTTGGCTCCGCCGCAGCAGAGCCTTTCCAAAATTTAGATTTAGGCCACACCTCTCGGTGAGCCAGACCGAATGTGTACCTCAAATTTGGAACCCGTAGGTTGGCGACGTAGGAAAGTCATTCAGGCGGAAGGACCACTGCACAATACACTCGCCGTATTTATCAATGTAGAAGGATTTCTTTCATGAATAAATTTATTTTAGAAATATTTAATTAACACACGAGATCAATTCTCATTTCTTGTGTAATTGTTGGCTCCGCCGCAGCAGAGCCTTTCCAAAATTTAGATTTAGGCCACACCTCTCGGTGAGCCAGACCGAATGTGTACCTCAAATTTGGAACCCGCAGGTTGACGATGTGGGAAAGTCATTCATGCGGAAGGACCACTGCACAATACACTCGCCGTATTTATCAATGTAGAAGGATTTCTTTCATGAATAAATTTATTTTAGAAATATTTAATTAACACACGAGATCAATTCTCATTTCTTGTGTAATTGTTGGCTCCGCCGCAGCAGAGCCTTTCCAAAATTTAGATTTAGGCCACACCTCTCGGTGAGCCAGACCGAATGTGTACCTCAAATTTGGAACCCGCAGGTTGACGATGTGGGAAAGTCATTCATGCGGAAGGACCACTGCACAATACACTCGCCGTATTTATCAATGTAGAAGGATTTCTTTCATGAATAAATTTATTTTAGAAATATTTAATTAACACACGAGATCAATTCTCATTTCTTGTGTAATTGTTGGCTCCGCCGCAGCAGAGCCTTTCCAAAATTTAGATTTAGGCCACACCTCTCGGTGAGCCAGACCGAATGTGTACCTCAAATTTGGAACCCGCAGGTTGACGATGTGGGAAAGTCATTGCACCCTATACTCGCCGTATTTATCAATGTAGAAGGATTTATTTCATGAATAAATTTATTTTAGAAATATTTAATTAACACACGAGATCAATTCTCATTCTTGTGTAATTGTTGGCTCCGCCGCAGCAGAGCCTTTCCAAAATTTAGATTTAGGCCACACCTCTCGGTGAGCCAGACCGAATGTGTACCTCAAATTTGGAACCCGTAGGTTGGCGATGTGGGAAAGTCATTCAGGCGGAAGGACCACTGCACAATACACTCGCCGTATTTATCAATGTAGAAGGATTTATTTCATGAATAAATTTATTTTAGAAATATTTAATTAACACACGAGATCAATTCTCAATTCTTGTGTAATTGTTGGCTCCGCCGCAGCAGAGCCTTTCCAAAATTTAGATTTAGGCCACACCTCTCGGTGAGCCAGACCGAATGTGTACCTCAAATTTGGAACCCGCAGGTTGACGATGTGGGAACGTCATTGCACCCTATACTCGCCGTATTTATCAATGTAGAAGGATTTATTTCATGAATAAATTTATTTTAGAAATATTTAATTAACACACGAGATCAATTCTCATTCTTGTGTAATTGTTGGCTCCGCCGCAGCAGAGCCTTTCCAAAATTTAGATTTAGGCCACACCTCTCGGTGAGCCAGACCGAATGTGTACCTCAAATTTGGAACCCGTAGGTTGGCGACGTAGGAAAGTCATTCAGGCGGAAGGACCACTGCACAATACACTCGCCGTATTTATCAATGTAGAAGGATTTCTTTCATGAATAAATTTATTTTAGAAATATTTAATTAACACACGAGATCAATTCTCATTTCTTGTGTAATTGTTGGCTCCGCCGCAGCAGAGCCTTTCCAAAATTTAGATTTAGGCCACACCTCTCGGTGAGCCAGACCGAATGTGTACCTCAAATTTGGAACCCGTAGGTTGGCGACGTAGGAAAGTCATTCAGGCGGAAGGACCACTGCACAATACACTCGCCGTATTTATCAATGTAGAAGGATTTATTTCATGAATAAATTTATTTTAGAAATATTTAATTAAACACGAGATCAATTCTCACTTCTTGTGTAATTGTTGGCTCCGCCGCAGCAGAGCCTTTCCAAAATTTAGATTTAGGCCACACCTCTCGGTGAGCCAGACCGAATGTGTACCTCAAATTTGGAACCCGCAGGTTGACGATGTGGGAAAGTCATTCAGGCGGAAGGACCACTGCACAATACACTCGCCGTATTTATCAATGTAGAAGGATTTATTTCATGAATAAATTTATTTTAGAAATATTTAATTAACACACGAGATCAATTCTCATTCTTGTGTAATTGTTGGCTCCGCCGCAGCAGAGCCTTTCCAAAATTTAGATTTAGGCCACACCTCTCGGTGAGCCAGACCGAATGTGTACCTCAAATTTGGAACCCGCAGGTTGACGATGTGGGAAAGTCATTCATGCGGAAGGACCACTGCACAATACACTCGCCGTATTTATCAATGTAGAAGGATTTCTTTCATGAATAAATTTATTTTAGAAATATTTAATTAACACACGAGATCAATTCTCATTTCTTGTGTAATTGTTGGCTCCGCCGCAGCAGAGCCTTTCCAAAATTTAGATTTAGGCCACACCTCTCGGTGAGCCAGACCGAATGTGTACCTCAAATTTGGAACCCGCAGGTTGACGATGTGGGAAAGTCATTCATGCGGAAGGACCACTGCACAATACACTCGCCGTATTTATCAATGTAGAAGGATTTCTTTCATGAATAAATTTATTTTAGAAATATTTAATTAACACACGAGATCAATTCTCATTCTTGTGTAATTGTTGGCTCCGCCGCAGCAGAGCCTTTCCAAAATTTAGATTTAGGCCACACCTCTCGGTGAGCCAGACCGAATGTGTACCTCAAATTTGGAACCCGCAGGTTGACGATGTGGGAAAGTCATTCAGGCGGAAGGACCACTGCACAATACTCGCCGTATTTATCAATGTAGAAGGATTTATTTCATGAATAAATTTATTTTAGAAATATTTAATTAACACACGAGATCAATTCTCATTTCTTGTGTAATTGTTGGCTCCGCCGCAGCAGAGCCTTTCCAAAATTTAGATTTAGGCCACACCTCTCGGTGAGCCAGACCGAATGTGTACCTCAAATTTGGAACCCGTAGGTTGGCGATGTAGGAAAGTCATTCAGGCGGAAGGACCACTGCACAATACACTCGCCGTATTTATCAATGTAGAAGGATTTCTTTCATGAATAAATTTATTTTAGAAATATTTAATTAACACACGAGATCAATTCTCATTTCTTGTGTAATTGTTGGCTCCGCCGCAGCAGAGCCTTTCCAAAATTTAGATTTAGGCCACACCTCTCGGTGAGCCAGACCGAATGTGTACCTCAAATTTGGAACCCGCAGGTTGACGATGTGGGAAAGTCATTCATGCGGAAGGACCACTGCACAATACACTCGCCGTATTTATCAATGTAGAAGGATTTCTTTCATGAATAAATTTATTTTAGAAATATTTAATTAACACACGAGATCAATCCTCATTACTTGTGTAATTGTTGGCTCCGCCGCAGCAGAGCCTTTCCAAAATTTAGATTTAGGCCACACCTCTCGGTGAGCCAGACCGAATGTGTACCTCAAATTTGGAACCCGCAGGTTGACGATGTGGGAAAGTCATTCATGCGGAAGGACCACTGCACAATACACTCGCCGTATTTATCAATGTAGAAGGATTTATTTCATGAATAAATTTATTTTAGAAATATTTAATTAACACACGAGATCAATTCTCATTCTTGTGTAATTGTTGGCTCCGCCGCAGCAGAGCCTTTCCAAAATTTAGATTTAGGCCACACCTCTCGGTGAGCCAGACCGAATGTGTACCTCAAATTTGGAACCCGCAGGTTGACGATGTGGGAAAGTCATTCATGCGGAAGGACCACTGCACAATACACTCGCCGTATTTATCAATGTAGAAGGATTTCTTTCATGAATAAATTTATTTTAGAAATATTTAATTAACACACGAGATCAATTCTCATTACTTGTGTAATTGTTGGCTCCGCCGCAGCAGAGCCTTTCCAAAATTTAGATTTAGGCCACACCTCTCGGTGAGCCAGACCGAATGTGTCCTCAAATTTGGCCCCGTTGACTTGCTGTGGTCCTTCTCTTCATGCCAATTCCATGAGAATGACCCTCTGCCGATTTAGAAGCAGAGACATCAGAGAAGAAGAGGAATTCATGATTAGCCGATCCTTATTTTTGAATTGTTGGAGTGCACGAGATCAAGTCTCTGAATGCTCTTCATAACCGATCATAGCCATATTAATTTGTGGATGATCGCTTATTTATGTAAACTACTTTGCTTGATCGTCATTTATTTTCTGTTTTCCATTCTTTTCGTTGCTCAAAGAGATAATTGCTCAAATTTCCAGCGGGCTTATTATTTAAATGTGCATTGCGTTGTTCGATTTCACTTTTAGAAATTTATTAATAAACATCGGACGATCAGAGTAACGCCAGCATGCATGGATGTGAACGCATTGATGTCGCAGCTCAAAGCTGACAAATTTTGCGAAAATCGTGAAGTGTGGTTCAATTAAAAAAGAATTTGGTGAACCTTTAGACAGTGTGATATCTGAAAATTATTTCGAAGTGAAGGTCGTAAAATTTGGTGCGAAATTTTGAAAGAACAGGTACATAAACAATTTGAAACGAATTTGGTGCAACTTGCGTAATCATGCCAGGTGTGAATTCTTAAATGCTTCTGAAAAATTATTTGAAAATTAAAAATTTACAAAAATATTTCTATCATCTCTCTTTCTTGTGTAATTGTTGGCTCCGCCGCAGCAGAGCCTTTCCAAAATTTAGATTTAGGCCACACCTCTCGGTGAGCCAGACCGAATGTGTACCTCAAATTTGGAACCCGCAGGTTGACGATGTGGGAAAGTCATTCATGCGGAAGGACCACTGCACAATACACTCGCCGTATTTATCAATGTAGAAGGATTTCTTTCATGAATAAATTTATTTTAGAAATATTTAATTAACACACGAGATCAATTCTCATTTCTTGTGTAATTGTTGGCTCCGCCGCAGCAGAGCCTTTCCAAAATTTAGATTTAGGCCACACCTCTCGGTGAGCCAGACCGAATGTGTACCTCAAATTTGGAACCCGCAGGTTGACGATGTGGGAAAGTCATTCATGCGGAAGGACCACTGCACAATACACTCGCCGTATTTATCAATGTAGAAGGATTTCTTTCATGAATAAATTTATTTTAGAAATATTTAATTAACACACGAGATCAATCCTCATTACTTGTGTAATTGTTGGCTCCGCCGCAGCAGAGCCTTTCCAAAATTTAGATTTAGGCCACACCTCTCGGTGAGCCAGACCGAATGTGTACCTCAAATTTGGAACCCGCAGGTTGACGATGTGGGAAAGTCATTCATGCGGAAGGACCACTGCACAATACACTCGCCGTATTTATCAATGTAGAAGGATTTCTTTCATGAATAAATTTATTTTAGAAATATTTAATTAACACACGAGATCAATTCTCATTCTTGTGTAATTGTTGGCTCCGCCGCAGCAGAGCCTTTCCAAAATTTAGATTTAGGCCACACCTCTCGGTGAGCCAGACCGAATGTGTACCTCAAATTTGGAACCCGCAGGTTGACGATGTGGGAACGTCATTGCACAATACACTCGCCGTATTTATCAATGTAGAAGGATTTCTTTCATGAATAAATTTATTTTAGAAATATTTAATTAACACACGAGATCAATTCTCATTTCTTGTGTAATTGTTGGCTCCGCCGCAGCAGAGCCTTTCCAAAATTTAGATTTAGGCCACACCTCTCGGTGAGCCAGACCGAATGTGTACCTCAAATTTGGAACCCGTAGGTTGGCGACGTAGGAAAGTCATTCAGGCGGAAGGACCACTGCACAATACACTCGCCGTATTTATCAATGTAGAAGGATTTATTTCATGAATAAATTTATTTTAGAAATATTTAATTAACACACGAGATCAATTCTCAATTCTTGTGTAATTGTTGGCTCCGCCGCAGCAGAGCCTTTCCAAAATTTAGATTTAGGCCACACCTCTCGGTGAGCCAGACCGAATGTGTACCTCAAATTTGGAACCCGCAGGTTGACGATGTGGGAAAGTCATTGCACCCTATACTCGCCGTATTTATCAATGTAGAAGGATTTATTTCATGAATAAATTTATTTTAGAAATATTTAATTAACACACGAGATCAATTCTCATTTCTTGTGTAATTGTTGGCTCCGCCGCAGCAGAGCCTTTCCAAAATTTAGATTTAGGCCACACCTCTCGGTGAGCCAGACCGAATGTGTACCTCAAATTTGGAACCCGTAGGTTGGCGACGTAGGAAAGTCATTCAGGCGGAAGGACCACTGCACAATACACTCGCCGTATTTATCAATGTAGAAGGATTTATTTCATGAATAAATTTATTTTAGAAATATTTAATTACACACGAGATCAATTCTCACTTCTTGTGTAATTGTTGGCTCCGCCGCAGCAGAGCCTTTCCAAAATTTAGATTTAGGCCACACCTCTCGGTGAGCCAGACCGAATGTGTACCTCAAATTTGGAACCCGTAGGTTGGCGATGTAGGAAAGTCATTCAGGCGGAAGGACCACTGCACAATACACTCGCCGTATTTATCAATGTAGAAGGATTTCTTTCATGAATAAATTTATTTTAGAAATATTTAATTAACACACGAGATCAATTCTCATTTCTTGTGTAATTGTTGGCTCCGCCGCAGCAGAGCCTTTCCAAAATTTAGATTTAGGCCACACCTCTCGGTGAGCCAGACCGAATGTGTACCTCAAATTTGGAACCCGTAGGTTGGCGATGTGGGAAAGTCATTCAGGCGGAAGGACCACTGCACAATACACTCGCCGTATTTATCAATGTAGAAGGATTTATTTCATGAATAAATTTATTTTAGAAATATTTAATTAACACACGAGATCAATTCTCATTCTTGTGTAATTGTTGGCTCCGCCGCAGCAGAGCCTTTCCAAAATTTAGATTTAGGCCACACCTCTCGGTGAGCCAGACCGAATGTGTACCTCAAATTTGGAACCCGCAGGTTGACGATGTGGGAACGTCATTGCACCCTATACTCGCCGTATTTATCAATGTAGAAGGATTTATTTCATGAATAAATTTATTTTAGAAATATTTAATTAACACACGAGATCAATTCTCATTTCTTGTGTAATTGTTGGCTCCGCCGCAGCAGAGCCTTTCCAAAATTTAGATTTAGGCCACACCTCTCGGTGAGCCAGACCGAATGTGTACCTCAAATTTGGAACCCGTAGGTTGGCGACGTAGGAAAGTCATTCAGGCGGAAGGACCACTGCACAATACACTCGCCGTATTTATCAATGTAGAAGGATTTATTTCATGAATAAATTTATTTTAGAAATATTTAATTAACACACGAGATCAATTCTCACTTCTTGTGTAATTGTTGGCTCCGCCGCAGCAGAGCCTTTCCAAAATTTAGATTTAGGCCACACCTCTCGGTGAGCCAGACCGAATGTGTACCTCAAATTTGGAACCCGTAGGTTGGCGACGTGGGAAAGTCATTCAGGCGGAAGGACCACTGCACAATACACTCGCCGTATTTATCAATGTAGAAGGATTTCTTTCATGAATAAATTTATTTTAGAAATATTTAATTAACACACGAGATCAATTCTTATTACTTGTGTAATTGTTGGCTCCGCCGCAGCAGAGCCTTTCCAAAATTTAGATTTAGGCCACACCTCTCGGTGAGCCAGACCGAATGTGTACCTCAAATTTGGAACCCGTAGGTTGGCGATGTGGGAAAGTCATTCAGGCGGAAGGACCACTGCACAATACACTCGCCGTATTTATCAATGTAGAAGGATTTATTTCATGAATAAATTTATTTTAGAAATATTTAATTAACACACGAGATCAATTCTCATTCTTGTGTAATTGTTGGCTCCGCCGCAGCAGAGCCTTTCCAAAATTTAGATTTAGGCCACACCTCTCGGTGAGCCAGACCGAATGTGTACCTCAAATTTGGAACCCGCAGGTTGACGATGTGGGAAAGTCATTCAGGCGGAAGGACCACTGCACAATACACTCGCCGTATTTATCAATGTAGAAGGATTTCTTTCATGAATAAATTTATTTTAGAAATATTTAATTAACACACGAGATCAATTCTCATTCTTGTGTAATTGTTGGCTCCGCCGCAGCAGAGCCTTTCCAAAATTTAGATTTAGGCCACACCTCTCGGTGAGCCAGACCGAATGTGTACCTCAAATTTGGAACCCGTAGGTTGGCGACGTAGGAAAGTCATTCAGGCGGAAGGACCACTGCACAATACACTCGCCGTATTTATCAATGTAGAAGGATTTCTTTCATGAATAAATTTATTTTAGAAATATTTAATTAACACACGAGATCAATTCTCATTTCTTGTGTAATTGTTGGCTCCGCCGCAGCAGAGCCTTTCCAAAATTTAGATTTAGGCCACACCTCTCGGTGAGCCAGACCGAATGTGTACCTCAAATTTGGAACCCGTAGGTTGGCGACGTAGGAAAGTCATTCAGGCGGAAGGACCACTGCACAATACACTCGCCGTATTTATCAATGTAGAAGGATTTATTTCATGAATAAATTTATTTTAGAAATATTTAATTAAACACGAGATCAATTCTCACTTCTTGTGTAATTGTTGGCTCCGCCGCAGCAGAGCCTTTCCAAAATTTAGATTTAGGCCACACCTCTCGGTGAGCCAGACCGAATGTGTACCTCAAATTTGGAACCCGCAGGTTGACGATGTGGGAAAGTCATTCAGGCGGAAGGACCACTGCACAATACACTCGCCGTATTTATCAATGTAGAAGGATTTATTTCATGAATAAATTTATTTTAGAAATATTTAATTAACACACGAGATCAATTCTCATTACTTGTGTAATTGTTGGCTCCGCCGCAGCAGAGCCTTTCCAAAATTTAGATTTAGGCCACACCTCTCGGTGAGCCAGACCGAATGTGTACCTCAAATTTGGAACCCGTAGGTTGGCGACGTAGGAAAGTCATTCAGGCGGAAGGACCACTGCACAATACACTCGCCGTATTTATCAATGTAGAAGGATTTCTTTCATGAATAAATTTATTTTAGAAATATTTAATTAACACACGAGATCAATCCTCATTACTTGTGTAATTGTTGGCTCCGCCGCAGCAGAGCCTTTCCAAAATTTAGATTTAGGCCACACCTCTCGGTGAGCCAGACCGAATGTGTACCTCAAATTTGGAACCCGTAGGTTGGCGATGTGGGAAAGTCATTCAGGCGGAAGGACCACTGCACAATACACTCGCCGTATTTATCAATGTAGAAGGATTTATTTCATGAATAAATTTATTTTAGAAATATTTAATTAACACACGAGATCAATTCTCAATTCTTGTGTAATTGTTGGCTCCGCCGCAGCAGAGCCTTTCCAAAATTTAGATTTAGGCCACACCTCTCGGTGAGCCAGACCGAATGTGTACCTCAAATTTGGAACCCGCAGGTTGACGATGTGGGAAAGTCATTGCACCCTATACTCGCCGTATTTATCAATGTAGAAGGATTTATTTCATGAATAAATTTATTTTAGAAATATTTAATTAACACACGAGATCAATTCTCATTCTTGTGTAATTGTTGGCTCCGCCGCAGCAGAGCCTTTCCAAAATTTAGATTTAGGCCACACCTCTCGGTGAGCCAGACCGAATGTGTACCTCAAATTTGGAACCCGTAGGTTGGCGACGTAGGAAAGTCATTCAGGCGGAAGGACCACTGCACAATACACTCGCCGTATTTATCAATGTAGAAGGATTTCTTTCATGAATAAATTTATTTTAGAAATATTTAATTAACACACGAGATCAATTCTCATTTCTTGTGTAATTGTTGGCTCCGCCGCAGCAGAGCCTTTCCAAAATTTAGATTTAGGCCACACCTCTCGGTGAGCCAGACCGAATGTGTACCTCAAATTTGGAACCCGTAGGTTGGCGACGTAGGAAAGTCATTCAGGCGGAAGGACCACTGCACAATACACTCGCCGTATTTATCAATGTAGAAGGATTTATTTCATGAATAAATTTATTTTAGAAATATTTAATTAAACACGAGATCAATTCTCATTCTTGTGTAATTGTTGGCTCCGCCGCAGCAGAGCCTTTCCAAAATTTAGATTTAGGCCACACCTCTCGGTGAGCCAGACCGAATGTGTACCTCAAATTTGGAACCCGCAGGTTGACGATGTGGGAAAGTCATTCAGGCGGAAGGACCACTGCACAATACACTCGCCGTATTTATCAATGTAGAAGGATTTATTTCATGAATAAATTTATTTTAGAAATATTTAATTAACACACGAGATCAATCTCATTACTTGTGTAATTGTTGGCTCCGCCGCAGCAGAGCCTTTCCAAAATTTAGATTTAGGCCACACCTCTCGGTGAGCCAGACCGAATGTGTACCTCAAATTTGGAACCCGTAGGTTGGCGATGTGGGAAAGTCATTCAGGCGGAAGGACCACTGCACAATACACTCGCCGTATTTATCAATGTAGAAGGATTTATTTCATGAATAAATTTATTTTAGAAATATTTAATTAACACACGAGATCAATTCTTATTACTTGTGTAATTGTTGGCTCCGCCGCAGCAGAGCCTTTCCAAAATTTAGATTTAGGCCACACCTCTCGGTGAGCCAGACCGAATGTGTACCTCAAATTTGGAACCCGTAGGTTGGCGTGTGGGAAAGTCATTCAGGCGGAAGGACCACTGCACAATACACTCGCCGTATTTATCAATGTAGAAGGATTTATTTCATGAATAAATTTATTTTAGAAATATTTAATTAACACACGAGATCAATTCTCAATTCTTGTGTAATTGTTGGCTCCGCCGCAGCAGAGCCTTTCCAAAATTTAGATTTAGGCCACACCTCTCGGTGAGCCAGACCGAATGTGTACCTCAAATTTGGAACCCGCAGGTTGACGATGTGGGAAAGTCATTGCACCCTATACTCGCCGTATTTATCAATGTAGAAGGATTTATTTCATGAATAAATTTATTTTAGAAATATTTAATTAACACACGAGATCAATTCTCATTTCTTGTGTAATTGTTGGCTCCGCCGCAGCAGAGCCTTTCCAAAATTTAGATTTAGGCCACACCTCTCGGTGAGCCAGACCGAATGTGTACCTCAAATTTGGAACCCGTAGGTTGGCGATGTAGGAAAGTCATTCAGGCGGAAGGACCACTGCACAATACACTCGCCGTATTTATCAATGTAGAAGGATTTCTTTCATGAATAAATTTATTTTAGAAATATTTAATTAACACACGAGATCAATTCTCATTACTTGTGTAATTGTTGGCTCCGCCGCAGCAGAGCCTTTCCAAAATTTAGATTTAGGCCACACCTCTCGGTGAGCCAGACCGAATGTGTACCTCAAATTTGGAACCCGTAGGTTGGCGACGTAGGAAAGTCATTCAGGCGGAAGGACCACTGCACAATACACTCGCCGTATTTATCAATGTAGAAGGATTTCTTTCATGAATAAATTTATTTTAGAAATATTTAATTAACACACGAGATCAATTCTCATTTCTTGTGTAATTGTTGGCTCCGCCGCAGCAGAGCCTTTCCAAAATTTAGATTTAGGCCACACCTCTCGGTGAGCCAGACCGAATGTGTACCTCAAATTTGGAACCCGTAGGTTGGCGACGTAGGAAAGTCATTCAGGCGGAAGGACCACTGCACAATACACTCGCCGTATTTATCAATGTAGAAGGATTTCTTTCATGAATAAATTTATTTTAGAAATATTTAATTAACACACGAGATCAATTCTCATTACTTGTGTAATTGTTGGCTCCGCCGCAGCAGAGCCTTTCCAAAATTTAGATTTAGGCCACACCTCTCGGTGAGCCAGACCGAATGTGTACCTCAAATTTGGAACCCGCAGGTTGGCGATGTGGGAAAGTCATTCAGGCGGAAGGACCACTGCACAATACACTCGCCGTATTTATCAATGTAGAAGGATTTATTTCATGAATAAATTTATTTTAGAAATATTTAATTAACACACGAGATCAATTCTCATTCTTGTGTAATTGTTGGCTCCGCCGCAGCAGAGCCTTTCCAAAATTTAGATTTAGGCCACACCTCTCGGTGAGCCAGACCGAATGTGTACCTCAAATTTGGAACCCGTAGGTTGGCGATGTAGGAAAGTCATTCAGGCGGAAGGACCACTGCACAATACACTCGCCGTATTTATCAATGTAGAAGGATTTCTTTCATGAATAAATTTATTTTAGAAATATTTAATTAACACACGAGATCAATCCTTATTACTTGTGTAATTGTTGGCTCCGCCGCAGCAGAGCCTTTCCAAAATTTAGATTTAGGCCACACCTCTCGGTGAGCCAGACCGAATGTGTACCTCAAATTTGGAACCCGTAGGTTGGCGATGTGGGAAAGTCATTCAGGCGGAAGGACCACTGCACAATACACTCGCCGTATTTATCAATGTAGAAGGATTTATTTCATGAATAAATTTATTTTAGAAATATTTAATTAACACACGAGATCAATTCTCAATTCTTGTGTAATTGTTGGCTCCGCCGCAGCAGAGCCTTTCCAAAATTTAGATTTAGGCCACACCTCTCGGTGAGCCAGACCGAATGTGTACCTCAAATTTGGAACCCGCAGGTTGACGATGTGGGAAAGTCATTGCACCCTATACTCGCCGTATTTATCAATGTAGAAGGATTTATTTCATGAATAAATTTATTTTAGAAATATTTAATTAACACACGAGATCAATTCTCATTCTTGTGTAATTGTTGGCTCCGCCGCAGCAGAGCCTTTCCAAAATTTAGATTTAGGCCACACCTCTCGGTGAGCCAGACCGAATGTGTACCTCAAATTTGGAACCCGTAGGTTGGCGACGTAGGAAAGTCATTCAGGCGGAAGGACCACTGCACAATACACTCGCCGTATTTATCAATGTAGAAGGATTTCTTTCATGAATAAATTTATTTTAGAAATATTTAATTAACACACGAGATCAATTCTCATTTCTTGTGTAATTGTTGGCTCCGCCGCAGCAGAGCCTTTCCAAAATTTAGATTTAGGCCACACCTCTCGGTGAGCCAGACCGAATGTGTACCTCAAATTTGGAACCCGTAGGTTGGCGACGTAGGAAAGTCATTCAGGCGGAAGGACCACTGCACAATACACTCGCCGTATTTATCAATGTAGAAGGATTTATTTCATGAATAAATTTATTTTAGAAATATTTAATTAAACACGAGATCAATTCTCACTTCTTGTGTAATTGTTGGCTCCGCCGCAGCAGAGCCTTTCCAAAATTTAGATTTAGGCCACACCTCTCGGTGAGCCAGACCGAATGTGTACCTCAAATTTGGAACCCGCAGGTTGACGATGTGGGAAAGTCATTCAGGCGGAAGGACCACTGCACAATACACTCGCCGTATTTATCAATGTAGAAGGATTTATTTCATGAATAAATTTATTTTAGAAATATTTAATTAACACACGAGATCAATTCTCATTTCTTGTGTAATTGTTGGCTCCGCCGCAGCAGAGCCTTTCCAAAATTTAGATTTAGGCCACACCTCTCGGTGAGCCAGACCGAATGTGTACCTCAAATTTGGAACCCGCAGGTTGACGATGTGGGAAAGTCATTCAGGCGGAAGGACCACTGCACAATACACTCGCCGTATTTATCAATGTAGAAGGATTTCTTTCATGAATAAATTTATTTTAGAAATATTTAATTAACACACGAGATCAATTCTCATTACTTGTGTAATTGTTGGCTCCGCCGCAGCAGAGCCTTTCCAAAATTTAGATTTAGGCCACACCTCTCGGTGAGCCAGACCGAATGTGTACCTCAAATTTGGAACCCGTAGGTTGGCGATGTGGGAAAGTCATTCAGGCGGAAGGACCACTGCACAATACACTCGCCGTATTTATCAATGTAGAAGGATTTATTTCATGAATAAATTTATTTTAGAAATATTTAATTAACACACGAGATCAATTCTCAATTCTTGTGTAATTGTTGGCTCCGCCGCAGCAGAGCCTTTCCAAAATTTAGATTTAGGCCACACCTCTCGGTGAGCCAGACCGAATGTGTACCTCAAATTTGGAACCCGCAGGTTGACGATGTGGGAAAGTCATTGCACCCTATACTCGCCGTATTTATCAATGTAGAAGGATTTCTTTCATGAATAAATTTATTTTAGAAATATTTAATTAACACACGAGATCAATTCTCATTCTTGTGTAATTGTTGGCTCCGCCGCAGCAGAGCCTTTCCAAAATTTAGATTTAGGCCACACCTCTCGGTGAGCCAGACCGAATGTGTACCTCAAATTTGGAACCCGCAGGTTGACGATGTGGGAAAGTCATTCATGCGGAAGGACCACTGCACAATACACTCGCCGTATTTATCAATGTAGAAGGATTTATTTCATGAATAAATTTATTTTAGAAATATTTAATTAACACACGAGATCAATTCTCATTTCTTGTGTAATTGTTGGCTCCGCCGCAGCAGAGCCTTTCCAAAATTTAGATTTAGGCCACACCTCTCGGTGAGCCAGACCGAATGTGTACCTCAAATTTGGAACCCGCAGGTTGACGATGTGGGAAAGTCATTCATGCGGAAGGACCACTGCACAATACACTCGCCGTATTTATCAATGTAGAAGGATTTCTTTCATGAATAAATTTATTTTAGAAATATTTAATTAACACACGAGATCAATTCTCATTCTTGTGTAATTGTTGGCTCCGCCGCAGCAGAGCCTTTCCAAAATTTAGATTTAGGCCACACCTCTCGGTGAGCCAGACCGAATGTGTACCTCAAATTTGGAACCCGTAGGTTGGCGTGTGGGAAAGTCATTCAGGCGGAAGGACCACTGCACAATACACTCGCCGTATTTATCAATGTAGAAGGATTTATTTCATGAATAAATTTATTTTAGAAATATTTAATTAACACACGAGATCAATTCTCATTCTTGTGTAATTGTTGGCTCCGCCGCAGCAGAGCCTTTCCAAAATTTAGATTTAGGCCACACCTCTCGGTGAGCCAGACCGAATGTGTACCTCAAATTTGGAACCCGCAGGTTGACGATGTGGGAAAGTCATTCATGCGGAAGGACCACTGCACAATACACTCGCCGTATTTATCAATGTAGAAGGATTTCTTTCATGAATAAATTTATTTTAGAAATATTTAATTAACACACGAGATCAATTCTCACTTCTTGTGTAATTGTTGGCTCCGCCGCAGCAGAGCCTTTCCAAAATTTAGATTTAGGCCACACCTCTCGGTGAGCCAGACCGAATGTGTACCTCAAATTTGGAACCCGCAGGTTGACGATGTGGGAAAGTCATTCAGGCGGAAGGACCACTGCACAATACACTCGCCGTATTTATCAATGTAGAAGGATTTATTTCATGAATAAATTTATTTTAGAAATATTTAATTAACACACGAGATCAATTCTCATTTCTTGTGTAATTGTTGGCTCCGCCGCAGCAGAGCCTTTCCAAAATTTAGATTTAGGCCACACCTCTCGGTGAGCCAGACCGAATGTGTACCTCAAATTTGGAACCCGCAGGTTGACGATGTGGGAAAGTCATTCAGGCGGAAGGACCACTGCACAATACACTCGCCGTATTTATCAATGTAGAAGGATTTCTTTCATGAATAAATTTATTTTAGAAATATTTAATTAACACACGAGATCAATTCTCATTACTTGTGTAATTGTTGGCTCCGCCGCAGCAGAGCCTTTCCAAAATTTAGATTTAGGCCACACCTCTCGGTGAGCCAGACCGAATGTGTACCTCAAATTTGGAACCCGCAGGTTGACGATGTGGGAAAGTCATTCATGCGGAAGGACCACTGCACAATACACTCGCCGTATTTATCAATGTAGAAGGATTTATTTCATGAATAAATTTATTTTAGAAATATTTAATTAACACACGAGATCAATTCTCATTCTTGTGTAATTGTTGGCTCCGCCGCAGCAGAGCCTTTCCAAAATTTAGATTTAGGCCACACCTCTCGGTGAGCCAGACCGAATGTGTACCTCAAATTTGGAACCCGCAGGTTGACGATGTGGGAAAGTCATTCATGCGGAAGGACCACTGCACAATACACTCGCCGTATTTATCAATGTAGAAGGATTTCTTTCATGAATAAATTTATTTTAGAAATATTTAATTAACACACGAGATCAATCCTCATTACTTGTGTAATTGTTGGCTCCGCCGCAGCAGAGCCTTTCCAAAATTTAGATTTAGGCCACACCTCTCGGTGAGCCAGACCGAATGTGTACCTCAAATTTGGAACCCGCAGGTTGACGATGTGGGAAAGTCATTCAGGCGGAAGGACCACTGCACAATACACTCGCCGTATTTATCAATGTAGAAGGATTTATTTCATGAATAAATTTATTTTAGAAATATTTAATTAACACACGAGATCAATTCTCATTTCTTGTGTAATTGTTGGCTCCGCCGCAGCAGAGCCTTTCCAAAATTTAGATTTAGGCCACACCTCTCGGTGAGCCAGACCGAATGTGTACCTCAAATTTGGAACCCGCAGGTTGACGATGTGGGAAAGTCATTCATGCGGAAGGACCACTGCACAATACACTCGCCGTATTTATCAATGTAGAAGGATTTCTTTCATGAATAAATTTATTTTAGAAATATTTAATTAACACACGAGATCAATTCTCACTTCTTGTGTAATTGTTGGCTCCGCCGCAGCAGAGCCTTTCCAAAATTTAGATTTAGGCCACACCTCTCGGTGAGCCAGACCGAATGTGTACCTCAAATTTGGAACCCGCAGGTTGACGATGTGGGAAAGTCATTCAGGCGGAAGGACCACTGCACAATACACTCGCCGTATTTATCAATGTAGAAGGATTTATTTCATGAATAAATTTATTTTAGAAATATTTAATTAACACACGAGATCAATTCTCATTTCTTGTGTAATTGTTGGCTCCGCCGCAGCAGAGCCTTTCCAAAATTTAGATTTAGGCCACACCTCTCGGTGAGCCAGACCGAATGTGTACCTCAAATTTGGAACCCGTAGGTTGGCGACGTAGGAAAGTCATTCAGGCGGAAGGACCACTGCACAATACACTCGCCGTATTTATCAATGTAGAAGGATTTATTTCATGAATAAATTTATTTTAGAAATATTTAATTAACACACGAGATCAATTCTCAATTCTTGTGTAATTGTTGGCTCCGCCGCAGCAGAGCCTTTCCAAAATTTAGATTTAGGCCACACCTCTCGGTGAGCCAGACCGAATGTGTACCTCAAATTTGGAACCCGCAGGTTGACGATGTGGGAAGTCATTCAAGGACCACTATACTCGCCGTATTTATCAATGTAGAAGGATTTATTTCATGAATAAATTTATTTTAGAAATATTTAATTAACACACGAGATCAATTCTCATTGCTTGTGTAATTGTTGGCTCCGCCGCAGCAGAGCCTTTCCAAAATTTAGATTTAGGCCACACCTCTCGGTGAGCCAGACCGAATGTGTACCTCAAATTTGGAACCCGTAGGTTGGCGATGTGGGAAAGTCATTCAGGCGGAAGGACCACTGCACAATACACTCGCCGTATTTATCAATGTAGAAGGATTTATTTCATGAATAAATTTATTTTAGAAATATTTAATTAACACACGAGATCAATTCTCATTCTTGTGTAATTGTTGGCTCCGCCGCAGCAGAGCCTTTCCAAAATTTAGATTTAGGCCACACCTCTCGGTGAGCCAGACCGAATGTGTACCTCAAATTTGGAACCCGCAGGTTGACGATGTGGGAAAGTCATTGCACCACTATACTCGCCGTATTTATCAATGTAGAAGGATTTATTTCATGAATAAATTTATTTTAGAAATATTTAATTAACACACGAGATCAATTCTCATTTCTTGTGTAATTGTTGGCTCCGCCGCAGCAGAGCCTTTCCAAAATTTAGATTTAGGCCACACCTCTCGGTGAGCCAGACCGAATGTGTACCTCAAATTTGGAACCCGTAGGTTGGCGTGTGGGAAAGTCATTCAGGCGGAAGGACCACTGCACAATACACTCGCCGTATTTATCAATGTAGAAGGATTTATTTCATGAATAAATTTATTTTAGAAATATTTAATTATCACACGAGATCAATTCTCATTCTTGTGTAATTGTTGGCTCCGCCGCAGCAGAGCCTTTCCAAAATTTAGATTTAGGCCACACCTCTCGGTGAGCCAGACCGAATGTGTACCTCAAATTTGGAACCCGCAGGTTGACGATGTGGGAACGTCATTGCACCCTATACTCGCCGTATTTATCAATGTAGAAGGATTTATTTCATGAATAAATTTATTTTAGAAATATTTAATTAACACACGAGATCAATTCTCATTCTTGTGTAATTGTTGGCTCCGCCGCAGCAGAGCCTTTCCAAAATTTAGATTTAGGCCACACCTCTCGGTGAGCCAGACCGAATGTGTACCTCAAATTTGGAACCCGTAGGTTGGCGACGTAGGAAAGTCATTCAGGCGGAAGGACCACTGCACAATACACTCGCCGTATTTATCAATGTAGAAGGATTTCTTTCATGAATAAATTTATTTTAGAAATATTTAATTAACACACGAGATCAATTCTTATTACTTGTGTAATTGTTGGCTCCGCCGCAGCAGAGCCTTTCCAAAATTTAGATTTAGGCCACACCTCTCGGTGAGCCAGACCGAATGTGTACCTCAAATTTGGAACCCGTAGGTTGGCGATGTGGGAAAGTCATTCAGGCGGAAGGACCACTGCACAATACACTCGCCGTATTTATCAATGTAGAAGGATTTATTTCATGAATAAATTTATTTTAGAAATATTTAATTAACACACGAGATCAATTCTCATTCTTGTGTAATTGTTGGCTCCGCCGCAGCAGAGCCTTTCCAAAATTTAGATTTAGGCCACACCTCTCGGTGAGCCAGACCGAATGTGTACCTCAAATTTGGAACCCGCAGGTTGACGATGTGGGAAAGTCATTGCACCCTATACTCGCCGTATTTATCAATGTAGAAGGATTTATTTCATGAATAAATTTATTTTAGAAATATTTAATTAACACACGAGATCAATTCTCATTTCTTGTGTAATTGTTGGCTCCGCCGCAGCAGAGCCTTTCCAAAATTTAGATTTAGGCCACACCTCTCGGTGAGCCAGACCGAATGTGTACCTCAAATTTGGAACCCGTAGGTTGGCGATGTAGGAAAGTCATTCAGGCGGAAGGACCACTGCACAATACACTCGCCGTATTTATCAATGTAGAAGGATTTCTTTCATGAATAAATTTATTTTAGAAATATTTAATTAACACACGAGATCAATTCTCATTTCTTGTGTAATTGTTGGCTCCGCCGCAGCAGAGCCTTTCCAAAATTTAGATTTAGGCCACACCTCTCGGTGAGCCAGACCGAATGTGTACCTCAAATTTGGAACCCGTAGGTTGGCGACGTAGGAAAGTCATTCAGGCGGAAGGACCACTGCACAATACACTCGCCGTATTTATCAATGTAGAAGGATTTATTTCATGAATAAATTTATTTTAGAAATATTTAATTAAACACGAGATCAATTCTCATTCTTGTGTAATTGTTGGCTCCGCCGCAGCAGAGCCTTTCCAAAATTTAGATTTAGGCCACACCTCTCGGTGAGCCAGACCGAATGTGTACCTCAAATTTGGAACCCGCAGGTTGACGATGTGGGAAAGTCATTGCACCACTATACTCGCCGTATTTATCAATGTAGAAGGATTTATTTCATGAATAAATTTATTTTAGAAATATTTAATTAACACACGAGATCAATTCTCATTCTTGTGTAATTGTTGGCTCCGCCGCAGCAGAGCCTTTCCAAAATTTAGATTTAGGCCACACCTCTCGGTGAGCCAGACCGAATGTGTACCTCAAATTTGGAACCCGCAGGTTGACGATGTGGGAAAGTCATTGCACCACTATACACTCGCCGTATTTATCAATGTAGAAGGATTTATTTCATGAATAAATTTATTTTAGAAATATTTAATTAACACACGAGATCAATTCTCATTTCTTGTGTAATTGTTGGCTCCGCCGCAGCAGAGCCTTTCCAAAATTTAGATTTAGGCCACACCTCTCGGTGAGCCAGACCGAATGTGTACCTCAAATTTGGAACCCGTAGGTTGGCGACGTAGGAAAGTCATTCAGGCGGAAGGACCACTGCACAATACACTCGCCGTATTTATCAATGTAGAAGGATTTCTTTCATGAATAAATTTATTTTAGAAATATTTAATTAACACACGAGATCAATCCTTATTACTTGTGTAATTGTTGGCTCCGCCGCAGCAGAGCCTTTCCAAAATTTAGATTTAGGCCACACCTCTCGGTGAGCCAGACCGAATGTGTACCTCAAATTTGGAACCCGTAGGTTGGCGTGTGGGAAAGTCATTCAGGCGGAAGGACCACTGCACAATACACTCGCCGTATTTATCAATGTAGAAGGATTTATTTCATGAATAAATTTATTTTAGAAATATTTAATTAACACACGAGATCAATTCTCAATTCTTGTGTAATTGTTGGCTCCGCCGCAGCAGAGCCTTTCCAAAATTTAGATTTAGGCCACACCTCTCGGTGAGCCAGACCGAATGTGTACCTCAAATTTGGAACCCGCAGGTTGACGATGTGGGAACGTCATTGCACCCTACACTCGCCGTATTTATCAATGTAGAAGGATTTATTTCATGAATAAATTTATTTTAGAAATATTTAATTAACACACGAGATCAATTCTCATTTCTTGTGTAATTGTTGGCTCCGCCGCAGCAGAGCCTTTCCAAAATTTAGATTTAGGCCACACCTCTCGGTGAGCCAGACCGAATGTGTACCTCAAATTTGGAACCCGTAGGTTGGCGACGTAGGAAAGTCATTCAGGCGGAAGGACCACTGCACAATACACTCGCCGTATTTATCAATGTAGAAGGATTTCTTTCATGAATAAATTTATTTTAGAAATATTTAATTAACACACGAGATCAATTCTCATTTCTTGTGTAATTGTTGGCTCCGCCGCAGCAGAGCCTTTCCAAAATTTAGATTTAGGCCACACCTCTCGGTGAGCCAGACCGAATGTGTACCTCAAATTTGGAACCCGTAGGTTGGCGACGTAGGAAAGTCATTCAGGCGGAAGGACCACTGCACAATACACTCGCCGTATTTATCAATGTAGAAGGATTTATTTCATGAATAAATTTATTTTAGAAATATTTAATTAAACACGAGATCAATTCTCACTTCTTGTGTAATTGTTGGCTCCGCCGCAGCAGAGCCTTTCCAAAATTTAGATTTAGGCCACACCTCTCGGTGAGCCAGACCGAATGTGTACCTCAAATTTGGAACCCGCAGGTTGACGATGTGGGAAAGTCATGCACCCTATACTCGCCGTATTTATCAATGTAGAAGGATTTATTTCATGAATAAATTTATTTTAGAAATATTTAATTAACACACGAGATCAATTCTCATTCTTGTGTAATTGTTGGCTCCGCCGCAGCAGAGCCTTTCCAAAATTTAGATTTAGGCCACACCTCTCGGTGAGCCAGACCGAATGTGTACCTCAAATTTGGAACCCGCAGGTTGACGATGTGGGAAAGTCATTCAGGCGGAAGGACCACTGCACAATACACTCGCCGTATTTATCAATGTAGAAGGATTTATTTCATGAATAAATTTATTTTAGAAATATTTAATTAACACACGAGATCAATTCTCATTACTTGTGTAATTGTTGGCTCCGCCGCAGCAGAGCCTTTCCAAAATTTAGATTTAGGCCACACCTCTCGGTGAGCCAGACCGAATGTGTACCTCAAATTTGGAACCCGTAGGTTGGCGATGTGGGAAAGTCATTCAGGCGGAAGGACCACTGCACAATACACTCGCCGTATTTATCAATGTAGAAGGATTTCTTTCATGAATAAATTTATTTTAGAAATATTTAATTAACACACGAGATCAATTCTCATTACTTGTGTAATTGTTGGCTCCGCCGCAGCAGAGCCTTTCCAAAATTTAGATTTAGGCCACACCTCTCGGTGAGCCAGACCGAATGTGTACCTCAAATTTGGAACCCGTAGGTTGGCGATGTGGGAAAGTCATTCAGGCGGAAGGACCACTGCACAATACACTCGCCGTATTTATCAATGTAGAAGGATTTATTTCATGAATAAATTTATTTTAGAAATATTTAATTAACACACGAGATCAATTCTCATTTCTTGTGTAATTGTTGGCTCCGCCGCAGCAGAGCCTTTCCAAAATTTAGATTTAGGCCACACCTCTCGGTGAGCCAGACCGAATGTGTACCTCAAATTTGGAACCCGCAGGTTGACGATGTGGGAAAGTCATTGCACCACTATACTCGCCGTATTTATCAATGTAGAAGGATTTATTTCATGAATAAATTTATTTTAGAAATATTTAATTAACACACGAGATCAATTCTCATTTCTTGTGTAATTGTTGGCTCCGCCGCAGCAGAGCCTTTCCAAAATTTAGATTTAGGCCACACCTCTCGGTGAGCCAGACCGAATGTGTACCTCAAATTTGGAACCCGTAGGTTGGCGACGTAGGAAAGTCATTCAGGCGGAAGGACCACTGCACAATACACTCGCCGTATTTATCAATGTAGAAGGATTTCTTTCATGAATAAATTTATTTTAGAAATATTTAATTAACACACGAGATCAATTCTCATTCTTGTGTAATTGTTGGCTCCGCCGCAGCAGAGCCTTTCCAAAATTTAGATTTAGGCCACACCTCTCGGTGAGCCAGACCGAATGTGTACCTCAAATTTGGAACCCGTAGGTTGGCGATGTAGGAAAGTCATTCAGGCGGAAGGACCACTGCACAATACACTCGCCGTATTTATCAATGTAGAAGGATTTATTTCATGAATAAATTTATTTTAGAAATATTTAATTAACACACGAGATCAATTCTCACTTCTTGTGTAATTGTTGGCTCCGCCGCAGCAGAGCCTTTCCAAAATTTAGATTTAGGCCACACCTCTCGGTGAGCCAGACCGAATGTGTACCTCAAATTTGGAACCCGCAGGTTGACGATGTGGGAAAGTCATTCAGGCGGAAGGACCACTGCACAATACACTCGCCGTATTTATCAATGTAGAAGGATTTATTTCATGAATAAATTTATTTTAGAAATATTTAATTAACACACGAGATCAATTCTCATTACTTGTGTAATTGTTGGCTCCGCCGCAGCAGAGCCTTTCCAAAATTTAGATTTAGGCCACACCTCTCGGTGAGCCAGACCGAATGTGTACCTCAAATTTGGAACCCGCAGGTTGACGATGTGGGAAAGTCATTCAGGCGGAAGGACCACTGCACAATACACTCGCCGTATTTATCAATGTAGAAGGATTTATTTCATGAATAAATTTATTTTAGAAATATTTAATTAACACACGAGATCAATTCTCATTACTTGTGTAATTGTTGGCTCCGCCGCAGCAGAGCCTTTCCAAAATTTAGATTTAGGCCACACCTCTCGGTGAGCCAGACCGAATGTGTACCTCAAATTTGGAACCCGTAGGTTGGCGTGTGGGAAAGTCATTCAGGCGGAAGGACCACTGCACAATACACTCGCCGTATTTATCAATGTAGAAGGATTTCTTTCATGAATAAATTTATTTTAGAAATATTTAATTAACACACGAGATCAATTCTCATTACTTGTGTAATTGTTGGCTCCGCCGCAGCAGAGCCTTTCCAAAATTTAGATTTAGGCCACACCTCTCGGTGAGCCAGACCGAATGTGTACCTCAAATTTGGAACCCGTAGGTTGGCGATGTGGGAAAGTCATTCAGGCGGAAGGACCACTGCACAATACACTCGCCGTATTTATCAATGTAGAAGGATTTATTTCATGAATAAATTTATTTTAGAAATATTTAATTAACACACGAGATCAATTCTCATTCTTGTGTAATTGTTGGCTCCGCCGCAGCAGAGCCTTTCCAAAATTTAGATTTAGGCCACACCTCTCGGTGAGCCAGACCGAATGTGTACCTCAAATTTGGAACCCGCAGGTTGACGATGTGGGAAAGGACCACTGCACAATATACTCGCCGTATTTATCAATGTAGAAGGATTTATTTCATGAATAAATTTATTTTAGAAATATTTAATTAACACACGAGATCAATTCTCATTTCTTGTGTAATTGTTGGCTCCGCCGCAGCAGAGCCTTTCCAAAATTTAGATTTAGGCCACACCTCTCGGTGAGCCAGACCGAATGTGTACCTCAAATTTGGAACCCGTAGGTTGGCGACGTAGGAAAGTCATTCAGGCGGAAGGACCACTGCACAATACACTCGCCGTATTTATCAATGTAGAAGGATTTCTTTCATGAATAAATTTATTTTAGAAATATTTAATTAACACACGAGATCAATTCTCATTTCTTGTGTAATTGTTGGCTCCGCCGCAGCAGAGCCTTTCCAAAATTTAGATTTAGGCCACACCTCTCGGTGAGCCAGACCGAATGTGTACCTCAAATTTGGAACCCGTAGGTTGGCGACGTAGGAAAGTCATTCAGGCGGAAGGACCACTGCACAATACACTCGCCGTATTTATCAATGTAGAAGGATTTATTTCATGAATAAATTTATTTTAGAAATATTTAATTAACACACGAGATCAATTCTCATTCTTGTGTAATTGTTGGCTCCGCCGCAGCAGAGCCTTTCCAAAATTTAGATTTAGGCCACACCTCTCGGTGAGCCAGACCGAATGTGTACCTCAAATTTGGAACCCGCAGGTTGACGATGTGGGAAAGTCATTCAGGCGGAAGGACCACTGCACAATACACTCGCCGTATTTATCAATGTAGAAGGATTTATTTCATGAATAAATTTATTTTAGAAATATTTAATTAACACACGAGATCAATTCTCATTCTTGTGTAATTGTTGGCTCCGCCGCAGCAGAGCCTTTCCAAAATTTAGATTTAGGCCACACCTCTCGGTGAGCCAGACCGAATGTGTACCTCAAATTTGGAACCCGCAGGTTGACGATGTGGGAACGTCATTGCCACCACATACACTCGCCGTATTTATCAATGTAGAAGGATTTATTTCATGAATAAATTTATTTTAGAAATATTTAATTAACACACGAGATCAATTCTCATTTCTTGTGTAATTGTTGGCTCCGCCGCAGCAGAGCCTTTCCAAAATTTAGATTTAGGCCACACCTCTCGGTGAGCCAGACCGAATGTGTACCTCAAATTTGGAACCCGTAGGTTGGCGACGTAGGAAAGTCATTCAGGCGGAAGGACCACTGCACAATACACTCGCCGTATTTATCAATGTAGAAGGATTTCTTTCATGAATAAATTTATTTTAGAAATATTTAATTAACACACGAGATCAATTCTTATTTCTTGTGTAATTGTTGGCTCCGCCGCAGCAGAGCCTTTCCAAAATTTAGATTTAGGCCACACCTCTCGGTGAGCCAGACCGAATGTGTACCTCAAATTTGGAACCCGCAGGTTGACGATGTGGGAAAGTCATTCAGGCGGAAGGACCACTGCACAATACACTCGCCGTATTTATCAATGTAGAAGGATTTATTTCATGAATAAATTTATTTTAGAAATATTTAATTAACACACGAGATCAATTCTCATTTCTTGTGTAATTGTTGGCTCCGCCGCAGCAGAGCCTTTCCAAAATTTAGATTTAGGCCACACCTCTCGGTGAGCCAGACCGAATGTGTACCTCAAATTTGGAACCCGCAGGTTGACGATGTGGGAAAGTCATTCATGCGGAAGGACCACTGCACAATACACTCGCCGTATTTATCAATGTAGAAGGATTTCTTTCATGAATAAATTTATTTTAGAAATATTTAATTAACACACGAGATCAATTCTCATTTCTTGTGTAATTGTTGGCTCCGCCGCAGCAGAGCCTTTCCAAAATTTAGATTTAGGCCACACCTCTCGGTGAGCCAGACCGAATGTGTACCTCAAATTTGGAACCCGCAGGTTGACGATGTGGAAAGTCATTCAGGCGGAAGGACCACTGCACAATACACTCGCCGTATTTATCAATGTAGAAGGATTTATTTCATGAATAAATTTATTTTAGAAATATTTAATTAACACACGAGATCAATTCTCATTTCTTGTGTAATTGTTGGCTCCGCCGCAGCAGAGCCTTTCCAAAATTTAGATTTAGGCCACACCTCTCGGTGAGCCAGACCGAATGTGTACCTCAAATTTGGAACCCGTAGGTTGGCGACGTAGGAAAGTCATTCAGGCGGAAGGACCACTGCACAATACACTCGCCGTATTTATCAATGTAGAAGGATTTATTTCATGAATAAATTTATTTTAGAAATATTTAATTAACACACGAGATCAATTCTCATTTCTTGTGTAATTGTTGGCTCCGCCGCAGCAGAGCCTTTCCAAAATTTAGATTTAGGCCACACCTCTCGGTGAGCCAGACCGAATGTGTACCTCAAATTTGGAACCCGCAGGTTGACGATGTGGGAAAGTCATTCATGCGGAAGGACCACTGCACAATACACTCGCCGTATTTATCAATGTAGAAGGATTTCTTTCATGAATAAATTTATTTTAGAAATATTTAATTAACACACGAGATCAATTCTCATTTCTTGTGTAATTGTTGGCTCCGCCGCAGCAGAGCCTTTCCAAAATTTAGATTTAGGCCACACCTCTCGGTGAGCCAGACCGAATGTGTACCTCAAATTTGGAACCCGCAGGTTGACGATGTGGGAAAGTCATTCAGGCGGAAGGACCACTGCACAATACACTCGCCGTATTTATCAATGTAGAAGGATTTATTTCATGAATAAATTTATTTTAGAAATATTTAATTAACACACGAGATCAATTCTCATTTCTTGTGTAATTGTTGGCTCCGCCGCAGCAGAGCCTTTCCAAAATTTAGATTTAGGCCACACCTCTCGGTGAGCCAGACCGAATGTGTACCTCAAATTTGGAACCCGCAGGTTGACGATGTGGGAAAGTCATTCATGCGGAAGGACCACTGCACAATACACTCGCCGTATTTATCAATGTAGAAGGATTTCTTTCATGAATAAATTTATTTTAGAAATATTTAATTAACACACGAGATCAATTCTCATTCTTGTGTAATTGTTGGCTCCGCCGCAGCAGAGCCTTTCCAAAATTTAGATTTAGGCCACACCTCTCGGTGAGCCAGACCGAATGTGTACCTCAAATTTGGAACCCGCAGGTTGACGATGTGGGAAAGTCATTCAGGCGGAAGGACCACTGCACAATACACTCGCCGTATTTATCAATGTAGAAGGATTTATTTCATGAATAAATTTATTTTAGAAATATTTAATTAACACACGAGATCAATTCTCATTTCTTGTGTAATTGTTGGCTCCGCCGCAGCAGAGCCTTTCCAAAATTTAGATTTAGGCCACACCTCTCGGTGAGCCAGACCGAATGTGTACCTCAAATTTGGAACCCGTAGGTTGGCGACGTAGGAAAGTCATTCAGGCGGAAGGACCACTGCACAATACACTCGCCGTATTTATCAATGTAGAAGGATTTATTTCATGAATAAATTTATTTTAGAAATATTTAATTAACACACGAGATCAATTCTCATTCTTGTGTAATTGTTGGCTCCGCCGCAGCAGAGCCTTTCCAAAATTTAGATTTAGGCCACACCTCTCGGTGAGCCAGACCGAATGTGTACCTCAAATTTGGAACCCGTAGGTTGGCGATGTGGGAAAGTCATTCAGGCGGAAGGACCACTGCACAATACACTCGCCGTATTTATCAATGTAGAAGGATTTCTTTCATGAATAAATTTATTTTAGAAATATTTAATTAACACACGAGATCAATTCTCATTTCTTGTGTAATTGTTGGCTCCGCCGCAGCAGAGCCTTTCCAAAATTTAGATTTAGGCCACACCTCTCGGTGAGCCAGACCGAATGTGTACCTCAAATTTGGAACCCGCAGGTTGACGATGTGGGAAAGTCATTCATGCGGAAGGACCACTGCACAATACACTCGCCGTATTTATCAATGTAGAAGGATTTCTTTCATGAATAAATTTATTTTAGAAATATTTAATTAACACACGAGATCAATTCTCATTTCTTGTGTAATTGTTGGCTCCGCCGCAGCAGAGCCTTTCCAAAATTTAGATTTAGGCCACACCTCTCGGTGAGCCAGACCGAATGTGTACCTCAAATTTGGAACCCGCAGGTTGACGATGTGGGAAAGTCATTCATGCGGAAGGACCACTGCACAATACACTCGCCGTATTTATCAATGTAGAAGGATTTATTTCATGAATAAATTTATTTTAGAAATATTTAATTAACACACGAGATCAATTCTCATTTCTTGTGTAATTGTTGGCTCCGCCGCAGCAGAGCCTTTCCAAAATTTAGATTTAGGCCACACCTCTCGGTGAGCCAGACCGAATGTGTACCTCAAATTTGGAACCCGCAGGTTGACGATGTGGGAAAGTCATTCATGCGGAAGGACCACTGCACAATACACTCGCCGTATTTATCAATGTAGAAGGATTTCTTTCATGAATAAATTTATTTTAGAAATATTTAATTAACACACGAGATCAATTCTCATTCTTGTGTAATTGTTGGCTCCGCCGC
This sequence comes from Allodiplogaster sudhausi, assembly GCA_945643635.1. Lineage (NCBI taxonomy): Eukaryota > Metazoa > Nematoda > Chromadorea > Rhabditida > Diplogasteridae > Allodiplogaster > Allodiplogaster sudhausi. The sequence continues at coordinate 161,762 of CALZFC010000165.1, read as the reverse complement.
AGCAGAGCCTTTCCAAAATTTAGATTTAGGCCACACCTCTCGGTGAGCCAGACCGAATGTGTACCTCAAATTTGGAACCCGTAGGTTGGCGATGTGGAAAGTCATTCAGGCGGAAGGACCACTGCACAATACACTCGCCGTATTTATCAATGTAGAAGGATTTCTTTCATGAATAAATTTATTTTAGAAATATTTAATTAACACACGAGATCAATTCTCATTTCTTGTGTAATTGTTGGCTCCGCCGCAGCAGAGCCTTTCCAAAATTTAGATTTAGGCCACACCTCTCGGTGAGCCAGACCGAATGTGTACCTCAAATTTGGAACCCGCAGGTTGACGATGTGGGAAAGTCATTCATGCGGAAGGACCACTGCACAATACACTCGCCGTATTTATCAATGTAGAAGGATTTCTTTCATGAATAAATTTATTTTAGAAATATTTAATTAACACACGAGATCAATTCTCATTTCTTGTGTAATTGTTGGCTCCGCCGCAGCAGAGCCTTTCCAAAATTTAGATTTAGGCCACACCTCTCGGTGAGCCAGACCGAATGTGTACCTCAAATTTGGAACCCGCAGGTTGACGATGTGGGAAAGTCATTCAGGCGGAAGGACCACTGCACAATACACTCGCCGTATTTATCAATGTAGAAGGATTTCTTTCATGAATAAATTTATTTTAGAAATATTTAATTAACACACGAGATCAATTCTCATTTCTTGTGTAATTGTTGGCTCCGCCGCAGCAGAGCCTTTCCAAAATTTAGATTTAGGCCACACCTCTCGGTGAGCCAGACCGAATGTGTACCTCAAATTTGGAACCCGTAGGTTGACGATGTGGGAAAGTCATTCAGGCGGAAGGACCACTGCACAATACACTCGCCGTATTTATCAATGTAGAAGGATTTCTTTCATGAATAAATTTATTTTAGAAATATTTAATTAACACACGAGATCAATCTCATTTCTTGTGTAATTGTTGGCTCCGCCGCAGCAGAGCCTTTCCAAAATTTAGATTTAGGCCACACCTCTCGGTGAGCCAGACCGAATGTGTACCTCAAATTTGGAACCCGTAGGTTGGCGATGTGGAAAGTCATTCAGGCGGAAGGACCACTGCACAATACACTCGCCGTATTTATCAATGTAGAAGGATTTCTTTCATGAATAAATTTATTTTAGAAATATTTAATTAACACACGAGATCAATTCTCATTTCTTGTGTAATTGTTGGCTCCGCCGCAGCAGAGCCTTTCCAAAATTTAGATTTAGGCCACACCTCTCGGTGAGCCAGACCGAATGTGTACCTCAAATTTGGAACCCGCAGGTTGACGATGTGGGAAAGTCATTCATGCGGAAGGACCACTGCACAATACACTCGCCGTATTTATCAATGTAGAAGGATTTCTTTCATGAATAAATTTATTTTAGAAATATTTAATTAACACACGAGATCAATTCTCATTTCTTGTGTAATTGTTGGCTCCGCCGCAGCAGAGCCTTTCCAAAATTTAGATTTAGGCCACACCTCTCGGTGAGCCAGACCGAATGTGTACCTCAAATTTGGAACCCGCAGGTTGACGATGTGGGAAAGTCATTCAGGCGGAAGGACCACTGCACAATACACTCGCCGTATTTATCAATGTAGAAGGATTTCTTTCATGAATAAATTTATTTTAGAAATATTTAATTAACACACGAGATCAATTCTCATTTCTTGTGTAATTGTTGGCTCCGCCGCAGCAGAGCCTTTCCAAAATTTAGATTTAGGCCACACCTCTCGGTGAGCCAGACCGAATGTGTACCTCAAATTTGGAACCCGCAGGTTGACGATGTAGGAAAGTCATTCAGGCGGAAGGACCACTGCACAATACACTCGCCGTATTTATCAATGTAGAAGGATTTCTTTCATGAATAAATTTATTTTAGAAATATTTAATTAACACACGAGATCAATTCTCATTTCTTGTGTAATTGTTGGCTCCGCCGCAGCAGAGCCTTTCCAAAATTTAGATTTAGGCCACACCTCTCGGTGAGCCAGACCGAATGTGTACCTCAAATTTGGAACCCGTAGGTTGGCGATGTGGAAAGTCATTCAGGCGGAAGGACCACTGCACAATACACTCGCCGTATTTATCAATGTAGAAGGATTTCTTTCATGAATAAATTTATTTTAGAAATATTTAATTAACACACGAGATCAATTCTCATTTCTTGTGTAATTGTTGGCTCCGCCGCAGCAGAGCCTTTCCAAAATTTAGATTTAGGCCACACCTCTCGGTGAGCCAGACCGAATGTGTACCTCAAATTTGGAACCCGCAGGTTGACGATGTGGGAAAGTCATTCATGCGGAAGGACCACTGCACAATACACTCGCCGTATTTATCAATGTAGAAGGATTTCTTTCATGAATAAATTTATTTTAGAAATATTTAATTAACACACGAGATCAATTCTCATTTCTTGTGTAATTGTTGGCTCCGCCGCAGCAGAGCCTTTCCAAAATTTAGATTTAGGCCACACCTCTCGGTGAGCCAGACCGAATGTGTACCTCAAATTTGGAACCCGCAGGTTGACGATGTGGGAAAGTCATTCATGCGGAAGGACCACTGCACAATACACTCGCCGTATTTATCAATGTAGAAGGATTTCTTTCATGAATAAATTTATTTTAGAAATATTTAATTAACACACGAGATCAATCCTCATTACTTGTGTAATTGTTGGCTCCGCCGCAGCAGAGCCTTTCCAAAATTTAGATTTAGGCCACACCTCTCGGTGAGCCAGACCGAATGTGTACCTCAAATTTGGAACCCGCAGGTTGACGATGTGGGAAAGTCATTCAGGCGGAAGGACCACTGCACAATACACTCGCCGTATTTATCAATGTAGAAGGATTTCTTTCATGAATAAATTTATTTTAGAAATATTTAATTAACACACGAGATCAATTCTCATTTCTTGTGTAATTGTTGGCTCCGCCGCAGCAGAGCCTTTCCAAAATTTAGATTTAGGCCACACCTCTCGGTGAGCCAGACCGAATGTGTACCTCAAATTTGGAACCCGCAGGTTGACGATGTGGGAAAGTCATTCATGCGGAAGGACCACTGCACAATACACTCGCCGTATTTATCAATGTAGAAGGATTTCTTTCATGAATAAATTTATTTTAGAAATATTTAATTAACACACGAGATCAATTCTCATTTCTTGTGTAATTGTTGGCTCCGCCGCAGCAGAGCCTTTCCAAAATTTAGATTTAGGCCACACCTCTCGGTGAGCCAGACCGAATGTGTACCTCAAATTTGGAACCCGCAGGTTGACGATGTGGGAAAGTCATTCATGCGGAAGGACCACTGCACAATACACTCGCCGTATTTATCAATGTAGAAGGATTTCTTTCATGAATAAATTTATTTTAGAAATATTTAATTAACACACGAGATCAATTCTCATTCTTGTGTAATTGTTGGCTCCGCCGCAGCAGAGCCTTTCCAAAATTTAGATTTAGGCCACACCTCTCGGTGAGCCAGACCGAATGTGTACCTCAAATTTGGAACCCGCAGGTTGACGATGTGGGAAAGTCATTCATGCGGAAGGACCACTGCACAATACACTCGCCGTATTTATCAATGTAGAAGGATTTCTTTCATGAATAAATTTATTTTAGAAATATTTAATTAACACACGAGATCAATTCTCATTTCTTGTGTAATTGTTGGCTCCGCCGCAGCAGAGCCTTTCCAAAATTTAGATTTAGGCCACACCTCTCGGTGAGCCAGACCGAATGTGTACCTCAAATTTGGAACCCGCAGGTTGACGATGTGGGAAAGTCATTCATGCGGAAGGACCACTGCACAATACACTCGCCGTATTTATCAATGTAGAAGGATTTCTTTCATGAATAAATTTATTTTAGAAATATTTAATTAACACACGAGATCAATTCTCATTTCTTGTGTAATTGTTGGCTCCGCCGCAGCAGAGCCTTTCCAAAATTTAGATTTAGGCCACACCTCTCGGTGAGCCAGACCGAATGTGTACCTCAAATTTGGAACCCGTAGGTTGGCGATGTGGGAAAGTCATTCAGGCGGAAGGACCACTGCACAATACACTCGCCGTATTTATCAATGTAGAAGGATTTCTTTCATGAATAAATTTATTTTAGAAATATTTAATTAACACACGAGATCAATTCTCATTTCTTGTGTAATTGTTGGCTCCGCCGCAGCAGAGCCTTTCCAAAATTTAGATTTAGGCCACACCTCTCGGTGAGCCAGACCGAATGTGTACCTCAAATTTGGAACCCGCAGGTTGACGATGTGGGAAAGTCATTCATGCGGAAGGACCACTGCACAATACACTCGCCGTATTTATCAATGTAGAAGGATTTCTTTCATGAATAAATTTATTTTAGAAATATTTAATTAACACACGAGATCAATTCTCATTTCTTGTGTAATTGTTGGCTCCGCCGCAGCAGAGCCTTTCCAAAATTTAGATTTAGGCCACACCTCTCGGTGAGCCAGACCGAATGTGTACCTCAAATTTGGAACCCGCAGGTTGACGATGTGGGAAAGTCATTCAGGCGGAAGGACCACTGCACAATACACTCGCCGTATTTATCAATGTAGAAGGATTTCTTTCATGAATAAATTTATTTTAGAAATATTTAATTAACACACGAGATCAATTCTCATTTCTTGTGTAATTGTTGGCTCCGCCGCAGCAGAGCCTTTCCAAAATTTAGATTTAGGCCACACCTCTCGGTGAGCCAGACCGAATGTGTACCTCAAATTTGGAACCCGCAGGTTGACGATGTGGGAAAGTCATTCAGGCGGAAGGACCACTGCACAATACACTCGCCGTATTTATCAATGTAGAAGGATTTCTTTCATGAATAAATTTATTTTAGAAATATTTAATTAACACACGAGATCAATTCTCATTTCTTGTGTAATTGTTGGCTCCGCCGCAGCAGAGCCTTTCCAAAATTTAGATTTAGGCCACACCTCTCGGTGAGCCAGACCGAATGTGTACCTCAAATTTGGAACCCGCAGGTTGACGATGTAGGAAAGTCATTCAGGCGGAAGGACCACTGCACAATACACTCGCCGTATTTATCAATGTAGAAGGATTTCTTTCATGAATAAATTTATTTTAGAAATATTTAATTAACACACGAGATCAATTCTCATTTCTTGTGTAATTGTTGGCTCCGCCGCAGCAGAGCCTTTCCAAAATTTAGATTTAGGCCACACCTCTCGGTGAGCCAGACCGAATGTGTACCTCAAATTTGGAACCCGCAGGTTGACGATGTGGGAAAGTCATTCATGCGGAAGGACCACTGCACAATACACTCGCCGTATTTATCAATGTAGAAGGATTTCTTTCATGAATAAATTTATTTTAGAAATATTTAATTAACACACGAGATCAATTCTCATTTCTTGTGTAATTGTTGGCTCCGCCGCAGCAGAGCCTTTCCAAAATTTAGATTTAGGCCACACCTCTCGGTGAGCCAGACCGAATGTGTACCTCAAATTTGGAACCCGCAGGTTGACGATGTGGGAAAGTCATTCATGCGGAAGGACCACTGCACAATACACTCGCCGTATTTATCAATGTAGAAGGATTTCTTTCATGAATAAATTTATTTTAGAAATATTTAATTAACACACGAGATCAATTCTCATTTCTTGTGTAATTGTTGGCTCCGCCGCAGCAGAGCCTTTCCAAAATTTAGATTTAGGCCACACCTCTCGGTGAGCCAGACCGAATGTGTACCTCAAATTTGGAACCCGCAGGTTGACGATGTGGGAAAGTCATTCATGCGGAAGGACCACTGCACAATACACTCGCCGTATTTATCAATGTAGAAGGATTTCTTTCATGAATAAATTTATTTTAGAAATATTTAATTAACACACGAGATCAATTCTCATTTCTTGTGTAATTGTTGGCTCCGCCGCAGCAGAGCCTTTCCAAAATTTAGATTTAGGCCACACCTCTCGGTGAGCCAGACCGAATGTGTACCTCAAATTTGGAACCCGCAGGTTGACGATGTGGGAAAGTCATTCATGCGGAAGGACCACTGCACAATACACTCGCCGTATTTATCAATGTAGAAGGATTTCTTTCATGAATAAATTTATTTTAGAAATATTTAATTAACACACGAGATCAATTCTCATTTCTTGTGTAATTGTTGGCTCCGCCGCAGCAGAGCCTTTCCAAAATTTAGATTTAGGCCACACCTCTCGGTGAGCCAGACCGAATGTGTACCTCAAATTTGGAACCCGCAGGTTGACGATGTGGGAAAGTCATTCATGCGGAAGGACCACTGCACAATACACTCGCCGTATTTATCAATGTAGAAGGATTTCTTTCATGAATAAATTTATTTTAGAAATATTTAATTAACACACGAGATCAATTCTCATTTCTTGTGTAATTGTTGGCTCCGCCGCAGCAGAGCCTTTCCAAAATTTAGATTTAGGCCACACCTCTCGGTGAGCCAGACCGAATGTGTACCTCAAATTTGGAACCCGCAGGTTGACGATGTGGGAAAGTCATTCATGCGGAAGGACCACTGCACAATACACTCGCCGTATTTATCAATGTAGAAGGATTTCTTTCATGAATAAATTTATTTTAGAAATATTTAATTAACACACGAGATCAATTCTCATTTCTTGTGTAATTGTTGGCTCCGCCGCAGCAGAGCCTTTCCAAAATTTAGATTTAGGCCACACCTCTCGGTGAGCCAGACCGAATGTGTACCTCAAATTTGGAACCCGCAGGTTGACGATGTGGGAAAGTCATTCATGCGGAAGGACCACTGCACAATACACTCGCCGTATTTATCAATGTAGAAGGATTTCTTTCATGAATAAATTTATTTTAGAAATATTTAATTAACACACGAGATCAATTCTCATTTCTTGTGTAATTGTTGGCTCCGCCGCAGCAGAGCCTTTCCAAAATTTAGATTTAGGCCACACCTCTCGGTGAGCCAGACCGAATGTGTACCTCAAATTTGGAACCCGCAGGTTGACGATGTGGGAAAGTCATTCATGCGGAAGGACCACTGCACAATACACTCGCCGTATTTATCAATGTAGAAGGATTTCTTTCATGAATAAATTTATTTTAGAAATATTTAATTAACACACGAGATCAATTCTCATTTCTTGTGTAATTGTTGGCTCCGCCGCAGCAGAGCCTTTCCAAAATTTAGATTTAGGCCACACCTCTCGGTGAGCCAGACCGAATGTGTACCTCAAATTTGGAACCCGCAGGTTGACGATGTGGGAAAGTCATTCATGCGGAAGGACCACTGCACAATACACTCGCCGTATTTATCAATGTAGAAGGATTTCTTTCATGAATAAATTTATTTTAGAAATATTTAATTAACACACGAGATCAATTCTCATTTCTTGTGTAATTGTTGGCTCCGCCGCAGCAGAGCCTTTCCAAAATTTAGATTTAGGCCACACCTCTCGGTGAGCCAGACCGAATGTGTACCTCAAATTTGGAACCCGCAGGTTGACGATGTGGGAAAGTCATTCATGCGGAAGGACCACTGCACAATACACTCGCCGTATTTATCAATGTAGAAGGATTTCTTTCATGAATAAATTTATTTTAGAAATATTTAATTAACACACGAGATCAATTCTCATTTCTTGTGTAATTGTTGGCTCCGCCGCAGCAGAGCCTTTCCAAAATTTAGATTTAGGCCACACCTCTCGGTGAGCCAGACCGAATGTGTACCTCAAATTTGGAACCCGCAGGTTGACGATGTGGGAAAGTCATTCATGCGGAAGGACCACTGCACAATACACTCGCCGTATTTATCAATGTAGAAGGATTTCTTTCATGAATAAATTTATTTTAGAAATATTTAATTAACACACGAGATCAATTCTCATTTCTTGTGTAATTGTTGGCTCCGCCGCAGCAGAGCCTTTCCAAAATTTAGATTTAGGCCACACCTCTCGGTGAGCCAGACCGAATGTGTACCTCAAATTTGGAACCCGCAGGTTGACGATGTGGGAAAGTCATTCAGGCGGAAGGACCACTGCACAATACACTCGCCGTATTTATCAATGTAGAAGGATTTCTTTCATGAATAAATTTATTTTAGAAATATTTAATTAACACACGAGATCAATTCTCATTTCTTGTGTAATTGTTGGCTCCGCCGCAGCAGAGCCTTTCCAAAATTTAGATTTAGGCCACACCTCTCGGTGAGCCAGACCGAATGTGTACCTCAAATTTGGAACCCGCAGGTTGACGATGTGGGAAAGTCATTCATGCGGAAGGACCACTGCACAATACACTCGCCGTATTTATCAATGTAGAAGGATTTCTTTCATGAATAAATTTATTTTAGAAATATTTAATTAACACACGAGATCAATTCTCATTTCTTGTGTAATTGTTGGCTCCGCCGCAGCAGAGCCTTTCCAAAATTTAGATTTAGGCCACACCTCTCGGTGAGCCAGACCGAATGTGTACCTCAAATTTGGAACCCGCAGGTTGACGATGTGGGAAAGTCATTCATGCGGAAGGACCACTGCACAATACACTCGCCGTATTTATCAATGTAGAAGGATTTCTTTCATGAATAAATTTATTTTAGAAATATTTAATTAACACACGAGATCAATTCTCATTTCTTGTGTAATTGTTGGCTCCGCCGCAGCAGAGCCTTTCCAAAATTTAGATTTAGGCCACACCTCTCGGTGAGCCAGACCGAATGTGTACCTCAAATTTGGAACCCGCAGGTTGACGATGTGGGAAAGTCATTCATGCGGAAGGACCACTGCACAATACACTCGCCGTATTTATCAATGTAGAAGGATTTCTTTCATGAATAAATTTATTTTAGAAATATTTAATTAACACACGAGATCAATTCTCATTTCTTGTGTAATTGTTGGCTCCGCCGCAGCAGAGCCTTTCCAAAATTTAGATTTAGGCCACACCTCTCGGTGAGCCAGACCGAATGTGTACCTCAAATTTGGAACCCGCAGGTTGACGATGTGGAAAGTCATTCATGCGGAAGGACCACTGCACAATACACTCGCCGTATTTATCAATGTAGAAGGATTTCTTTCATGAATAAATTTATTTTAGAAATATTTAATTAACACACGAGATCAATTCTCATTTCTTGTGTAATTGTTGGCTCCGCCGCAGCAGAGCCTTTCCAAAATTTAGATTTAGGCCACACCTCTCGGTGAGCCAGACCGAATGTGTACCTCAAATTTGGAACCCGCAGGTTGACGATGTGGGAAAGTCATTCAGGCGGAAGGACCACTGCACAATACACTCGCCGTATTTATCAATGTAGAAGGATTTCTTTCATGAATAAATTTATTTTAGAAATATTTAATTAACACACGAGATCAATTCTCATTTCTTGTGTAATTGTTGGCTCCGCCGCAGCAGAGCCTTTCCAAAATTTAGATTTAGGCCACACCTCTCGGTGAGCCAGACCGAATGTGTACCTCAAATTTGGAACCCGCAGGTTGACGATGTGGGAAAGTCATTCATGCGGAAGGACCACTGCACAATACACTCGCCGTATTTATCAATGTAGAAGGATTTCTTTCATGAATAAATTTATTTTAGAAATATTTAATTAACACACGAGATCAATTCTCATTTCTTGTGTAATTGTTGGCTCCGCCGCAGCAGAGCCTTTCCAAAATTTAGATTTAGGCCACACCTCTCGGTGAGCCAGACCGAATGTGTACCTCAAATTTGGAACCCGCAGGTTGACGATGTGGGAAAGTCATTCATGCGGAAGGACCACTGCACAATACACTCGCCGTATTTATCAATGTAGAAGGATTTCTTTCATGAATAAATTTATTTTAGAAATATTTAATTAACACACGAGATCAATTCTCATTTCTTGTGTAATTGTTGGCTCCGCCGCAGCAGAGCCTTTCCAAAATTTAGATTTAGGCCACACCTCTCGGTGAGCCAGACCGAATGTGTACCTCAAATTTGGAACCCGCAGGTTGACGATGTGGGAAAGTCATTCATGCGGAAGGACCACTGCACAATACACTCGCCGTATTTATCAATGTAGAAGGATTTCTTTCATGAATAAATTTATTTTAGAAATATTTAATTAACACACGAGATCAATTCTCATTTCTTGTGTAATTGTTGGCTCCGCCGCAGCAGAGCCTTTCCAAAATTTAGATTTAGGCCACACCTCTCGGTGAGCCAGACCGAATGTGTACCTCAAATTTGGAACCCGCAGGTTGACGATGTGGGAAAGTCATTCATGCGGAAGGACCACTGCACAATACACTCGCCGTATTTATCAATGTAGAAGGATTTCTTTCATGAATAAATTTATTTTAGAAATATTTAATTAACACACGAGATCAATTCTCATTTCTTGTGTAATTGTTGGCTCCGCCGCAGCAGAGCCTTTCCAAAATTTAGATTTAGGCCACACCTCTCGGTGAGCCAGACCGAATGTGTACCTCAAATTTGGAACCCGCAGGTTGACGATGTGGGAAAGTCATTCATGCGGAAGGACCACTGCACAATACACTCGCCGTATTTATCAATGTAGAAGGATTTCTTTCATGAATAAATTTATTTTAGAAATATTTAATTAACACACGAGATCAATTCTCATTTCTTGTGTAATTGTTGGCTCCGCCGCAGCAGAGCCTTTCCAAAATTTAGATTTAGGCCACACCTCTCGGTGAGCCAGACCGAATGTGTACCTCAAATTTGGAACCCGCAGGTTGACGATGTGGGAAAGTCATTCATGCGGAAGGACCACTGCACAATACACTCGCCGTATTTATCAATGTAGAAGGATTTCTTTCATGAATAAATTTATTTTAGAAATATTTAATTAACACACGAGATCAATTCTCATTTCTTGTGTAATTGTTGGCTCCGCCGCAGCAGAGCCTTTCCAAAATTTAGATTTAGGCCACACCTCTCGGTGAGCCAGACCGAATGTGTACCTCAAATTTGGAACCCGCAGGTTGACGATGTGGGAAAGTCATTCAGGCGGAAGGACCACTGCACAATACACTCGCCGTATTTATCAATGTAGAAGGATTTCTTTCATGAATAAATTTATTTTAGAAATATTTAATTAACACACGAGATCAATTCTCATTCTTGTGTAATTGTTGGCTCCGCCGCAGCAGAGCCTTTCCAAAATTTAGATTTAGGCCACACCTCTCGGTGAGCCAGACCGAATGTGTACCTCAAATTTGGAACCCGCAGGTTGACGATGTGGGAAAGTCATTCATGCGGAAGGACCACTGCACAATACACTCGCCGTATTTATCAATGTAGAAGGATTTCTTTCATGAATAAATTTATTTTAGAAATATTTAATTAACACACGAGATCAATTCTCATTTCTTGTGTAATTGTTGGCTCCGCCGCAGCAGAGCCTTTCCAAAATTTAGATTTAGGCCACACCTCTCGGTGAGCCAGACCGAATGTGTACCTCAAATTTGGAACCCGCAGGTTGACGATGTGGGAAAGTCATTCATGCGGAAGGACCACTGCACAATACACTCGCCGTATTTATCAATGTAGAAGGATTTCTTTCATGAATAAATTTATTTTAGAAATATTTAATTAACACACGAGATCAATTCTCATTTCTTGTGTAATTGTTGGCTCCGCCGCAGCAGAGCCTTTCCAAAATTTAGATTTAGGCCACACCTCTCGGTGAGCCAGACCGAATGTGTACCTCAAATTTGGAACCCGCAGGTTGACGATGTGGGAAAGTCATTCATGCGGAAGGACCACTGCACAATACACTCGCCGTATTTATCAATGTAGAAGGATTTCTTTCATGAATAAATTTATTTTAGAAATATTTAATTAACACACGAGATCAATTCTCATTTCTTGTGTAATTGTTGGCTCCGCCGCAGCAGAGCCTTTCCAAAATTTAGATTTAGGCCACACCTCTCGGTGAGCCAGACCGAATGTGTACCTCAAATTTGGAACCCGCAGGTTGACGATGTGGGAAAGTCATTCAGGCGGAAGGACCACTGCACAATACACTCGCCGTATTTATCAATGTAGAAGGATTTCTTTCATGAATAAATTTATTTTAGAAATATTTAATTAACACACGAGATCAATTCTCATTTCTTGTGTAATTGTTGGCTCCGCCGCAGCAGAGCCTTTCCAAAATTTAGATTTAGGCCACACCTCTCGGTGAGCCAGACCGAATGTGTACCTCAAATTTGGAACCCGCAGGTTGACGATGTGGGAAAGTCATTCATGCGGAAGGACCACTGCACAATACACTCGCCGTATTTATCAATGTAGAAGGATTTCTTTCATGAATAAATTTATTTTAGAAATATTTAATTAACACACGAGATCAATTCTCATTTCTTGTGTAATTGTTGGCTCCGCCGCAGCAGAGCCTTTCCAAAATTTAGATTTAGGCCACACCTCTCGGTGAGCCAGACCGAATGTGTACCTCAAATTTGGAACCCGCAGGTTGACGATGTGGGAAAGTCATTCATGCGGAAGGACCACTGCACAATACACTCGCCGTATTTATCAATGTAGAAGGATTTCTTTCATGAATAAATTTATTTTAGAAATATTTAATTAACACACGAGATCAATTCTCATTTCTTGTGTAATTGTTGGCTCCGCCGCAGCAGAGCCTTTCCAAAATTTAGATTTAGGCCACACCTCTCGGTGAGCCAGACCGAATGTGTACCTCAAATTTGGAACCCGCAGGTTGACGATGTGGGAAAGTCATTCATGCGGAAGGACCACTGCACAATACACTCGCCGTATTTATCAATGTAGAAGGATTTCTTTCATGAATAAATTTATTTTAGAAATATTTAATTAACACACGAGATCAATTCTCATTTCTTGTGTAATTGTTGGCTCCGCCGCAGCAGAGCCTTTCCAAAATTTAGATTTAGGCCACACCTCTCGGTGAGCCAGACCGAATGTGTACCTCAAATTTGGAACCCGCAGGTTGACGATGTGGGAAAGTCATTCATGCGGAAGGACCACTGCACAATACACTCGCCGTATTTATCAATGTAGAAGGATTTCTTTCATGAATAAATTTATTTTAGAAATATTTAATTAACACACGAGATCAATTCTCATTTCTTGTGTAATTGTTGGCTCCGCCGCAGCAGAGCCTTTCCAAAATTTAGATTTAGGCCACACCTCTCGGTGAGCCAGACCGAATGTGTACCTCAAATTTGGAACCCGCAGGTTGACGATGTGGGAAAGTCATTCATGCGGAAGGACCACTGCACAATACACTCGCCGTATTTATCAATGTAGAAGGATTTCTTTCATGAATAAATTTATTTTAGAAATATTTAATTAACACACGAGATCAATTCTCATTTCTTGTGTAATTGTTGGCTCCGCCGCAGCAGAGCCTTTCCAAAATTTAGATTTAGGCCACACCTCTCGGTGAGCCAGACCGAATGTGTACCTCAAATTTGGAACCCGCAGGTTGACGATGTGGGAAAGTCATTCATGCGGAAGGACCACTGCACAATACACTCGCCGTATTTATCAATGTAGAAGGATTTCTTTCATGAATAAATTTATTTTAGAAATATTTAATTAACACACGAGATCAATTCTCATTTCTTGTGTAATTGTTGGCTCCGCCGCAGCAGAGCCTTTCCAAAATTTAGATTTAGGCCACACCTCTCGGTGAGCCAGACCGAATGTGTACCTCAAATTTGGAACCCGCAGGTTGACGATGTGGGAAAGTCATTCATGCGGAAGGACCACTGCACAATACACTCGCCGTATTTATCAATGTAGAAGGATTTCTTTCATGAATAAATTTATTTTAGAAATATTTAATTAACACACGAGATCAATTCTCATTTCTTGTGTAATTGTTGGCTCCGCCGCAGCAGAGCCTTTCCAAAATTTAGATTTAGGCCACACCTCTCGGTGAGCCAGACCGAATGTGTACCTCAAATTTGGAACCCGCAGGTTGACGATGTGGGAAAGTCATTCATGCGGAAGGACCACTGCACAATACACTCGCCGTATTTATCAATGTAGAAGGATTTCTTTCATGAATAAATTTATTTTAGAAATATTTAATTAACACACGAGATCAATTCTCATTTCTTGTGTAATTGTTGGCTCCGCCGCAGCAGAGCCTTTCCAAAATTTAGATTTAGGCCACACCTCTCGGTGAGCCAGACCGAATGTGTACCTCAAATTTGGAACCCGCAGGTTGACGATGTGGGAAAGTCATTCATGCGGAAGGACCACTGCACAATACACTCGCCGTATTTATCAATGTAGAAGGATTTCTTTCATGAATAAATTTATTTTAGAAATATTTAATTAACACACGAGATCAATTCTCATTTCTTGTGTAATTGTTGGCTCCGCCGCAGCAGAGCCTTTCCAAAATTTAGATTTAGGCCACACCTCTCGGTGAGCCAGACCGAATGTGTACCTCAAATTTGGAACCCGCAGGTTGACGATGTGGGAAAGTCATTCATGCGGAAGGACCACTGCACAATACACTCGCCGTATTTATCAATGTAGAAGGATTTCTTTCATGAATAAATTTATTTTAGAAATATTTAATTAACACACGAGATCAATTCTCATTTCTTGTGTAATTGTTGGCTCCGCCGCAGCAGAGCCTTTCCAAAATTTAGATTTAGGCCACACCTCTCGGTGAGCCAGACCGAATGTGTACCTCAAATTTGGAACCCGCAGGTTGACGATGTGGGAAAGTCATTCATGCGGAAGGACCACTGCACAATACACTCGCCGTATTTATCAATGTAGAAGGATTTCTTTCATGAATAAATTTATTTTAGAAATATTTAATTAACACACGAGATCAATTCTCATTTCTTGTGTAATTGTTGGCTCCGCCGCAGCAGAGCCTTTCCAAAATTTAGATTTAGGCCACACCTCTCGGTGAGCCAGACCGAATGTGTACCTCAAATTTGGAACCCGCAGGTTGACGATGTGGGAAAGTCATTCATGCGGAAGGACCACTGCACAATACACTCGCCGTATTTATCAATGTAGAAGGATTTCTTTCATGAATAAATTTATTTTAGAAATATTTAATTAACACACGAGATCAATCTCATTACTTGTGTAATTGTTGGCTCCGCCGCAGCAGAGCCTTTCCAAAATTTAGATTTAGGCCACACCTCTCGGTGAGCCAGACCGAATGTGTACCTCAAATTTGGAACCCGCAGGTTGACGATGTGGGAAAGTCATTCATGCGGAAGGACCACTGCACAATACACTCGCCGTATTTATCAATGTAGAAGGATTTCTTTCATGAATAAATTTATTTTAGAAATATTTAATTAACACACGAGATCAATTCTCATTTCTTGTGTAATTGTTGGCTCCGCCGCAGCAGAGCCTTTCCAAAATTTAGATTTAGGCCACACCTCTCGGTGAGCCAGACCGAATGTGTACCTCAAATTTGGAACCCGCAGGTTGACGATGTGGGAAAGTCATTCATGCGGAAGGACCACTGCACAATACACTCGCCGTATTTATCAATGTAGAAGGATTTCTTTCATGAATAAATTTATTTTAGAAATATTTAATTAACACACGAGATCAATTCTCATTTCTTGTGTAATTGTTGGCTCCGCCGCAGCAGAGCCTTTCCAAAATTTAGATTTAGGCCACACCTCTCGGTGAGCCAGACCGAATGTGTACCTCAAATTTGGAACCCGCAGGTTGACGATGTGGGAAAGTCATTCATGCGGAAGGACCACTGCACAATACACTCGCCGTATTTATCAATGTAGAAGGATTTCTTTCATGAATAAATTTATTTTAGAAATATTTAATTAACACACGAGATCAATTCTCATTTCTTGTGTAATTGTTGGCTCCGCCGCAGCAGAGCCTTTCCAAAATTTAGATTTAGGCCACACCTCTCGGTGAGCCAGACCGAATGTGTACCTCAAATTTGGAACCCGCAGGTTGACGATGTGGGAAAGTCATTCAGGCGGAAGGACCACTGCACAATACACTCGCCGTATTTATCAATGTAGAAGGATTTCTTTCATGAATAAATTTATTTTAGAAATATTTAATTAACACACGAGATCAATTCTCATTTCTTGTGTAATTGTTGGCTCCGCCGCAGCAGAGCCTTTCCAAAATTTAGATTTAGGCCACACCTCTCGGTGAGCCAGACCGAATGTGTACCTCAAATTTGGAACCCGCAGGTTGACGATGTGGGAAAGTCATTCATGCGGAAGGACCACTGCACAATACACTCGCCGTATTTATCAATGTAGAAGGATTTCTTTCATGAATAAATTTATTTTAGAAATATTTAATTAACACACGAGATCAATTCTCATTTCTTGTGTAATTGTTGGCTCCGCCGCAGCAGAGCCTTTCCAAAATTTAGATTTAGGCCACACCTCTCGGTGAGCCAGACCGAATGTGTACCTCAAATTTGGAACCCGCAGGTTGACGATGTGGGAAAGTCATTCATGCGGAAGGACCACTGCACAATACACTCGCCGTATTTATCAATGTAGAAGGATTTCTTTCATGAATAAATTTATTTTAGAAATATTTAATTAACACACGAGATCAATTCTCATTTCTTGTGTAATTGTTGGCTCCGCCGCAGCAGAGCCTTTCCAAAATTTAGATTTAGGCCACACCTCTCGGTGAGCCAGACCGAATGTGTACCTCAAATTTGGAACCCGCAGGTTGACGATGTGGGAAAGTCATTCATGCGGAAGGACCACTGCACAATACACTCGCCGTATTTATCAATGTAGAAGGATTTCTTTCATGAATAAATTTATTTTAGAAATATTTAATTAACACACGAGATCAATTCTCATTTCTTGTGTAATTGTTGGCTCCGCCGCAGCAGAGCCTTTCCAAAATTTAGATTTAGGCCACACCTCTCGGTGAGCCAGACCGAATGTGTACCTCAAATTTGGAACCCGCAGGTTGACGATGTGGGAAAGTCATTCATGCGGAAGGACCACTGCACAATACACTCGCCGTATTTATCAATGTAGAAGGATTTCTTTCATGAATAAATTTATTTTAGAAATATTTAATTAACACACGAGATCAATTCTCATTTCTTGTGTAATTGTTGGCTCCGCCGCAGCAGAGCCTTTCCAAAATTTAGATTTAGGCCACACCTCTCGGTGAGCCAGACCGAATGTGTACCTCAAATTTGGAACCCGCAGGTTGACGATGTGGGAAAGTCATTCATGCGGAAGGACCACTGCACAATACACTCGCCGTATTTATCAATGTAGAAGGATTTCTTTCATGAATAAATTTATTTTAGAAATATTTAATTAACACACGAGATCAATTCTCATTTCTTGTGTAATTGTTGGCTCCGCCGCAGCAGAGCCTTTCCAAAATTTAGATTTAGGCCACACCTCTCGGTGAGCCAGACCGAATGTGTACCTCAAATTTGGAACCCGCAGGTTGACGATGTGGGAAAGTCATTCATGCGGAAGGACCACTGCACAATACACTCGCCGTATTTATCAATGTAGAAGGATTTCTTTCATGAATAAATTTATTTTAGAAATATTTAATTAACACACGAGATCAATTCTCATTTCTTGTGTAATTGTTGGCTCCGCCGCAGCAGAGCCTTTCCAAAATTTAGATTTAGGCCACACCTCTCGGTGAGCCAGACCGAATGTGTACCTCAAATTTGGAACCCGCAGGTTGACGATGTGGGAAAGTCATTCATGCGGAAGGACCACTGCACAATACACTCGCCGTATTTATCAATGTAGAAGGATTTCTTTCATGAATAAATTTATTTTAGAAATATTTAATTAACACACGAGATCAATTCTCATTTCTTGTGTAATTGTTGGCTCCGCCGCAGCAGAGCCTTTCCAAAATTTAGATTTAGGCCACACCTCTCGGTGAGCCAGACCGAATGTGTACCTCAAATTTGGAACCCGCAGGTTGACGATGTGGGAAAGTCATTCATGCGGAAGGACCACTGCACAATACACTCGCCGTATTTATCAATGTAGAAGGATTTCTTTCATGAATAAATTTATTTTAGAAATATTTAATTAACACACGAGATCAATTCTCATTTCTTGTGTAATTGTTGGCTCCGCCGCAGCAGAGCCTTTCCAAAATTTAGATTTAGGCCACACCTCTCGGTGAGCCAGACCGAATGTGTACCTCAAATTTGGAACCCGCAGGTTGACGATGTGGGAAAGTCATTCATGCGGAAGGACCACTGCACAATACACTCGCCGTATTTATCAATGTAGAAGGATTTCTTTCATGAATAAATTTATTTTAGAAATATTTAATTAACACACGAGATCAATTCTCATTTCTTGTGTAATTGTTGGCTCCGCCGCAGCAGAGCCTTTCCAAAATTTAGATTTAGGCCACACCTCTCGGTGAGCCAGACCGAATGTGTACCTCAAATTTGGAACCCGCAGGTTGACGATGTGGGAAAGTCATTCATGCGGAAGGACCACTGCACAATACACTCGCCGTATTTATCAATGTAGAAGGATTTCTTTCATGAATAAATTTATTTTAGAAATATTTAATTAACACACGAGATCAATTCTCATTTCTTGTGTAATTGTTGGCTCCGCCGCAGCAGAGCCTTTCCAAAATTTAGATTTAGGCCACACCTCTCGGTGAGCCAGACCGAATGTGTACCTCAAATTTGGAACCCGCAGGTTGACGATGTGGGAAAGTCATTCATGCGGAAGGACCACTGCACAATACACTCGCCGTATTTATCAATGTAGAAGGATTTCTTTCATGAATAAATTTATTTTAGAAATATTTAATTAACACACGAGATCAATTCTCATTTCTTGTGTAATTGTTGGCTCCGCCGCAGCAGAGCCTTTCCAAAATTTAGATTTAGGCCACACCTCTCGGTGAGCCAGACCGAATGTGTACCTCAAATTTGGAACCCGCAGGTTGACGATGTGGGAAAGTCATTCAGGCGGAAGGACCACTGCACAATACACTCGCCGTATTTATCAATGTAGAAGGATTTCTTTCATGAATAAATTTATTTTAGAAATATTTAATTAACACACGAGATCAATTCTCATTTCTTGTGTAATTGTTGGCTCCGCCGCAGCAGAGCCTTTCCAAAATTTAGATTTAGGCCACACCTCTCGGTGAGCCAGACCGAATGTGTACCTCAAATTTGGAACCCGCAGGTTGACGATGTGGGAAAGTCATTCATGCGGAAGGACCACTGCACAATACACTCGCCGTATTTATCAATGTAGAAGGATTTCTTTCATGAATAAATTTATTTTAGAAATATTTAATTAACACACGAGATCAATTCTCATTTCTTGTGTAATTGTTGGCTCCGCCGCAGCAGAGCCTTTCCAAAATTTAGATTTAGGCCACACCTCTCGGTGAGCCAGACCGAATGTGTACCTCAAATTTGGAACCCGCAGGTTGACGATGTGGGAAAGTCATTCATGCGGAAGGACCACTGCACAATACACTCGCCGTATTTATCAATGTAGAAGGATTTCTTTCATGAATAAATTTATTTTAGAAATATTTAATTAACACACGAGATCAATTCTCATTTCTTGTGTAATTGTTGGCTCCGCCGCAGCAGAGCCTTTCCAAAATTTAGATTTAGGCCACACCTCTCGGTGAGCCAGACCGAATGTGTACCTCAAATTTGGAACCCGCAGGTTGACGATGTGGGAAAGTCATTCATGCGGAAGGACCACTGCACAATACACTCGCCGTATTTATCAATGTAGAAGGATTTCTTTCATGAATAAATTTATTTTAGAAATATTTAATTAACACACGAGATCAATTCTCATTTCTTGTGTAATTGTTGGCTCCGCCGCAGCAGAGCCTTTCCAAAATTTAGATTTAGGCCACACCTCTCGGTGAGCCAGACCGAATGTGTACCTCAAATTTGGAACCCGCAGGTTGACGATGTGGGAAAGTCATTCATGCGGAAGGACCACTGCACAATACACTCGCCGTATTTATCAATGTAGAAGGATTTCTTTCATGAATAAATTTATTTTAGAAATATTTAATTAACACACGAGATCAATTCTCATTTCTTGTGTAATTGTTGGCTCCGCCGCAGCAGAGCCTTTCCAAAATTTAGATTTAGGCCACACCTCTCGGTGAGCCAGACCGAATGTGTACCTCAAATTTGGAACCCGCAGGTTGACGATGTGGGAAAGTCATTCATGCGGAAGGACCACTGCACAATACACTCGCCGTATTTATCAATGTAGAAGGATTTCTTTCATGAATAAATTTATTTTAGAAATATTTAATTAACACACGAGATCAATTCTCATTACTTGTGTAATTGTTGGCTCCGCCGCAGCAGAGCCTTTCCAAAATTTAGATTTAGGCCACACCTCTCGGTGAGCCAGACCGAATGTGTACCTCAAATTTGGAACCCGCAGGTTGACGATGTGGGAAAGTCATTCATGCGGAAGGACCACTGCACAATACACTCGCCGTATTTATCAATGTAGAAGGATTTCTTTCATGAATAAATTTATTTTAGAAATATTTAATTAACACACGAGATCAATTCTCATTTCTTGTGTAATTGTTGGCTCCGCCGCAGCAGAGCCTTTCCAAAATTTAGATTTAGGCCACACCTCTCGGTGAGCCAGACCGAATGTGTACCTCAAATTTGGAACCCGCAGGTTGACGATGTGGGAAAGTCATTCATGCGGAAGGACCACTGCACAATACACTCGCCGTATTTATCAATGTAGAAGGATTTCTTTCATGAATAAATTTATTTTAGAAATATTTAATTAACACACGAGATCAATTCTCATTTCTTGTGTAATTGTTGGCTCCGCCGCAGCAGAGCCTTTCCAAAATTTAGATTTAGGCCACACCTCTCGGTGAGCCAGACCGAATGTGTACCTCAAATTTGGAACCCGCAGGTTGACGATGTGGGAAAGTCATTCATGCGGAAGGACCACTGCACAATACACTCGCCGTATTTATCAATGTAGAAGGATTTCTTTCATGAATAAATTTATTTTAGAAATATTTAATTAACACACGAGATCAATCCTTATTACTTGTGTAATTGTTGGCTCCGCCGCAGCAGAGCCTTTCCAAAATTTAGATTTAGGCCACACCTCTCGGTGAGCCAGACCGAATGTGTACCTCAAATTTGGAACCCGCAGGTTGACGATGTGGGAAAGTCATTCATGCGGAAGGACCACTGCACAATACACTCGCCGTATTTATCAATGTAGAAGGATTTCTTTCATGAATAAATTTATTTTAGAAATATTTAATTAACACACGAGATCAATTCTCATTTCTTGTGTAATTGTTGGCTCCGCCGCAGCAGAGCCTTTCCAAAATTTAGATTTAGGCCACACCTCTCGGTGAGCCAGACCGAATGTGTACCTCAAATTTGGAACCCGCAGGTTGACGATGTGGGAAAGTCATTCATGCGGAAGGACCACTGCACAATACACTCGCCGTATTTATCAATGTAGAAGGATTTCTTTCATGAATAAATTTATTTTAGAAATATTTAATTAACACACGAGATCAATTCTCATTTCTTGTGTAATTGTTGGCTCCGCCGCAGCAGAGCCTTTCCAAAATTTAGATTTAGGCCACACCTCTCGGTGAGCCAGACCGAATGTGTACCTCAAATTTGGAACCCGCAGGTTGACGATGTGGGAAAGTCATTCATGCGGAAGGACCACTGCACAATACACTCGCCGTATTTATCAATGTAGAAGGATTTCTTTCATGAATAAATTTATTTTAGAAATATTTAATTAACACACGAGATCAATTCTCATTTCTTGTGTAATTGTTGGCTCCGCCGCAGCAGAGCCTTTCCAAAATTTAGATTTAGGCCACACCTCTCGGTGAGCCAGACCGAATGTGTACCTCAAATTTGGAACCCGCAGGTTGACGATGTGGGAAAGTCATTCATGCGGAAGGACCACTGCACAATACACTCGCCGTATTTATCAATGTAGAAGGATTTCTTTCATGAATAAATTTATTTTAGAAATATTTAATTAACACACGAGATCAATTCTCATTTCTTGTGTAATTGTTGGCTCCGCCGCAGCAGAGCCTTTCCAAAATTTAGATTTAGGCCACACCTCTCGGTGAGCCAGACCGAATGTGTACCTCAAATTTGGAACCCGCAGGTTGACGATGTGGGAAAGTCATTCATGCGGAAGGACCACTGCACAATACACTCGCCGTATTTATCAATGTAGAAGGATTTCTTTCATGAATAAATTTATTTTAGAAATATTTAATTAACACACGAGATCAATTCTCATTTCTTGTGTAATTGTTGGCTCCGCCGCAGCAGAGCCTTTCCAAAATTTAGATTTAGGCCACACCTCTCGGTGAGCCAGACCGAATGTGTACCTCAAATTTGGAACCCGCAGGTTGACGATGTGGGAAAGTCATTCATGCGGAAGGACCACTGCACAATACACTCGCCGTATTTATCAATGTAGAAGGATTTCTTTCATGAATAAATTTATTTTAGAAATATTTAATTAACACACGAGATCAATTCTCATTTCTTGTGTAATTGTTGGCTCCGCCGCAGCAGAGCCTTTCCAAAATTTAGATTTAGGCCACACCTCTCGGTGAGCCAGACCGAATGTGTACCTCAAATTTGGAACCCGCAGGTTGACGATGTGGGAAAGTCATTCATGCGGAAGGACCACTGCACAATACACTCGCCGTATTTATCAATGTAGAAGGATTTCTTTCATGAATAAATTTATTTTAGAAATATTTAATTAACACACGAGATCAATTCTCATTTCTTGTGTAATTGTTGGCTCCGCCGCAGCAGAGCCTTTCCAAAATTTAGATTTAGGCCACACCTCTCGGTGAGCCAGACCGAATGTGTACCTCAAATTTGGAACCCGCAGGTTGACGATGTGGGAAAGTCATTCATGCGGAAGGACCACTGCACAATACACTCGCCGTATTTATCAATGTAGAAGGATTTCTTTCATGAATAAATTTATTTTAGAAATATTTAATTAACACACGAGATCAATTCTCATTTCTTGTGTAATTGTTGGCTCCGCCGCAGCAGAGCCTTTCCAAAATTTAGATTTAGGCCACACCTCTCGGTGAGCCAGACCGAATGTGTACCTCAAATTTGGAACCCGCAGGTTGACGATGTGGGAAAGTCATTCATGCGGAAGGACCACTGCACAATACACTCGCCGTATTTATCAATGTAGAAGGATTTCTTTCATGAATAAATTTATTTTAGAAATATTTAATTAACACACGAGATCAATTCTCATTTCTTGTGTAATTGTTGGCTCCGCCGCAGCAGAGCCTTTCCAAAATTTAGATTTAGGCCACACCTCTCGGTGAGCCAGACCGAATGTGTACCTCAAATTTGGAACCCGCAGGTTGACGATGTGGGAAAGTCATTCATGCGGAAGGACCACTGCACAATACACTCGCCGTATTTATCAATGTAGAAGGATTTCTTTCATGAATAAATTTATTTTAGAAATATTTAATTAACACACGAGATCAATTCTCATTTCTTGTGTAATTGTTGGCTCCGCCGCAGCAGAGCCTTTCCAAAATTTAGATTTAGGCCACACCTCTCGGTGAGCCAGACCGAATGTGTACCTCAAATTTGGAACCCGCAGGTTGACGATGTGGGAAAGTCATTCATGCGGAAGGACCACTGCACAATACACTCGCCGTATTTATCAATGTAGAAGGATTTCTTTCATGAATAAATTTATTTTAGAAATATTTAATTAACACACGAGATCAATTCTCATTTCTTGTGTAATTGTTGGCTCCGCCGCAGCAGAGCCTTTCCAAAATTTAGATTTAGGCCACACCTCTCGGTGAGCCAGACCGAATGTGTACCTCAAATTTGGAACCCGCAGGTTGACGATGTGGGAAAGTCATTCATGCGGAAGGACCACTGCACAATACACTCGCCGTATTTATCAATGTAGAAGGATTTCTTTCATGAATAAATTTATTTTAGAAATATTTAATTAACACACGAGATCAATTCTTATTACTTGTGTAATTGTTGGCTCCGCCGCAGCAGAGCCTTTCCAAAATTTAGATTTAGGCCACACCTCTCGGTGAGCCAGACCGAATGTGTACCTCAAATTTGGAACCCGCAGGTTGACGATGTGGGAAAGTCATTCATGCGGAAGGACCACTGCACAATACACTCGCCGTATTTATCAATGTAGAAGGATTTCTTTCATGAATAAATTTATTTTAGAAATATTTAATTAACACACGAGATCAATTCTCATTTCTTGTGTAATTGTTGGCTCCGCCGCAGCAGAGCCTTTCCAAAATTTAGATTTAGGCCACACCTCTCGGTGAGCCAGACCGAATGTGTACCTCAAATTTGGAACCCGCAGGTTGACGATGTGGGAAAGTCATTCAGGCGGAAGGACCACTGCACAATACACTCGCCGTATTTATCAATGTAGAAGGATTTCTTTCATGAATAAATTTATTTTAGAAATATTTAATTAACACACGAGATCAATTCTCATTTCTTGTGTAATTGTTGGCTCCGCCGCAGCAGAGCCTTTCCAAAATTTAGATTTAGGCCACACCTCTCGGTGAGCCAGACCGAATGTGTACCTCAAATTTGGAACCCGCAGGTTGACGATGTGGGAAAGTCATTCATGCGGAAGGACCACTGCACAATACACTCGCCGTATTTATCAATGTAGAAGGATTTCTTTCATGAATAAATTTATTTTAGAAATATTTAATTAACACACGAGATCAATTCTCATTTCTTGTGTAATTGTTGGCTCCGCCGCAGCAGAGCCTTTCCAAAATTTAGATTTAGGCCACACCTCTCGGTGAGCCAGACCGAATGTGTACCTCAAATTTGGAACCCGCAGGTTGACGATGTGGGAAAGTCATTCATGCGGAAGGACCACTGCACAATACACTCGCCGTATTTATCAATGTAGAAGGATTTCTTTCATGAATAAATTTATTTTAGAAATATTTAATTAACACACGAGATCAATTCTCATTTCTTGTGTAATTGTTGGCTCCGCCGCAGCAGAGCCTTTCCAAAATTTAGATTTAGGCCACACCTCTCGGTGAGCCAGACCGAATGTGTACCTCAAATTTGGAACCCGCAGGTTGACGATGTGGGAAAGTCATTCATGCGGAAGGACCACTGCACAATACACTCGCCGTATTTATCAATGTAGAAGGATTTCTTTCATGAATAAATTTATTTTAGAAATATTTAATTAACACACGAGATCAATTCTCATTTCTTGTGTAATTGTTGGCTCCGCCGCAGCAGAGCCTTTCCAAAATTTAGATTTAGGCCACACCTCTCGGTGAGCCAGACCGAATGTGTACCTCAAATTTGGAACCCGCAGGTTGACGATGTGGGAAAGTCATTCATGCGGAAGGACCACTGCACAATACACTCGCCGTATTTATCAATGTAGAAGGATTTCTTTCATGAATAAATTTATTTTAGAAATATTTAATTAACACACGAGATCAATTCTCATTTCTTGTGTAATTGTTGGCTCCGCCGCAGCAGAGCCTTTCCAAAATTTAGATTTAGGCCACACCTCTCGGTGAGCCAGACCGAATGTGTACCTCAAATTTGGAACCCGCAGGTTGACGATGTGGGAAAGTCATTCATGCGGAAGGACCACTGCACAATACACTCGCCGTATTTATCAATGTAGAAGGATTTCTTTCATGAATAAATTTATTTTAGAAATATTTAATTAACAGACGAGATCAATTCTCATTTCTTGTGTAATTGTTGGCTCCGCCGCAGCAGAGCCTTTCCAAAATTTAGATTTAGGCCACACCTCTCGGTGAGCCAGACCGAATGTGTACCTCAAATTTGGAACCCGCAGGTTGACGATGTGGGAAAGTCATTCATGCGGAAGGACCACTGCACAATACACTCGCCGTATTTATCAATGTAGAAGGATTTCTTTCATGAATAAATTTATTTTAGAAATATTTAATTAACACACGAGATCAATCCTCATTTCTTGTGTAATTGTTGGCTCCGCCGCAGCAGAGCCTTTCCAAAATTTAGATTTAGGCCACACCTCTCGGTGAGCCAGACCGAATGTGTACCTCAAATTTGGAACCCGCAGGTTGACGATGTGGGAAAGTCATTCATGCGGAAGGACCACTGCACAATACACTCGCCGTATTTATCAATGTAGAAGGATTTCTTTCATGAATAAATTTATTTTAGAAATATTTAATTAACAGACGAGATCAATCTTATTACTTGTGTAATTGTTGGCTCCGCCGCAGCAGAGCCTTTCCAAAATTTAGATTTAGGCCACACCTCTCGGTGAGCCAGACCGAATGTGTACCTCAAATTTGGAACCCGCAGGTTGACGATGTGGGAAAGTCATTCATGCGGAAGGACCACTGCACAATACACTCGCCGTATTTATCAATGTAGAAGGATTTCTTTCATGAATAAATTTATTTTAGAAATATTTAATTAACACACGAGATCAATTCTCATTTCTTGTGTAATTGTTGGCTCCGCCGCAGCAGAGCCTTTCCAAAATTTAGATTTAGGCCACACCTCTCGGTGAGCCAGACCGAATGTGTACCTCAAATTTGGAACCCGCAGGTTGACGATGTGGGAAAGTCATTCATGCGGAAGGACCACTGCACAATACACTCGCCGTATTTATCAATGTAGAAGGATTTCTTTCATGAATAAATTTATTTTAGAAATATTTAATTAACACACGAGATCAATCTCATTTCTTGTGTAATTGTTGGCTCCGCCGCAGCAGAGCCTTTCCAAAATTTAGATTTAGGCCACACCTCTCGGTGAGCCAGACCGAATGTGTACCTCAAATTTGGAACCCGCAGGTTGACGATGTGGGAAAGTCATTCATGCGGAAGGACCACTGCACAATACACTCGCCGTATTTATCAATGTAGAAGGATTTCTTTCATGAATAAATTTATTTTAGAAATATTTAATTAACACACGAGATCAATTCTCATTTCTTGTGTAATTGTTGGCTCCGCCGCAGCAGAGCCTTTCCAAAATTTAGATTTAGGCCACACCTCTCGGTGAGCCAGACCGAATGTGTACCTCAAATTTGGAACCCGCAGGTTGACGATGTGGGAAAGTCATTCATGCGGAAGGACCACTGCACAATACACTCGCCGTATTTATCAATGTAGAAGGATTTCTTTCATGAATAAATTTATTTTAGAAATATTTAATTAACACACGAGATCAATTCTCATTTCTTGTGTAATTGTTGGCTCCGCCGCAGCAGAGCCTTTCCAAAATTTAGATTTAGGCCACACCTCTCGGTGAGCCAGACCGAATGTGTACCTCAA
The DNA here is from genome assembly GCA_945643635.1 of Allodiplogaster sudhausi. Classification (NCBI taxonomy): domain Eukaryota; kingdom Metazoa; phylum Nematoda; class Chromadorea; order Rhabditida; family Diplogasteridae; genus Allodiplogaster; species Allodiplogaster sudhausi. The sequence continues at coordinate 134,313 of CALZFC010000165.1, read as the reverse complement.
ATTTGGAACCCGCAGGTTGACGATGTGGGAAAGTCATTCATGCGGAAGGACCACTGCACAATACACTCGCCGTATTTATCAATGTAGAAGGATTTCTTTCATGAATAAATTTATTTTAGAAATATTTAATTAACACACGAGATCAATTCTTATTACTTGTGTAATTGTTGGCTCCGCCGCAGCAGAGCCTTTCCAAAATTTAGATTTAGGCCACACCTCTCGGTGAGCCAGACCGAATGTGTACCTCAAATTTGGAACCCGCAGGTTGACGATGTGGGAAAGTCATTCATGCGGAAGGACCACTGCACAATACACTCGCCGTATTTATCAATGTAGAAGGATTTCTTTCATGAATAAATTTATTTTAGAAATATTTAATTAACACACGAGATCAATCCTCATTACTTGTGTAATTGTTGGCTCCGCCGCAGCAGAGCCTTTCCAAAATTTAGATTTAGGCCACACCTCTCGGTGAGCCAGACCGAATGTGTACCTCAAATTTGGAACCCGCAGGTTGACGATGTGGGAAAGTCATTCATGCGGAAGGACCACTGCACAATACACTCGCCGTATTTATCAATGTAGAAGGATTTCTTTCATGAATAAATTTATTTTAGAAATATTTAATTAACACACGAGATCAATCCTTATTACTTGTGTAATTGTTGGCTCCGCCGCAGCAGAGCCTTTCCAAAATTTAGATTTAGGCCACACCTCTCGGTGAGCCAGACCGAATGTGTACCTCAAATTTGGAACCCGCAGGTTGACGATGTAGGAAAGTCATTCATGCGGAAGGACCACTGCACAATACACTCGCCGTATTTATCAATGTAGAAGGATTTCTTTCATGAATAAATTTATTTTAGAAATATTTAATTAACACACGAGATCAATTCTCATTTCTTGTGTAATTGTTGGCTCCGCCGCAGCAGAGCCTTTCCAAAATTTAGATTTAGGCCACACCTCTCGGTGAGCCAGACCGAATGTGTACCTCAAATTTGGAACCCGCAGGTTGACGATGTGGGAAAGTCATTCATGCGGAAGGACCACTGCACAATACACTCGCCGTATTTATCAATGTAGAAGGATTTCTTTCATGAATAAATTTATTTTAGAAATATTTAATTAACACACGAGATCAATCCTCATTTCTTGTGTAATTGTTGGCTCCGCCGCAGCAGAGCCTTTCCAAAATTTAGATTTAGGCCACACCTCTCGGTGAGCCAGACCGAATGTGTACCTCAAATTTGGAACCCGCAGGTTGACGATGTGGGAAAGTCATTCATGCGGAAGGACCACTGCACAATACACTCGCCGTATTTATCAATGTAGAAGGATTTCTTTCATGAATAAATTTATTTTAGAAATATTTAATTAACACACGAGATCAATTCTCATTTCTTGTGTAATTGTTGGCTCCGCCGCAGCAGAGCCTTTCCAAAATTTAGATTTAGGCCACACCTCTCGGTGAGCCAGACCGAATGTGTACCTCAAATTTGGAACCCGCAGGTTGACGATGTGGGAAAGTCATTCATGCGGAAGGACCACTGCACAATACACTCGCCGTATTTATCAATGTAGAAGGATTTCTTTCATGAATAAATTTATTTTAGAAATATTTAATTAACACACGAGATCAATTCTTATTACTTGTGTAATTGTTGGCTCCGCCGCAGCAGAGCCTTTCCAAAATTTAGATTTAGGCCACACCTCTCGGTGAGCCAGACCGAATGTGTACCTCAAATTTGGAACCCGCAGGTTGACGATGTGGGAAAGTCATTCATGCGGAAGGACCACTGCACAATACACTCGCCGTATTTATCAATGTAGAAGGATTTCTTTCATGAATAAATTTATTTTAGAAATATTTAATTAACAGACGAGATCAATCCTCATTACTTGTGTAATTGTTGGCTCCGCCGCAGCAGAGCCTTTCCAAAATTTAGATTTAGGCCACACCTCTCGGTGAGCCAGACCGAATGTGTACCTCAAATTTGGAACCCGCAGGTTGACGATGTGGGAAAGTCATTCATGCGGAAGGACCACTGCACAATACACTCGCCGTATTTATCAATGTAGAAGGATTTCTTTCATGAATAAATTTATTTTAGAAATATTTAATTAACACACGAGATCAATCCTTATTACTTGTGTAATTGTTGGCTCCGCCGCAGCAGAGCCTTTCCAAAATTTAGATTTAGGCCACACCTCTCGGTGAGCCAGACCGAATGTGTACCTCAAATTTGGAACCCGTAGGTTGACGATGTAGGAAAGTCATTCATGCGGAAGGACCACTGCACAATACACTCGCCGTATTTATCAATGTAGAAGGATTTCTTTCATGAATAAATTTATTTTAGAAATATTTAATTAACACACGAGATCAATTCTCATTTCTTGTGTAATTGTTGGCTCCGCCGCAGCAGAGCCTTTCCAAAATTTAGATTTAGGCCACACCTCTCGGTGAGCCAGACCGAATGTGTACCTCAAATTTGGAACCCGCAGGTTGACGATGTGGGAAAGTCATTCATGCGGAAGGACCACTGCACAATACACTCGCCGTATTTATCAATGTAGAAGGATTTCTTTCATGAATAAATTTATTTTAGAAATATTTAATTAACACACGAGATCAATTCTCATTTCTTGTGTAATTGTTGGCTCCGCCGCAGCAGAGCCTTTCCAAAATTTAGATTTAGGCCACACCTCTCGGTGAGCCAGACCGAATGTGTACCTCAAATTTGGAACCCGCAGGTTGACGATGTGGGAAAGTCATTCATGCGGAAGGACCACTGCACAATACACTCGCCGTATTTATCAATGTAGAAGGATTTCTTTCATGAATAAATTTATTTTAGAAATATTTAATTAACAGACGAGATCAATCCTTATTACTTGTGTAATTGTTGGCTCCGCCGCAGCAGAGCCTTTCCAAAATTTAGATTTAGGCCACACCTCTCGGTGAGCCAGACCGAATGTGTACCTCAAATTTGGAACCCGCAGGTTGACGATGTGGGAAAGTCATTCATGCGGAAGGACCACTGCACAATACACTCGCCGTATTTATCAATGTAGAAGGATTTCTTTCATGAATAAATTTATTTTAGAAATATTTAATTAACACACGAGATCAATTCTCATTTCTTGTGTAATTGTTGGCTCCGCCGCAGCAGAGCCTTTCCAAAATTTAGATTTAGGCCACACCTCTCGGTGAGCCAGACCGAATGTGTACCTCAAATTTGGAACCCGCAGGTTGACGATGTGGGAAAGTCATTCATGCGGAAGGACCACTGCACAATACACTCGCCGTATTTATCAATGTAGAAGGATTTCTTTCATGAATAAATTTATTTTAGAAATATTTAATTAACACACGAGATCAATTCTCATTTCTTGTGTAATTGTTGGCTCCGCCGCAGCAGAGCCTTTCCAAAATTTAGATTTAGGCCACACCTCTCGGTGAGCCAGACCGAATGTGTACCTCAAATTTGGAACCCGCAGGTTGACGATGTGGGAAAGTCATTCATGCGGAAGGACCACTGCACAATACACTCGCCGTATTTATCAATGTAGAAGGATTTCTTTCATGAATAAATTTATTTTAGAAATATTTAATTAACACACGAGATCAATTCTCATTTCTTGTGTAATTGTTGGCTCCGCCGCAGCAGAGCCTTTCCAAAATTTAGATTTAGGCCACACCTCTCGGTGAGCCAGACCGAATGTGTACCTCAAATTTGGAACCCGCAGGTTGACGATGTGGGAAAGTCATTCATGCGGAAGGACCACTGCACAATACACTCGCCGTATTTATCAATGTAGAAGGATTTCTTTCATGAATAAATTTATTTTAGAAATATTTAATTAACACACGAGATCAATCCTCATTACTTGTGTAATTGTTGGCTCCGCCGCAGCAGAGCCTTTCCAAAATTTAGATTTAGGCCACACCTCTCGGTGAGCCAGACCGAATGTGTACCTCAAATTTGGAACCCGCAGGTTGGCGATGTGGGAAAGTCATTCATGCGGAAGGACCACTGCACAATACACTCGCCGTATTTATCAATGTAGAAGGATTTCTTTCATGAATAAATTTATTTTAGAAATATTTAATTAACACACGAGATCAATCCTTATTACTTGTGTAATTGTTGGCTCCGCCGCAGCAGAGCCTTTCCAAAATTTAGATTTAGGCCACACCTCTCGGTGAGCCAGACCGAATGTGTACCTCAAATTTGGAACCCGCAGGTTGACGATGTGGGAAAGTCATTCATGCGGAAGGACCACTGCACAATACACTCGCCGTATTTATCAATGTAGAAGGATTTCTTTCATGAATAAATTTATTTTAGAAATATTTAATTAACAGACGAGATCAATCCTTATTACTTGTGTAATTGTTGGCTCCGCCGCAGCAGAGCCTTTCCAAAATTTAGATTTAGGCCACACCTCTCGGTGAGCCAGACCGAATGTGTACCTCAAATTTGGAACCCGCAGGTTGACGATGTGGGAAAGTCATTCATGCGGAAGGACCACTGCACAATACACTCGCCGTATTTATCAATGTAGAAGGATTTCTTTCATGAATAAATTTATTTTAGAAATATTTAATTAACACACGAGATCAATTCTCATTTCTTGTGTAATTGTTGGCTCCGCCGCAGCAGAGCCTTTCCAAAATTTAGATTTAGGCCACACCTCTCGGTGAGCCAGACCGAATGTGTACCTCAAATTTGGAACCCGCAGGTTGACGATGTGGGAAAGTCATTCATGCGGAAGGACCACTGCACAATACACTCGCCGTATTTATCAATGTAGAAGGATTTCTTTCATGAATAAATTTATTTTAGAAATATTTAATTAACACGAGATCAATCCTTATTACTTGTGTAATTGTTGGCTCCGCCGCAGCAGAGCCTTTCCAAAATTTAGATTTAGGCCACACCTCTCGGTGAGCCAGACCGAATGTGTACCTCAAATTTGGAACCCGCAGGTTGACGATGTGGGAAAGTCATTCATGCGGAAGGACCACTGCACAATACACTCGCCGTATTTATCAATGTAGAAGGATTTCTTTCATGAATAAATTTATTTTAGAAATATTTAATTAACAGACGAGATCAATCCTCATTACTTGTGTAATTGTTGGCTCCGCCGCAGCAGAGCCTTTCCAAAATTTAGATTTAGGCCACACCTCTCGGTGAGCCAGACCGAATGTGTACCTCAAATTTGGAACCCGCAGGTTGACGATGTAGGAAAGTCATTCAGGCGGAAGGACCACTGCACAATACACTCGCCGTATTTATCAATGTAGAAGGATTTCTTTCATGAATAAATTTATTTTAGAAATATTTAATTAACACACGAGATCAATTCTCATTTCTTGTGTAATTGTTGGCTCCGCCGCAGCAGAGCCTTTCCAAAATTTAGATTTAGGCCACACCTCTCGGTGAGCCAGACCGAATGTGTACCTCAAATTTGGAACCCGCAGGTTGACGATGTGGGAAAGTCATTCATGCGGAAGGACCACTGCACAATACACTCGCCGTATTTATCAATGTAGAAGGATTTCTTTCATGAATAAATTTATTTTAGAAATATTTAATTAACACACGAGATCAATTCTCATTTCTTGTGTAATTGTTGGCTCCGCCGCAGCAGAGCCTTTCCAAAATTTAGATTTAGGCCACACCTCTCGGTGAGCCAGACCGAATGTGTACCTCAAATTTGGAACCCGCAGGTTGACGATGTGGGAAAGTCATTCATGCGGAAGGACCACTGCACAATACACTCGCCGTATTTATCAATGTAGAAGGATTTCTTTCATGAATAAATTTATTTTAGAAATATTTAATTAACACACGAGATCAATCCTTATTACTTGTGTAATTGTTGGCTCCGCCGCAGCAGAGCCTTTCCAAAATTTAGATTTAGGCCACACCTCTCGGTGAGCCAGACCGAATGTGTACCTCAAATTTGGAACCCGCAGGTTGACGATGTGGGAAAGTCATTCATGCGGAAGGACCACTGCACAATACACTCGCCGTATTTATCAATGTAGAAGGATTTCTTTCATGAATAAATTTATTTTAGAAATATTTAATTAACACACGAGATCAATTCTCATTTCTTGTGTAATTGTTGGCTCCGCCGCAGCAGAGCCTTTCCAAAATTTAGATTTAGGCCACACCTCTCGGTGAGCCAGACCGAATGTGTACCTCAAATTTGGAACCCGCAGGTTGACGATGTGGGAAAGTCATTCATGCGGAAGGACCACTGCACAATACACTCGCCGTATTTATCAATGTAGAAGGATTTCTTTCATGAATAAATTTATTTTAGAAATATTTAATTAACACACGAGATCAATTCTCATTTCTTGTGTAATTGTTGGCTCCGCCGCAGCAGAGCCTTTCCAAAATTTAGATTTAGGCCACACCTCTCGGTGAGCCAGACCGAATGTGTACCTCAAATTTGGAACCCGCAGGTTGACGATGTGGGAAAGTCATTCATGCGGAAGGACCACTGCACAATACACTCGCCGTATTTATCAATGTAGAAGGATTTCTTTCATGAATAAATTTATTTTAGAAATATTTAATTAACAGACGAGATCAATCCTTATTACTTGTGTAATTGTTGGCTCCGCCGCAGCAGAGCCTTTCCAAAATTTAGATTTAGGCCACACCTCTCGGTGAGCCAGACCGAATGTGTACCTCAAATTTGGAACCCGCAGGTTGGCGACGTAGGAAAGTCATTCATGCGGAAGGACCACTGCACAATACACTCGCCGTATTTATCAATGTAGAAGGATTTCTTTCATGAATAAATTTATTTTAGAAATATTTAATTAACACACGAGATCAATTCTCATTTCTTGTGTAATTGTTGGCTCCGCCGCAGCAGAGCCTTTCCAAAATTTAGATTTAGGCCACACCTCTCGGTGAGCCAGACCGAATGTGTACCTCAAATTTGGAACCCGCAGGTTGACGATGTGGGAAAGTCATTCAGGCGGAAGGACCACTGCACAATACACTCGCCGTATTTATCAATGTAGAAGGATTTCTTTCATGAATAAATTTATTTTAGAAATATTTAATTAACACACGAGATCAATTCTCATTTCTTGTGTAATTGTTGGCTCCGCCGCAGCAGAGCCTTTCCAAAATTTAGATTTAGGCCACACCTCTCGGTGAGCCAGACCGAATGTGTACCTCAAATTTGGAACCCGTAGGTTGGCGATGTAGGAAAGTCATTCAGGCGGAAGGACCACTGCACAATACACTCGCCGTATTTATCAATGTAGAAGGATTTCTTTCATGAATAAATTTATTTTAGAAATATTTAATTAACACACGAGATCAATTCTCATTTCTTGTGTAATTGTTGGCTCCGCCGCAGCAGAGCCTTTCCAAAATTTAGATTTAGGCCACACCTCTCGGTGAGCCAGACCGAATGTGTACCTCAAATTTGGAACCCGCAGGTTGACGATGTGGGAAAGTCATTCATGCGGAAGGACCACTGCACAATACACTCGCCGTATTTATCAATGTAGAAGGATTTCTTTCATGAATAAATTTATTTTAGAAATATTTAATTAACAGACGAGATCAATCCTTATTACTTGTGTAATTGTTGGCTCCGCCGCAGCAGAGCCTTTCCAAAATTTAGATTTAGGCCACACCTCTCGGTGAGCCAGACCGAATGTGTACCTCAAATTTGGAACCCGCAGGTTGGCGACGTAGGAAAGTCATTCAGGCGGAAGGACCACTGCACAATACACTCGCCGTATTTATCAATGTAGAAGGATTTCTTTCATGAATAAATTTATTTTAGAAATATTTAATTAACACACGAGATCAATTCTCATTTCTTGTGTAATTGTTGGCTCCGCCGCAGCAGAGCCTTTCCAAAATTTAGATTTAGGCCACACCTCTCGGTGAGCCAGACCGAATGTGTACCTCAAATTTGGAACCCGTAGGTTGACGATGTGGGAAAGTCATTCAGGCGGAAGGACCACTGCACAATACACTCGCCGTATTTATCAATGTAGAAGGATTTCTTTCATGAATAAATTTATTTTAGAAATATTTAATTAACACACGAGATCAATTCTCATTTCTTGTGTAATTGTTGGCTCCGCCGCAGCAGAGCCTTTCCAAAATTTAGATTTAGGCCACACCTCTCGGTGAGCCAGACCGAATGTGTACCTCAAATTTGGAACCCGCAGGTTGACGATGTGGGAAAGTCATTCATGCGGAAGGACCACTGCACAATACACTCGCCGTATTTATCAATGTAGAAGGATTTCTTTCATGAATAAATTTATTTTAGAAATATTTAATTAACAGACGAGATCAATCCTTATTACTTGTGTAATTGTTGGCTCCGCCGCAGCAGAGCCTTTCCAAAATTTAGATTTAGGCCACACCTCTCGGTGAGCCAGACCGAATGTGTACCTCAAATTTGGAACCCGCAGGTTGACGATGTGGGAAAGTCATTCAGGCGGAAGGACCACTGCACAATACACTCGCCGTATTTATCAATGTAGAAGGATTTCTTTCATGAATAAATTTATTTTAGAAATATTTAATTAACACACGAGATCAATTCTCATTTCTTGTGTAATTGTTGGCTCCGCCGCAGCAGAGCCTTTCCAAAATTTAGATTTAGGCCACACCTCTCGGTGAGCCAGACCGAATGTGTACCTCAAATTTGGAACCCGTAGGTTGGCGATGTAGGAAAGTCATTCAGGCGGAAGGACCACTGCACAATACACTCGCCGTATTTATCAATGTAGAAGGATTTCTTTCATGAATAAATTTATTTTAGAAATATTTAATTAACACACGAGATCAATTCTCATTTCTTGTGTAATTGTTGGCTCCGCCGCAGCAGAGCCTTTCCAAAATTTAGATTTAGGCCACACCTCTCGGTGAGCCAGACCGAATGTGTACCTCAAATTTGGAACCCGCAGGTTGACGATGTGGGAAAGTCATTCATGCGGAAGGACCACTGCACAATACACTCGCCGTATTTATCAATGTAGAAGGATTTCTTTCATGAATAAATTTATTTTAGAAATATTTAATTAACACACGAGATCAATTCTCATTTCTTGTGTAATTGTTGGCTCCGCCGCAGCAGAGCCTTTCCAAAATTTAGATTTAGGCCACACCTCTCGGTGAGCCAGACCGAATGTGTACCTCAAATTTGGAACCCGCAGGTTGACGATGTAGGAAAGTCATTCATGCGGAAGGACCACTGCACAATACACTCGCCGTATTTATCAATGTAGAAGGATTTCTTTCATGAATAAATTTATTTTAGAAATATTTAATTAACACACGAGATCAATTCTCATTTCTTGTGTAATTGTTGGCTCCGCCGCAGCAGAGCCTTTCCAAAATTTAGATTTAGGCCACACCTCTCGGTGAGCCAGACCGAATGTGTACCTCAAATTTGGAACCCGCAGGTTGACGATGTGGGAAAGTCATTCATGCGGAAGGACCACTGCACAATACACTCGCCGTATTTATCAATGTAGAAGGATTTCTTTCATGAATAAATTTATTTTAGAAATATTTAATTAACAGACGAGATCAATCCTTATTACTTGTGTAATTGTTGGCTCCGCCGCAGCAGAGCCTTTCCAAAATTTAGATTTAGGCCACACCTCTCGGTGAGCCAGACCGAATGTGTACCTCAAATTTGGAACCCGCAGGTTGACGATGTGGGAAAGTCATTCATGCGGAAGGACCACTGCACAATACACTCGCCGTATTTATCAATGTAGAAGGATTTCTTTCATGAATAAATTTATTTTAGAAATATTTAATTAACACACGAGATCAATTCTCATTTCTTGTGTAATTGTTGGCTCCGCCGCAGCAGAGCCTTTCCAAAATTTAGATTTAGGCCACACCTCTCGGTGAGCCAGACCGAATGTGTACCTCAAATTTGGAACCCGTAGGTTGACGATGTAGGAAAGTCATTCAGGCGGAAGGACCACTGCACAATACACTCGCCGTATTTATCAATGTAGAAGGATTTCTTTCATGAATAAATTTATTTTAGAAATATTTAATTAACACACGAGATCAATTCTCATTTCTTGTGTAATTGTTGGCTCCGCCGCAGCAGAGCCTTTCCAAAATTTAGATTTAGGCCACACCTCTCGGTGAGCCAGACCGAATGTGTACCTCAAATTTGGAACCCGCAGGTTGACGATGTGGGAAAGTCATTCATGCGGAAGGACCACTGCACAATACACTCGCCGTATTTATCAATGTAGAAGGATTTCTTTCATGAATAAATTTATTTTAGAAATATTTAATTAACAGACGAGATCAATCCTTATTACTTGTGTAATTGTTGGCTCCGCCGCAGCAGAGCCTTTCCAAAATTTAGATTTAGGCCACACCTCTCGGTGAGCCAGACCGAATGTGTACCTCAAATTTGGAACCCGTAGGTTGGCGACGTAGGAAAGTCATTCAGGCGGAAGGACCACTGCACAATACACTCGCCGTATTTATCAATGTAGAAGGATTTCTTTCATGAATAAATTTATTTTAGAAATATTTAATTAACACACGAGATCAATTCTCATTTCTTGTGTAATTGTTGGCTCCGCCGCAGCAGAGCCTTTCCAAAATTTAGATTTAGGCCACACCTCTCGGTGAGCCAGACCGAATGTGTACCTCAAATTTGGAACCCGCAGGTTGACGATGTAGGAAAGTCATTCATGCGGAAGGACCACTGCACAATACACTCGCCGTATTTATCAATGTAGAAGGATTTCTTTCATGAATAAATTTATTTTAGAAATATTTAATTAACAGACGAGATCAATCCTTATTACTTGTGTAATTGTTGGCTCCGCCGCAGCAGAGCCTTTCCAAAATTTAGATTTAGGCCACACCTCTCGGTGAGCCAGACCGAATGTGTACCTCAAATTTGGAACCCGTAGGTTGGCGACGTAGGAAAGTCATTCAGGCGGAAGGACCACTGCACAATACACTCGCCGTATTTATCAATGTAGAAGGATTTCTTTCATGAATAAATTTATTTTAGAAATATTTAATTAACACACGAGATCAATTCTCATTTCTTGTGTAATTGTTGGCTCCGCCGCAGCAGAGCCTTTCCAAAATTTAGATTTAGGCCACACCTCTCGGTGAGCCAGACCGAATGTGTACCTCAAATTTGGAACCCGCAGGTTGACGATGTAGGAAAGTCATTCATGCGGAAGGACCACTGCACAATACACTCGCCGTATTTATCAATGTAGAAGGATTTCTTTCATGAATAAATTTATTTTAGAAATATTTAATTAACAGACGAGATCAATCCTTATTACTTGTGTAATTGTTGGCTCCGCCGCAGCAGAGCCTTTCCAAAATTTAGATTTAGGCCACACCTCTCGGTGAGCCAGACCGAATGTGTACCTCAAATTTGGAACCCGCAGGTTGACGATGTGGGAAAGTCATTCATGCGGAAGGACCACTGCACAATACACTCGCCGTATTTATCAATGTAGAAGGATTTCTTTCATGAATAAATTTATTTTAGAAATATTTAATTAACAGACGAGATCAATCCTTATTACTTGTGTAATTGTTGGCTCCGCCGCAGCAGAGCCTTTCCAAAATTTAGATTTAGGCCACACCTCTCGGTGAGCCAGACCGAATGTGTACCTCAAATTTGGAACCCGTAGGTTGGCGATGTAGGAAAGTCATTCAGGCGGAAGGACCACTGCACAATACACTCGCCGTATTTATCAATGTAGAAGGATTTCTTTCATGAATAAATTTATTTTAGAAATATTTAATTAACAGACGAGATCAATCCTTATTACTTGTGTAATTGTTGGCTCCGCCGCAGCAGAGCCTTTCCAAAATTTAGATTTAGGCCACACCTCTCGGTGAGCCAGACCGAATGTGTACCTCAAATTTGGAACCCGTAGGTTGGCGACGTAGGAAAGTCATTCAGGCGGAAGGACCACTGCACAATACACTCGCCGTATTTATCAATGTAGAAGGATTTCTTTCATGAATAAATTTATTTTAGAAATATTTAATTAACACACGAGATCAATTCTCATTTCTTGTGTAATTGTTGGCTCCGCCGCAGCAGAGCCTTTCCAAAATTTAGATTTAGGCCACACCTCTCGGTGAGCCAGACCGAATGTGTACCTCAAATTTGGAACCCGCAGGTTGACGATGTAGGAAAGTCATTCATGCGGAAGGACCACTGCACAATACACTCGCCGTATTTATCAATGTAGAAGGATTTCTTTCATGAATAAATTTATTTTAGAAATATTTAATTAACAGACGAGATCAATCCTTATTACTTGTGTAATTGTTGGCTCCGCCGCAGCAGAGCCTTTCCAAAATTTAGATTTAGGCCACACCTCTCGGTGAGCCAGACCGAATGTGTACCTCAAATTTGGAACCCGCAGGTTGACGATGTGGGAAAGTCATTCATGCGGAAGGACCACTGCACAATACACTCGCCGTATTTATCAATGTAGAAGGATTTCTTTCATGAATAAATTTATTTTAGAAATATTTAATTAACAGACGAGATCAATCCTTATTACTTGTGTAATTGTTGGCTCCGCCGCAGCAGAGCCTTTCCAAAATTTAGATTTAGGCCACACCTCTCGGTGAGCCAGACCGAATGTGTACCTCAAATTTGGAACCCGCAGGTTGGCGATGTAGGAAAGTCATTCAGGCGGAAGGACCACTGCACAATACACTCGCCGTATTTATCAATGTAGAAGGATTTCTTTCATGAATAAATTTATTTTAGAAATATTTAATTAACAGACGAGATCAATCCTTATTACTTGTGTAATTGTTGGCTCCGCCGCAGCAGAGCCTTTCCAAAATTTAGATTTAGGCCACACCTCTCGGTGAGCCAGACCGAATGTGTACCTCAAATTTGGAACCCGTAGGTTGGCGACGTAGGAAAGTCATTCAGGCGGAAGGACCACTGCACAATACACTCGCCGTATTTATCAATGTAGAAGGATTTCTTTCATGAATAAATTTATTTTAGAAATATTTAATTAACAGACGAGATCAATCCTTATTACTTGTGGAATTGTTGGCTCCGCCGCAGCAGAGCCTTTCCAAAATTTAGATTTATCAATGTAGAAGGATTTATTTCATGAATAAATTTATTTTAGAAATATTTAATTAACACACGAGATCAATTCTCATTTCTTGTGTAATTGTTGGCTCCGCCGCAGCAGAGCCTTTCCAAAATTTAGATTTAGGCCACACCTCTCGGTGAGCCAGACCGAATGTGTACCTCAAATTTGGAACCCGCAGGTTGGCGACGTAGGAAAGTCATTCAGGCGGAAGGACCACTGCACAATACACTCGCCGTATTTATCAATGTAGAAGGATTTCTTTCATGAATAAATTTATTTTAGAAATATTTAATTAACAGACGAGATCAATCCTTATTACTTGTGTAATTGTTGGCTCCGCCGCAGCAGAGCCTTTCCAAAATTTAGATTTAGGCCACACCTCTCGGTGAGCCAGACCGAATGTGTACCTCAAATTTGGAACCCGTAGGTTGGCGACGTAGGAAAGTCATTCAGGCGGAAGGACCACTGCACAATACACTCGCCGTATTTATCAATGTAGAAGGATTTCTTTCATGAATAAATTTATTTTAGAAATATTTAATTAACAGACGAGATCAATCCTTATTACTTGTGTAATTGTTGGCTCCGCCGCAGCAGAGCCTTTCCAAAATTTAGATTTAGGCCACACCTCTCGGTGAGCCAGACCGAATGTGTACCTCAAATTTGGAACCCGCAGGTTGCGATGTAGGAAAGTCATTCATGCGGAAGGACCACTGCACAATACACTCGCCGTATTTATCAATGTAGAAGGATTTCTTTCATGAATAAATTTATTTTAGAAATATTTAATTAACAGACGAGATCAATCCTTATTACTTGTGTAATTGTTGGCTCCGCCGCAGCAGAGCCTTTCCAAAATTTAGATTTAGGCCACACCTCTCGGTGAGCCAGACCGAATGTGTACCTCAAATTTGGAACCCGTAGGTTGGCGACGTAGGAAAGTCATTCAGGCGGAAGGACCACTGCACAATACACTCGCCGTATTTATCAATGTAGAAGGATTTCTTTCATGAATAAATTTATTTTAGAAATATTTAATTAACACACGAGATCAATTCTCATTTCTTGTGTAATTGTTGGCTCCGCCGCAGCAGAGCCTTTCCAAAATTTAGATTTAGGCCACACCTCTCGGTGAGCCAGACCGAATGTGTACCTCAAATTTGGAACCCGCAGGTTGACGATGTGGGAAAGTCATTCATGCGGAAGGACCACTGCACAATACACTCGCCGTATTTATCAATGTAGAAGGATTTCTTTCATGAATAAATTTATTTTAGAAATATTTAATTAACAGACGAGATCAATCCTTATTACTTGTGTAATTGTTGGCTCCGCCGCAGCAGAGCCTTTCCAAAATTTAGATTTAGGCCACACCTCTCGGTGAGCCAGACCGAATGTGTACCTCAAATTTGGAACCCGTAGGTTGGCGACGTAGGAAAGTCATTCAGGCGGAAGGACCACTGCACAATACACTCGCCGTATTTATCAATGTAGAAGGATTTCTTTCATGAATAAATTTATTTTAGAAATATTTAATTAACACACGAGATCAATTCTCATTTCTTGTGTAATTGTTGGCTCCGCCGCAGCAGAGCCTTTCCAAAATTTAGATTTAGGCCACACCTCTCGGTGAGCCAGACCGAATGTGTACCTCAAATTTGGAACCCGTAGGTTGGCGATGTAGGAAAGTCATTCAGGCGGAAGGACCACTGCACAATACACTCGCCGTATTTATCAATGTAGAAGGATTTCTTTCATGAATAAATTTATTTTAGAAATATTTAATTAACAGACGAGATCAATCCTTATTACTTGTGTAATTGTTGGCTCCGCCGCAGCAGAGCCTTTCCAAAATTTAGATTTAGGCCACACCTCTCGGTGAGCCAGACCGAATGTGTACCTCAAATTTGGAACCCGCAGGTTGACGATGTAGGAAAGTCATTCATGCGGAAGGACCACTGCACAATACACTCGCCGTATTTATCAATGTAGAAGGATTTCTTTCATGAATAAATTTATTTTAGAAATATTTAATTAACAGACGAGATCAATCCTTATTACTTGTGTAATTGTTGGCTCCGCCGCAGCAGAGCCTTTCCAAAATTTAGATTTAGGCCACACCTCTCGGTGAGCCAGACCGAATGTGTACCTCAAATTTGGAACCCGCAGGTTGACGATGTGGGAAAGTCATTCATGCGGAAGGACCACTGCACAATACACTCGCCGTATTTATCAATGTAGAAGGATTTCTTTCATGAATAAATTTATTTTAGAAATATTTAATTAACAGACGAGATCAATCCTTATTACTTGTGTAATTGTTGGCTCCGCCGCAGCAGAGCCTTTCCAAAATTTAGATTTAGGCCACACCTCTCGGTGAGCCAGACCGAATGTGTACCTCAAATTTGGAACCCGTAGGTTGGCGACGTAGGAAAGTCATTCAGGCGGAAGGACCACTGCACAATACACTCGCCGTATTTATCAATGTAGAAGGATTTCTTTCATGAATAAATTTATTTTAGAAATATTTAATTAACAGACGAGATCAATCCTTATTACTTGTGGAATTGTTGGCTCCGCCGCAGCAGAGCCTTTCCAAAATTTAGATTTATCAATGTAGAAGGATTTATTTCATGAATAAATTTATTTTAGAAATATTTAATTAACACACGAGATCAATTCTCATTTCTTGTGTAATTGTTGGCTCCGCCGCAGCAGAGCCTTTCCAAAATTTAGATTTAGGCCACACCTCTCGGTGAGCCAGACCGAATGTGTACCTCAAATTTGGAACCCGTAGGTTGGCGACGTAGGAAAGTCATTCAGGCGGAAGGACCACTGCACAATACACTCGCCGTATTTATCAATGTAGAAGGATTTCTTTCATGAATAAATTTATTTTAGAAATATTTAATTAACAGACGAGATCAATCCTTATTACTTGTGTAATTGTTGGCTCCGCCGCAGCAGAGCCTTTCCAAAATTTAGATTTAGGCCACACCTCTCGGTGAGCCAGACCGAATGTGTACCTCAAATTTGGAACCCGTAGGTTGGCGATGTAGGAAAGTCATTCAGGCGGAAGGACCACTGCACAATACACTCGCCGTATTTATCAATGTAGAAGGATTTCTTTCATGAATAAATTTATTTTAGAAATATTTAATTAACAGACGAGATCAATCCTTATTACTTGTGTAATTGTTGGCTCCGCCGCAGCAGAGCCTTTCCAAAATTTAGATTTAGGCCACACCTCTCGGTGAGCCAGACCGAATGTGTACCTCAAATTTGGAACCCGCAGGTTGACGATGTGGGAAAGTCATTCATGCGGAAGGACCACTGCACAATACACTCGCCGTATTTATCAATGTAGAAGGATTTCTTTCATGAATAAATTTATTTTAGAAATATTTAATTAACACACGAGATCAATTCTCATTTCTTGTGTAATTGTTGGCTCCGCCGCAGCAGAGCCTTTCCAAAATTTAGATTTAGGCCACACCTCTCGGTGAGCCAGACCGAATGTGTACCTCAAATTTGGAACCCGCAGGTTGACGATGTGGGAAAGTCATTCATGCGGAAGGACCACTGCACAATACACTCGCCGTATTTATCAATGTAGAAGGATTTCTTTCATGAATAAATTTATTTTAGAAATATTTAATTAACAGACGAGATCAATCCTTATTACTTGTGGAATTGTTGGCTCCGCCGCAGCAGAGCCTTTCCAAAATTTAGATTTAGGCCACACCTCTCGGTGAGCCAGACCGAATGTGTACCTCAAATTTGGAACCCGTAGGTTGGCGACGTAGGAAAGTCATTCAGGCGGAAGGACCACTGCACAATACACTCGCCGTATTTATCAATGTAGAAGGATTTCTTTCATGAATAAATTTATTTTAGAAATATTTAATTAACACACGAGATCAATCCTTATTACTTGTGTAATTGTTGGCTCCGCCGCAGCAGAGCCTTTCCAAAATTTAGATTTAGGCCACACCTCTCGGTGAGCCAGACCGAATGTGTACCTCAAATTTGGAACCCGTAGGTTGGCGACGTAGGAAAGTCATTCAGGCGGAAGGACCACTGCACAATACACTCGCCGTATTTATCAATGTAGAAGGATTTCTTTCATGAATAAATTTATTTTAGAAATATTTAATTAACAGACGAGATCAATCCTTATTACTTGTGTAATTGTTGGCTCCGCCGCAGCAGAGCCTTTCCAAAATTTAGATTTAGGCCACACCTCTCGGTGAGCCAGACCGAATGTGTACCTCAAATTTGGAACCCGCAGGTTGACGATGTGGGAAAGTCATTCATGCGGAAGGACCACTGCACAATACACTCGCCGTATTTATCAATGTAGAAGGATTTCTTTCATGAATAAATTTATTTTAGAAATATTTAATTAACACACGAGATCAATTCTCATTTCTTGTGTAATTGTTGGCTCCGCCGCAGCAGAGCCTTTCCAAAATTTAGATTTAGGCCACACCTCTCGGTGAGCCAGACCGAATGTGTACCTCAAATTTGGAACCCGCAGGTTGACGATGTGGGAAAGTCATTCATGCGGAAGGACCACTGCACAATACACTCGCCGTATTTATCAATGTAGAAGGATTTCTTTCATGAATAAATTTATTTTAGAAATATTTAATTAACAGACGAGATCAATCCTTATTACTTGTGAATTGTTGGCTCCGCCGCAGCAGAGCCTTTCCAAAATTTAGATTTAGGCCACACCTCTCGGTGAGCCAGACCGAATGTGTACCTCAAATTTGGAACCCGTAGGTTGGCGATGTAGGAAAGTCATTCATGCGGAAGGACCACTGCACAATACACTCGCCGTATTTATCAATGTAGAAGGATTTCTTTCATGAATAAATTTATTTTAGAAATATTTAATTAACAGACGAGATCAATCCTTATTACTTGTGTAATTGTTGGCTCCGCCGCAGCAGAGCCTTTCCAAAATTTAGATTTAGGCCACACCTCTCGGTGAGCCAGACCGAATGTGTACCTCAAATTTGGAACCCGTAGGTTGGCGATGTAGGAAAGTCATTCAGGCGGAAGGACCACTGCACAATACACTCGCCGTATTTATCAATGTAGAAGGATTTCTTTCATGAATAAATTTATTTTAGAAATATTTAATTAACAGACGAGATCAATCCTTATTACTTGTGTAATTGTTGGCTCCGCCGCAGCAGAGCCTTTCCAAAATTTAGATTTAGGCCACACCTCTCGGTGAGCCAGACCGAATGTGTACCTCAAATTTGGAACCCGTAGGTTGGCGATGTAGGAAAGTCATTCATGCGGAAGGACCACTGCACAATACACTCGCCGTATTTATCAATGTAGAAGGATTTCTTTCATGAATAAATTTATTTTAGAAATATTTAATTAACAGACGAGATCAATCCTTATTACTTGTGTAATTGTTGGCTCCGCCGCAGCAGAGCCTTTCCAAAATTTAGATTTAGGCCACACCTCTCGGTGAGCCAGACCGAATGTGTACCTCAAATTTGGAACCCGCAGGTTGACGATGTGGGAAAGTCATTCATGCGGAAGGACCACTGCACAATACACTCGCCGTATTTATCAATGTAGAAGGATTTCTTTCATGAATAAATTTATTTTAGAAATATTTAATTAACAGACGAGATCAATCCTTATTACTTGTGGAATTGTTGGCTCCGCCGCAGCAGAGCCTTTCCAAAATTTAGATTTAGGCCACACCTCTCGGTGAGCCAGACCGAATGTGTACCTCAAATTTGGAACCCGTAGGTTGGCGACGTAGGAAAGTCATTCAGGCGGAAGGACCACTGCACAATACACTCGCCGTATTTATCAATGTAGAAGGATTTCTTTCATGAATAAATTTATTTTAGAAATATTTAATTAACAGACGAGATCAATCCTTATTACTTGTGTAATTGTTGGCTCCGCCGCAGCAGAGCCTTTCCAAAATTTAGATTTAGGCCACACCTCTCGGTGAGCCAGACCGAATGTGTACCTCAAATTTGGAACCCGCAGGTTGACGATGTGGGAAAGTCATTCATGCGGAAGGACCACTGCACAATACACTCGCCGTATTTATCAATGTAGAAGGATTTCTTTCATGAATAAATTTATTTTAGAAATATTTAATTAACAGACGAGATCAATCCTTATTACTTGTGTAATTGTTGGCTCCGCCGCAGCAGAGCCTTTCCAAAATTTAGATTTAGGCCACACCTCTCGGTGAGCCAGACCGAATGTGTACCTCAAATTTGGAACCCGTAGGTTGGCGATGTAGGAAAGTCATTCAGGCGGAAGGACCACTGCACAATACACTCGCCGTATTTATCAATGTAGAAGGATTTCTTTCATGAATAAATTTATTTTAGAAATATTTAATTAACAGACGAGATCAATCCTTATTACTTGTGTAATTGTTGGCTCCGCCGCAGCAGAGCCTTTCCAAAATTTAGATTTAGGCCACACCTCTCGGTGAGCCAGACCGAATGTGTACCTCAAATTTGGAACCCGTAGGTTGACGATGTAGGAAAGTCATTCATGCGGAAGGACCACTGCACAATACACTCGCCGTATTTATCAATGTAGAAGGATTTCTTTCATGAATAAATTTATTTTAGAAATATTTAATTAACAGACGAGATCAATCCTTATTACTTGTGTAATTGTTGGCTCCGCCGCAGCAGAGCCTTTCCAAAATTTAGATTTAGGCCACACCTCTCGGTGAGCCAGACCGAATGTGTACCTCAAATTTGGAACCCGCAGGTTGACGATGTGGGAAAGTCATTCATGCGGAAGGACCACTGCACAATACACTCGCCGTATTTATCAATGTAGAAGGATTTCTTTCATGAATAAATTTATTTTAGAAATATTTAATTAACAGACGAGATCAATCCTTATTACTTGTGTAATTGTTGGCTCCGCCGCAGCAGAGCCTTTCCAAAATTTAGATTTAGGCCACACCTCTCGGTGAGCCAGACCGAATGTGTACCTCAAATTTGGAACCCGTAGGTTGGCGATGTAGGAAAGTCATTCAGGCGGAAGGACCACTGCACAATACACTCGCCGTATTTATCAATGTAGAAGGATTTCTTTCATGAATAAATTTATTTTAGAAATATTTAATTAACAGACGAGATCAATCCTTATTACTTGTGTAATTGTTGGCTCCGCCGCAGCAGAGCCTTTCCAAAATTTAGATTTAGGCCACACCTCTCGGTGAGCCAGACCGAATGTGTACCTCAAATTTGGAACCCGCAGGTTGGCGATGTAGGAAAGTCATTCATGCGGAAGGACCACTGCACAATACACTCGCCGTATTTATCAATGTAGAAGGATTTCTTTCATGAATAAATTTATTTTAGAAATATTTAATTAACAGACGAGATCAATCCTTATTACTTGTGGAATTGTTGGCTCCGCCGCAGCAGAGCCTTTCCAAAATTTAGATTTAGGCCACACCTCTCGGTGAGCCAGACCGAATGTGTACCTCAAATTTGGAACCCGTAGGTTGGCGACGTAGGAAAGTCATTCAGGCGGAAGGACCACTGCACAATACACTCGCCGTATTTATCAATGTAGAAGGATTTCTTTCATGAATAAATTTATTTTAGAAATATTTAATTAACAGACGAGATCAATCCTTATTACTTGTGTAATTGTTGGCTCCGCCGCAGCAGAGCCTTTCCAAAATTTAGATTTAGGCCACACCTCTCGGTGAGCCAGACCGAATGTGTACCTCAAATTTGGAACCCGTAGGTTGGCGATGTAGGAAAGTCATTCATGCGGAAGGACCACTGCACAATACACTCGCCGTATTTATCAATGTAGAAGGATTTCTTTCATGAATAAATTTATTTTAGAAATATTTAATTAACAGACGAGATCAATCCTTATTACTTGTGGAATTGTTGGCTCCGCCGCAGCAGAGCCTTTCCAAAATTTAGATTTAGGCCACACCTCTCGGTGAGCCAGACCGAATGTGTACCTCAAATTTGGAACCCGCAGGTTGACGATGTGGGAAAGTCATTCATGCGGAAGGACCACTGCACAATACACTCGCCGTATTTATCAATGTAGAAGGATTTCTTTCATGAATAAATTTATTTTAGAAATATTTAATTAACAGACGAGATCAATCCTTATTACTTGTGTAATTGTTGGCTCCGCCGCAGCAGAGCCTTTCCAAAATTTAGATTTAGGCCACACCTCTCGGTGAGCCAGACCGAATGTGTACCTCAAATTTGGAACCCGTAGGTTGGCGACGTAGGAAAGTCATTCAGGCGGAAGGACCACTGCACAATACACTCGCCGTATTTATCAATGTAGAAGGATTTCTTTCATGAATAAATTTATTTTAGAAATATTTAATTAACAGACGAGAT
This sequence comes from Allodiplogaster sudhausi, assembly GCA_945643635.1. Taxonomy (NCBI): domain Eukaryota; kingdom Metazoa; phylum Nematoda; class Chromadorea; order Rhabditida; family Diplogasteridae; genus Allodiplogaster; species Allodiplogaster sudhausi. Next base: position 112,749 of record CALZFC010000165.1, on the reverse strand, counting down.
CAATCCTTATTACTTGTGTAATTGTTGGCTCCGCCGCAGCAGAGCCTTTCCAAAATTTAGATTTAGGCCACACCTCTCGGTGAGCCAGACCGAATGTGTACCTCAAATTTGGAACCCGCAGGTTGACGATGTAGGAAAGTCATTCATGCGGAAGGACCACTGCACAATACACTCGCCGTATTTATCAATGTAGAAGGATTTCTTTCATGAATAAATTTATTTTAGAAATATTTAATTAACAGACGAGATCAATCCTTATTACTTGTGGAATTGTTGGCTCCGCCGCAGCAGAGCCTTTCCAAAATTTAGATTTAGGCCACACCTCTCGGTGAGCCAGACCGAATGTGTACCTCAAATTTGGAACCCGTAGGTTGGCGACGTAGGAAAGTCATTCAGGCGGAAGGACCACTGCACAATACACTCGCCGTATTTATCAATGTAGAAGGATTTCTTTCATGAATAAATTTATTTTAGAAATATTTAATTAACAGACGAGATCAATCCTTATTACTTGTGTAATTGTTGGCTCCGCCGCAGCAGAGCCTTTCCAAAATTTAGATTTAGGCCACACCTCTCGGTGAGCCAGACCGAATGTGTACCTCAAATTTGGAACCCGTAGGTTGGCGACGTAGGAAAGTCATTCATGCGGAAGGACCACTGCACAATACACTCGCCGTATTTATCAATGTAGAAGGATTTCTTTCATGAATAAATTTATTTTAGAAATATTTAATTAACAGACGAGATCAATCCTTATTACTTGTGGAATTGTTGGCTCCGCCGCAGCAGAGCCTTTCCAAAATTTAGATTTAGGCCACACCTCTCGGTGAGCCAGACCGAATGTGTACCTCAAATTTGGAACCCGCAGGTTGACGATGTGGGAAAGTCATTCATGCGGAAGGACCACTGCACAATACACTCGCCGTATTTATCAATGTAGAAGGATTTCTTTCATGAATAAATTTATTTTAGAAATATTTAATTAACACACGAGATCAATCCTTATTACTTGTGTAATTGTTGGCTCCGCCGCAGCAGAGCCTTTCCAAAATTTAGATTTAGGCCACACCTCTCGGTGAGCCAGACCGAATGTGTACCTCAAATTTGGAACCCGTAGGTTGGCGATGTAGGAAAGTCATTCAGGCGGAAGGACCACTGCACAATACACTCGCCGTATTTATCAATGTAGAAGGATTTCTTTCATGAATAAATTTATTTTAGAAATATTTAATTAACAGACGAGATCAATCCTTATTACTTGTGTAATTGTTGGCTCCGCCGCAGCAGAGCCTTTCCAAAATTTAGATTTAGGCCACACCTCTCGGTGAGCCAGACCGAATGTGTACCTCAAATTTGGAACCCGTAGGTTGGCGATGTAGGAAAGTCATTCATGCGGAAGGACCACTGCACAATACACTCGCCGTATTTATCAATGTAGAAGGATTTCTTTCATGAATAAATTTATTTTAGAAATATTTAATTAACAGACGAGATCAATCCTTATTACTTGTGTAATTGTTGGCTCCGCCGCAGCAGAGCCTTTCCAAAATTTAGATTTAGGCCACACCTCTCGGTGAGCCAGACCGAATGTGTACCTCAAATTTGGAACCCGCAGGTTGACGATGTGGGAAAGTCATTCATGCGGAAGGACCACTGCACAATACACTCGCCGTATTTATCAATGTAGAAGGATTTCTTTCATGAATAAATTTATTTTAGAAATATTTAATTAACAGACGAGATCAATCCTTATTACTTGTGTAATTGTTGGCTCCGCCGCAGCAGAGCCTTTCCAAAATTTAGATTTAGGCCACACCTCTCGGTGAGCCAGACCGAATGTGTACCTCAAATTTGGAACCCGCAGGTTGACGATGTAGGAAAGTCATTCATGCGGAAGGACCACTGCACAATACACTCGCCGTATTTATCAATGTAGAAGGATTTCTTTCATGAATAAATTTATTTTAGAAATATTTAATTAACAGACGAGATCAATCCTTATTACTTGTGTAATTGTTGGCTCCGCCGCAGCAGAGCCTTTCCAAAATTTAGATTTAGGCCACACCTCTCGGTGAGCCAGACCGAATGTGTACCTCAAATTTGGAACCCGCAGGTTGACGATGTGGGAAAGTCATTCATGCGGAAGGACCACTGCACAATACACTCGCCGTATTTATCAATGTAGAAGGATTTCTTTCATGAATAAATTTATTTTAGAAATATTTAATTAACAGACGAGATCAATCCTTATTACTTGTGGAATTGTTGGCTCCGCCGCAGCAGAGCCTTTCCAAAATTTAGATTTAGGCCACACCTCTCGGTGAGCCAGACCGAATGTGTACCTCAAATTTGGAACCCGTAGGTTGGCGATGTAGGAAAGTCATTCAGGCGGAAGGACCACTGCACAATACACTCGCCGTATTTATCAATGTAGAAGGATTTCTTTCATGAATAAATTTATTTTAGAAATATTTAATTAACAGACGAGATCAATCCTTATTACTTGTGTAATTGTTGGCTCCGCCGCAGCAGAGCCTTTCCAAAATTTAGATTTAGGCCACACCTCTCGGTGAGCCAGACCGAATGTGTACCTCAAATTTGGAACCCGCAGGTTGGCGATGTAGGAAAGTCATTCATGCGGAAGGACCACTGCACAATACACTCGCCGTATTTATCAATGTAGAAGGATTTCTTTCATGAATAAATTTATTTTAGAAATATTTAATTAACACACGAGATCAATTCTCATTACTTGTGTAATTGTTGGCTCCGCCGCAGCAGAGCCTTTCCAAAATTTAGATTTAGGCCACACCTCTCGGTGAGCCAGACCGAATGTGTACCTCAAATTTGGAACCCGCAGGTTGACGATGTGGGAAAGTCATTCATGCGGAAGGACCACTGCACAATACACTCGCCGTATTTATCAATGTAGAAGGATTTCTTTCATGAATAAATTTATTTTAGAAATATTTAATTAACAGACGAGATCAATCCTTATTACTTGTGGAATTGTTGGCTCCGCCGCAGCAGAGCCTTTCCAAAATTTAGATTTAGGCCACACCTCTCGGTGAGCCAGACCGAATGTGTACCTCAAATTTGGAACCCGTAGGTTGGCGACGTAGGAAAGTCATTCAGGCGGAAGGACCACTGCACAATACACTCGCCGTATTTATCAATGTAGAAGGATTTCTTTCATGAATAAATTTATTTTAGAAATATTTAATTAACAGACGAGATCAATCCTTATTACTTGTGTAATTGTTGGCTCCGCCGCAGCAGAGCCTTTCCAAAATTTAGATTTAGGCCACACCTCTCGGTGAGCCAGACCGAATGTGTACCTCAAATTTGGAACCCGCAGGTTGACGATGTGGGAAAGTCATTCATGCGGAAGGACCACTGCACAATACACTCGCCGTATTTATCAATGTAGAAGGATTTCTTTCATGAATAAATTTATTTTAGAAATATTTAATTAACACACGAGATCAATCCTCATTTCTTGTGTAATTGTTGGCTCCGCCGCAGCAGAGCCTTTCCAAAATTTAGATTTAGGCCACACCTCTCGGTGAGCCAGACCGAATGTGTACCTCAAATTTGGAACCCGCAGGTTGACGATGTGGGAAAGTCATTCATGCGGAAGGACCACTGCACAATACACTCGCCGTATTTATCAATGTAGAAGGATTTCTTTCATGAATAAATTTATTTTAGAAATATTTAATTAACAGACGAGATCAATCCTTATTACTTGTGGTAATTGTTGGCTCCGCCGCAGCAGAGCCTTTCCAAAATTTAGATTTAGGCCACACCTCTCGGTGAGCCAGACCGAATGTGTACCTCAAATTTGGAACCCGCAGGTTGACGATGTGGGAAAGTCATTCATGCGGAAGGACCACTGCACAATACACTCGCCGTATTTATCAATGTAGAAGGATTTCTTTCATGAATAAATTTATTTTAGAAATATTTAATTAACAGACGAGATCAATCCTTATTACTTGTGGAATTGTTGGCTCCGCCGCAGCAGAGCCTTTCCAAAATTTAGATTTAGGCCACACCTCTCGGTGAGCCAGACCGAATGTGTACCTCAAATTTGGAACCCGTAGGTTGGCGACGTAGGAAAGTCATTCAGGCGGAAGGACCACTGCACAATACACTCGCCGTATTTATCAATGTAGAAGGATTTCTTTCATGAATAAATTTATTTTAGAAATATTTAATTAACAGACGAGATCAATCCTTATTACTTGTGTAATTGTTGGCTCCGCCGCAGCAGAGCCTTTCCAAAATTTAGATTTAGGCCACACCTCTCGGTGAGCCAGACCGAATGTGTACCTCAAATTTGGAACCCGTAGGTTGGCGATGTAGGAAAGTCATTCATGCGGAAGGACCACTGCACAATACACTCGCCGTATTTATCAATGTAGAAGGATTTCTTTCATGAATAAATTTATTTTAGAAATATTTAATTAACAGACGAGATCAATCCTTATTACTTGTGTAATTGTTGGCTCCGCCGCAGCAGAGCCTTTCCAAAATTTAGATTTAGGCCACACCTCTCGGTGAGCCAGACCGAATGTGTACCTCAAATTTGGAACCCGCAGGTTGACGATGTGGGAAAGTCATTCATGCGGAAGGACCACTGCACAATACACTCGCCGTATTTATCAATGTAGAAGGATTTCTTTCATGAATAAATTTATTTTAGAAATATTTAATTAACAGACGAGATCAATCCTTATTACTTGTGGAATTGTTGGCTCCGCCGCAGCAGAGCCTTTCCAAAATTTAGATTTAGGCCACACCTCTCGGTGAGCCAGACCGAATGTGTACCTCAAATTTGGAACCCGCAGGTTGGCGATGTAGGAAAGTCATTCATGCGGAAGGACCACTGCACAATACACTCGCCGTATTTATCAATGTAGAAGGATTTCTTTCATGAATAAATTTATTTTAGAAATATTTAATTAACAGACGAGATCAATCCTTATTACTTGTGTAATTGTTGGCTCCGCCGCAGCAGAGCCTTTCCAAAATTTAGATTTAGGCCACACCTCTCGGTGAGCCAGACCGAATGTGTACCTCAAATTTGGAACCCGCAGGTTGGCGATGTGGGAAAGTCATTCATGCGGAAGGACCACTGCACAATACACTCGCCGTATTTATCAATGTAGAAGGATTTCTTTCATGAATAAATTTATTTTAGAAATATTTAATTAACACACGAGATCAATTTATTACTTGTGTAATTGTTGGCTCCGCCGCAGCAGAGCCTTTCCAAAATTTAGATTTAGGCCACACCTCTCGGTGAGCCAGACCGAATGTGTACCTCAAATTTGGAACCCGCAGGTTGACGATGTAGGAAAGTCATTCATGCGGAAGGACCACTGCACAATACACTCGCCGTATTTATCAATGTAGAAGGATTTCTTTCATGAATAAATTTATTTTAGAAATATTTAATTAACAGACGAGATCAATCCTTATTACTTGTGAATTGTTGGCTCCGCCGCAGCAGAGCCTTTCCAAAATTTAGATTTAGGCCACACCTCTCGGTGAGCCAGACCGAATGTGTACCTCAAATTTGGAACCCGTAGGTTGGCGATGTAGGAAAGTCATTCATGCGGAAGGACCACTGCACAATACACTCGCCGTATTTATCAATGTAGAAGGATTTCTTTCATGAATAAATTTATTTTAGAAATATTTAATTAACAGACGAGATCAATCCTTATTACTTGTGGAATTGTTGGCTCCGCCGCAGCAGAGCCTTTCCAAAATTTAGATTTAGGCCACACCTCTCGGTGAGCCAGACCGAATGTGTACCTCAAATTTGGAACCCGTAGGTTGGCGATGTAGGAAAGTCATTCATGCGGAAGGACCACTGCACAATACACTCGCCGTATTTATCAATGTAGAAGGATTTCTTTCATGAATAAATTTATTTTAGAAATATTTAATTAACAGACGAGATCAATCCTTATTACTTGTGGAATTGTTGGCTCCGCCGCAGCAGAGCCTTTCCAAAATTTAGATTTAGGCCACACCTCTCGGTGAGCCAGACCGAATGTGTACCTCAAATTTGGAACCCGTAGGTTGGCGATGTAGGAAAGTCATTCATGCGGAAGGACCACTGCACAATACACTCGCCGTATTTATCAATGTAGAAGGATTTCTTTCATGAATAAATTTATTTTAGAAATATTTAATTAACAGACGAGATCAATCCTTATTACTTGTGGAATTGTTGGCTCCGCCGCAGCAGAGCCTTTCCAAAATTTAGATTTAGGCCACACCTCTCGGTGAGCCAGACCGAATGTGTACCTCAAATTTGGAACCCGCAGGTTGACGATGTGGGAAAGTCATTCATGCGGAAGGACCACTGCACAATACACTCGCCGTATTTATCAATGTAGAAGGATTTCTTTCATGAATAAATTTATTTTAGAAATATTTAATTAACAGACGAGATCAATCCTTATTACTTGTGTAATTGTTGGCTCCGCCGCAGCAGAGCCTTTCCAAAATTTAGATTTAGGCCACACCTCTCGGTGAGCCAGACCGAATGTGTACCTCAAATTTGGAACCCGCAGGTTGGCGATGTAGGAAAGTCATTCATGCGGAAGGACCACTGCACAATACACTCGCCGTATTTATCAATGTAGAAGGATTTCTTTCATGAATAAATTTATTTTAGAAATATTTAATTAACAGACGAGATCAATCCTTATTACTTGTGTAATTGTTGGCTCCGCCGCAGCAGAGCCTTTCCAAAATTTAGATTTAGGCCACACCTCTCGGTGAGCCAGACCGAATGTGTACCTCAAATTTGGAACCCGCAGGTTGACGATGTGGGAAAGTCATTCATGCGGAAGGACCACTGCACAATACACTCGCCGTATTTATCAATGTAGAAGGATTTCTTTCATGAATAAATTTATTTTAGAAATATTTAATTAACAGACGAGATCAATCCTTATTACTTGTGTAATTGTTGGCTCCGCCGCAGCAGAGCCTTTCCAAAATTTAGATTTAGGCCACACCTCTCGGTGAGCCAGACCGAATGTGTACCTCAAATTTGGAACCCGTAGGTTGGCGATGTAGGAAAGTCATTCAGGCGGAAGGACCACTGCACAATACACTCGCCGTATTTATCAATGTAGAAGGATTTCTTTCATGAATAAATTTATTTTAGAAATATTTAATTAACAGACGAGATCAATCCTTATTACTTGTGTAATTGTTGGCTCCGCCGCAGCAGAGCCTTTCCAAAATTTAGATTTAGGCCACACCTCTCGGTGAGCCAGACCGAATGTGTACCTCAAATTTGGAACCCGCAGGTTGACGATGTGGGAAAGTCATTCATGCGGAAGGACCACTGCACAATACACTCGCCGTATTTATCAATGTAGAAGGATTTCTTTCATGAATAAATTTATTTTAGAAATATTTAATTAACAGACGAGATCAATCCTTATTACTTGTGGAATTGTTGGCTCCGCCGCAGCAGAGCCTTTCCAAAATTTAGATTTAGGCCACACCTCTCGGTGAGCCAGACCGAATGTGTACCTCAAATTTGGAACCCGTAGGTTGGCGATGTAGGAAAGTCATTCATGCGGAAGGACCACTGCACAATACACTCGCCGTATTTATCAATGTAGAAGGATTTCTTTCATGAATAAATTTATTTTAGAAATATTTAATTAACAGACGAGATCAATCCTTATTACTTGTGTAATTGTTGGCTCCGCCGCAGCAGAGCCTTTCCAAAATTTAGATTTAGGCCACACCTCTCGGTGAGCCAGACCGAATGTGTACCTCAAATTTGGAACCCGTAGGTTGGCGATGTAGGAAAGTCATTCATGCGGAAGGACCACTGCACAATACACTCGCCGTATTTATCAATGTAGAAGGATTTCTTTCATGAATAAATTTATTTTAGAAATATTTAATTAACAGACGAGATCAATCCTTATTACTTGTGGAATTGTTGGCTCCGCCGCAGCAGAGCCTTTCCAAAATTTAGATTTAGGCCACACCTCTCGGTGAGCCAGACCGAATGTGTACCTCAAATTTGGAACCCGTAGGTTGGCGATGTGGGAAAGTCATTCATGCGGAAGGACCACTGCACAATACACTCGCCGTATTTATCAATGTAGAAGGATTTCTTTCATGAATAAATTTATTTTAGAAATATTTAATTAACAGACGAGATCAATCCTTATTACTTGTGGAATTGTTGGCTCCGCCGCAGCAGAGCCTTTCCAAAATTTAGATTTAGGCCACACCTCTCGGTGAGCCAGACCGAATGTGTACCTCAAATTTGGAACCCGCAGGTTGACGATGTGGGAAAGTCATTCATGCGGAAGGACCACTGCACAATACACTCGCCGTATTTATCAATGTAGAAGGATTTCTTTCATGAATAAATTTATTTTAGAAATATTTAATTAACAGACGAGATCAATCCTTATTACTTGTGGAATTGTTGGCTCCGCCGCAGCAGAGCCTTTCCAAAATTTAGATTTAGGCCACACCTCTCGGTGAGCCAGACCGAATGTGTACCTCAAATTTGGAACCCGTAGGTTGGCGACGTAGGAAAGTCATTCATGCGGAAGGACCACTGCACAATACACTCGCCGTATTTATCAATGTAGAAGGATTTCTTTCATGAATAAATTTATTTTAGAAATATTTAATTAACAGACGAGATCAATTCTTATTACTTGTGTAATTGTTGGCTCCGCCGCAGCAGAGCCTTTCCAAAATTTAGATTTAGGCCACACCTCTCGGTGAGCCAGACCGAATGTGTACCTCAAATTTGGAACCCGCAGGTTGACGATGTGGGAAAGTCATTCATGCGGAAGGACCACTGCACAATACACTCGCCGTATTTATCAATGTAGAAGGATTTCTTTCATGAATAAATTTATTTTAGAAATATTTAATTAACAGACGAGATCAATCCTTATTACTTGTGTAATTGTTGGCTCCGCCGCAGCAGAGCCTTTCCAAAATTTAGATTTAGGCCACACCTCTCGGTGAGCCAGACCGAATGTGTACCTCAAATTTGGAACCCGCAGGTTGACGATGTGGGAAAGTCATTCATGCGGAAGGACCACTGCACAATACACTCGCCGTATTTATCAATGTAGAAGGATTTCTTTCATGAATAAATTTATTTTAGAAATATTTAATTAACAGACGAGATCAATCCTTATTACTTGTGTAATTGTTGGCTCCGCCGCAGCAGAGCCTTTCCAAAATTTAGATTTAGGCCACACCTCTCGGTGAGCCAGACCGAATGTGTACCTCAAATTTGGAACCCGTAGGTTGGCGATGTGGGAAAGTCATTCATGCGGAAGGACCACTGCACAATACACTCGCCGTATTTATCAATGTAGAAGGATTTCTTTCATGAATAAATTTATTTTAGAAATATTTAATTAACAGACGAGATCAATCCTTATTACTTGTGTAATTGTTGGCTCCGCCGCAGCAGAGCCTTTCCAAAATTTAGATTTAGGCCACACCTCTCGGTGAGCCAGACCGAATGTGTACCTCAAATTTGGAACCCGCAGGTTGACGATGTGGGAAAGTCATTCATGCGGAAGGACCACTGCACAATACACTCGCCGTATTTATCAATGTAGAAGGATTTCTTTCATGAATAAATTTATTTTAGAAATATTTAATTAACAGACGAGATCAATCCTTATTACTTGTGTAATTGTTGGCTCCGCCGCAGCAGAGCCTTTCCAAAATTTAGATTTAGGCCACACCTCTCGGTGAGCCAGACCGAATGTGTACCTCAAATTTGGAACCCGTAGGTTGGCGACGTAGGAAAGTCATTCAGGCGGAAGGACCACTGCACAATACACTCGCCGTATTTATCAATGTAGAAGGATTTCTTTCATGAATAAATTTATTTTAGAAATATTTAATTAACACACGAGATCAATCCTTATTACTTGTGTAATTGTTGGCTCCGCCGCAGCAGAGCCTTTCCAAAATTTAGATTTAGGCCACACCTCTCGGTGAGCCAGACCGAATGTGTACCTCAAATTTGGAACCCGCAGGTTGACGATGTGGGAAAGTCATTCATGCGGAAGGACCACTGCACAATACACTCGCCGTATTTATCAATGTAGAAGGATTTCTTTCATGAATAAATTTATTTTAGAAATATTTAATTAACAGACGAGATCAATCCTTATTACTTGTGGAATTGTTGGCTCCGCCGCAGCAGAGCCTTTCCAAAATTTAGATTTAGGCCACACCTCTCGGTGAGCCAGACCGAATGTGTACCTCAAATTTGGAACCCGTAGGTTGACGATGTGGGAAAGTCATTCATGCGGAAGGACCACTGCACAATACACTCGCCGTATTTATCAATGTAGAAGGATTTCTTTCATGAATAAATTTATTTTAGAAATATTTAATTAACACACGAGATCAATTCTCATTTCTTGTGTAATTGTTGGCTCCGCCGCAGCAGAGCCTTTCCAAAATTTAGATTTAGGCCACACCTCTCGGTGAGCCAGACCGAATGTGTACCTCAAATTTGGAACCCGCAGGTTGACGATGTGGGAAAGTCATTCATGCGGAAGGACCACTGCACAATACACTCGCCGTATTTATCAATGTAGAAGGATTTCTTTCATGAATAAATTTATTTTAGAAATATTTAATTAACAGACGAGATCAATTCTCATTTCTTGTGTAATTGTTGGCTCCGCCGCAGCAGAGCCTTTCCAAAATTTAGATTTAGGCCACACCTCTCGGTGAGCCAGACCGAATGTGTACCTCAAATTTGGAACCCGCAGGTTGACGATGTGGGAAAGTCATTCATGCGGAAGGACCACTGCACAATACACTCGCCGTATTTATCAATGTAGAAGGATTTCTTTCATGAATAAATTTATTTTAGAAATATTTAATTAACAGACGAGATCAATCCTTATTACTTGTGGAATTGTTGGCTCCGCCGCAGCAGAGCCTTTCCAAAATTTAGATTTAGGCCACACCTCTCGGTGAGCCAGACCGAATGTGTACCTCAAATTTGGAACCCGCAGGTTGACGATGTGGGAAAGTCATTCATGCGGAAGGACCACTGCACAATACACTCGCCGTATTTATCAATGTAGAAGGATTTCTTTCATGAATAAATTTATTTTAGAAATATTTAATTAACAGACGAGATCAATCCTTATTACTTGTGGAATTGTTGGCTCCGCCGCAGCAGAGCCTTTCCAAAATTTAGATTTAGGCCACACCTCTCGGTGAGCCAGACCGAATGTGTACCTCAAATTTGGAACCCGTAGGTTGGCGACGTAGGAAAGTCATTCATGCGGAAGGACCACTGCACAATACACTCGCCGTATTTATCAATGTAGAAGGATTTCTTTCATGAATAAATTTATTTTAGAAATATTTAATTAACAGACGAGATCAATCCTTATTACTTGTGGAATTGTTGGCTCCGCCGCAGCAGAGCCTTTCCAAAATTTAGATTTAGGCCACACCTCTCGGTGAGCCAGACCGAATGTGTACCTCAAATTTGGAACCCGCAGGTTGACGATGTGGGAAAGTCATTCATGCGGAAGGACCACTGCACAATACACTCGCCGTATTTATCAATGTAGAAGGATTTCTTTCATGAATAAATTTATTTTAGAAATATTTAATTAACAGACGAGATCAATCCTTATTACTTGTGTAATTGTTGGCTCCGCCGCAGCAGAGCCTTTCCAAAATTTAGATTTAGGCCACACCTCTCGGTGAGCCAGACCGAATGTGTACCTCAAATTTGGAACCCGTAGGTTGGCGATGTAGGAAAGTCATTCAGGCGGAAGGACCACTGCACAATACACTCGCCGTATTTATCAATGTAGAAGGATTTCTTTCATGAATAAATTTATTTTAGAAATATTTAATTAACAGACGAGATCAATCCTTATTACTTGTGGAATTGTTGGCTCCGCCGCAGCAGAGCCTTTCCAAAATTTAGATTTAGGCCACACCTCTCGGTGAGCCAGACCGAATGTGTACCTCAAATTTGGAACCCGTAGGTTGGCGATGTGGGAAAGTCATTCATGCGGAAGGACCACTGCACAATACACTCGCCGTATTTATCAATGTAGAAGGATTTCTTTCATGAATAAATTTATTTTAGAAATATTTAATTAACAGACGAGATCAATCCTTATTACTTGTGGAATTGTTGGCTCCGCCGCAGCAGAGCCTTTCCAAAATTTAGATTTAGGCCACACCTCTCGGTGAGCCAGACCGAATGTGTACCTCAAATTTGGAACCCGCAGGTTGACGATGTGGGAAAGTCATTCATGCGGAAGGACCACTGCACAATACACTCGCCGTATTTATCAATGTAGAAGGATTTCTTTCATGAATAAATTTATTTTAGAAATATTTAATTAACAGACGAGATCAATCCTTATTACTTGTGGAATTGTTGGCTCCGCCGCAGCAGAGCCTTTCCAAAATTTAGATTTAGGCCACACCTCTCGGTGAGCCAGACCGAATGTGTACCTCAAATTTGGAACCCGTAGGTTGGCGACGTAGGAAAGTCATTCAGGCGGAAGGACCACTGCACAATACACTCGCCGTATTTATCAATGTAGAAGGATTTCTTTCATGAATAAATTTATTTTAGAAATATTTAATTAACACACGAGATCAATTCTCATTTCTTGTGTAATTGTTGGCTCCGCCGCAGCAGAGCCTTTCCAAAATTTAGATTTAGGCCACACCTCTCGGTGAGCCAGACCGAATGTGTACCTCAAATTTGGAACCCGCAGGTTGACGATGTGGGAAAGTCATTCATGCGGAAGGACCACTGCACAATACACTCGCCGTATTTATCAATGTAGAAGGATTTCTTTCATGAATAAATTTATTTTAGAAATATTTAATTAACAGACGAGATCAATCCTTATTACTTGTGGAATTGTTGGCTCCGCCGCAGCAGAGCCTTTCCAAAATTTAGATTTAGGCCACACCTCTCGGTGAGCCAGACCGAATGTGTACCTCAAATTTGGAACCCGTAGGTTGGCGATGTGGAAAGTCATTCATGCGGAAGGACCACTGCACAATACACTCGCCGTATTTATCAATGTAGAAGGATTTCTTTCATGAATAAATTTATTTTAGAAATATTTAATTAACACACGAGATCAATTCTCATTACTTGTGTAATTGTTGGCTCCGCCGCAGCAGAGCCTTTCCAAAATTTAGATTTAGGCCACACCTCTCGGTGAGCCAGACCGAATGTGTACCTCAAATTTGGAACCCGCAGGTTGACGATGTGGGAAAGTCATTCATGCGGAAGGACCACTGCACAATACACTCGCCGTATTTATCAATGTAGAAGGATTTCTTTCATGAATAAATTTATTTTAGAAATATTTAATTAACAGACGAGATCAATTCTTATTTCTTGTGTAATTGTTGGCTCCGCCGCAGCAGAGCCTTTCCAAAATTTAGATTTAGGCCACACCTCTCGGTGAGCCAGACCGAATGTGTACCTCAAATTTGGAACCCGCAGGTTGACGATGTGGGAAAGTCATTCATGCGGAAGGACCACTGCACAATACACTCGCCGTATTTATCAATGTAGAAGGATTTCTTTCATGAATAAATTTATTTTAGAAATATTTAATTAACAGACGAGATCAATCCTTATTACTTGTGTAATTGTTGGCTCCGCCGCAGCAGAGCCTTTCCAAAATTTAGATTTAGGCCACACCTCTCGGTGAGCCAGACCGAATGTGTACCTCAAATTTGGAACCCGCAGGTTGACGATGTGGGAAAGTCATTCAGGCGGAAGGACCACTGCACAATACACTCGCCGTATTTATCAATGTAGAAGGATTTCTTTCATGAATAAATTTATTTTAGAAATATTTAATTAACAGACGAGATCAATCCTTATTACTTGTGGAATTGTTGGCTCCGCCGCAGCAGAGCCTTTCCAAAATTTAGATTTAGGCCACACCTCTCGGTGAGCCAGACCGAATGTGTACCTCAAATTTGGAACCCGTAGGTTGGCGATGTAGGAAAGTCATTCAGGCGGAAGGACCACTGCACAATACACTCGCCGTATTTATCAATGTAGAAGGATTTCTTTCATGAATAAATTTATTTTAGAAATATTTAATTAACAGACGAGATCAATCCTTATTACTTGTGGAATTGTTGGCTCCGCCGCAGCAGAGCCTTTCCAAAATTTAGATTTAGGCCACACCTCTCGGTGAGCCAGACCGAATGTGTACCTCAAATTTGGAACCCGTAGGTTGGCGATGTAGGAAAGTCATTCATGCGGAAGGACCACTGCACAATACACTCGCCGTATTTATCAATGTAGAAGGATTTCTTTCATGAATAAATTTATTTTAGAAATATTTAATTAACAGACGAGATCAATCCTTATTACTTGTGTAATTGTTGGCTCCGCCGCAGCAGAGCCTTTCCAAAATTTAGATTTAGGCCACACCTCTCGGTGAGCCAGACCGAATGTGTACCTCAAATTTGGAACCCGTAGGTTGGCGATGTAGGAAAGTCATTCAGGCGGAAGGACCACTGCACAATACACTCGCCGTATTTATCAATGTAGAAGGATTTCTTTCATGAATAAATTTATTTTAGAAATATTTAATTAACAGACGAGATCAATCCTTATTACTTGTGGAATTGTTGGCTCCGCCGCAGCAGAGCCTTTCCAAAATTTAGATTTAGGCCACACCTCTCGGTGAGCCAGACCGAATGTGTACCTCAAATTTGGAACCCGTAGGTTGGCGATGTGGGAAAGTCATTCATGCGGAAGGACCACTGCACAATACACTCGCCGTATTTATCAATGTAGAAGGATTTCTTTCATGAATAAATTTATTTTAGAAATATTTAATTAACAGACGAGATCAATCCTTATTACTTGTGGAATTGTTGGCTCCGCCGCAGCAGAGCCTTTCCAAAATTTAGATTTAGGCCACACCTCTCGGTGAGCCAGACCGAATGTGTACCTCAAATTTGGAACCCGCAGGTTGACGATGTGGGAAAGTCATTCATGCGGAAGGACCACTGCACAATACACTCGCCGTATTTATCAATGTAGAAGGATTTCTTTCATGAATAAATTTATTTTAGAAATATTTAATTAACAGACGAGATCAATCCTTATTACTTGTGGAATTGTTGGCTCCGCCGCAGCAGAGCCTTTCCAAAATTTAGATTTAGGCCACACCTCTCGGTGAGCCAGACCGAATGTGTACCTCAAATTTGGAACCCGTAGGTTGGCGATGTAGGAAAGTCATTCATGCGGAAGGACCACTGCACAATACACTCGCCGTATTTATCAATGTAGAAGGATTTCTTTCATGAATAAATTTATTTTAGAAATATTTAATTAACACACGAGATCAATTCTCATTTCTTGTGTAATTGTTGGCTCCGCCGCAGCAGAGCCTTTCCAAAATTTAGATTTAGGCCACACCTCTCGGTGAGCCAGACCGAATGTGTACCTCAAATTTGGAACCCGCAGGTTGACGATGTGGGAAAGTCATTCATGCGGAAGGACCACTGCACAATACACTCGCCGTATTTATCAATGTAGAAGGATTTCTTTCATGAATAAATTTATTTTAGAAATATTTAATTAACAGACGAGATCAATTCTCATTTCTTGTGTAATTGTTGGCTCCGCCGCAGCAGAGCCTTTCCAAAATTTAGATTTAGGCCACACCTCTCGGTGAGCCAGACCGAATGTGTACCTCAAATTTGGAACCCGCAGGTTGACGATGTGGGAAAGTCATTCATGCGGAAGGACCACTGCACAATACACTCGCCGTATTTATCAATGTAGAAGGATTTCTTTCATGAATAAATTTATTTTAGAAATATTTAATTAACAGACGAGATCAATCCTTATTACTTGTGGAATTGTTGGCTCCGCCGCAGCAGAGCCTTTCCAAAATTTAGATTTAGGCCACACCTCTCGGTGAGCCAGACCGAATGTGTACCTCAAATTTGGAACCCGCAGGTTGACGATGTGGGAAAGTCATTCATGCGGAAGGACCACTGCACAATACACTCGCCGTATTTATCAATGTAGAAGGATTTCTTTCATGAATAAATTTATTTTAGAAATATTTAATTAACAGACGAGATCAATCCTTATTACTTGTGGAATTGTTGGCTCCGCCGCAGCAGAGCCTTTCCAAAATTTAGATTTAGGCCACACCTCTCGGTGAGCCAGACCGAATGTGTACCTCAAATTTGGAACCCGTAGGTTGGCGATGTAGGAAAGTCATTCATGCGGAAGGACCACTGCACAATACACTCGCCGTATTTATCAATGTAGAAGGATTTCTTTCATGAATAAATTTATTTTAGAAATATTTAATTAACAGACGAGATCAATCCTCATTACTTGTGTAATTGTTGGCTCCGCCGCAGCAGAGCCTTTCCAAAATTTAGATTTAGGCCACACCTCTCGGTGAGCCAGACCGAATGTGTACCTCAAATTTGGAACCCGCAGGTTGACGATGTGGGAAAGTCATTCATGCGGAAGGACCACTGCACAATACACTCGCCGTATTTATCAATGTAGAAGGATTTCTTTCATGAATAAATTTATTTTAGAAATATTTAATTAACAGACGAGATCAATCCTTATTACTTGTGTAATTGTTGGCTCCGCCGCAGCAGAGCCTTTCCAAAATTTAGATTTAGGCCACACCTCTCGGTGAGCCAGACCGAATGTGTACCTCAAATTTGGAACCCGCAGGTTGACGATGTGGGAAAGTCATTCATGCGGAAGGACCACTGCACAATACACTCGCCGTATTTATCAATGTAGAAGGATTTCTTTCATGAATAAATTTATTTTAGAAATATTTAATTAACAGACGAGATCAATCCTTATTACTTGTGTAATTGTTGGCTCCGCCGCAGCAGAGCCTTTCCAAAATTTAGATTTAGGCCACACCTCTCGGTGAGCCAGACCGAATGTGTACCTCAAATTTGGAACCCGTAGGTTGGCGACGTAGGAAAGTCATTCATGCGGAAGGACCACTGCACAATACACTCGCCGTATTTATCAATGTAGAAGGATTTCTTTCATGAATAAATTTATTTTAGAAATATTTAATTAACAGACGAGATCAATCCTTATTACTTGTGTAATTGTTGGCTCCGCCGCAGCAGAGCCTTTCCAAAATTTAGATTTAGGCCACACCTCTCGGTGAGCCAGACCGAATGTGTACCTCAAATTTGGAACCCGCAGGTTGACGATGTGGGAAAGTCATTCATGCGGAAGGACCACTGCACAATACACTCGCCGTATTTATCAATGTAGAAGGATTTCTTTCATGAATAAATTTATTTTAGAAATATTTAATTAACAGACGAGATCAATCCTTATTACTTGTGTAATTGTTGGCTCCGCCGCAGCAGAGCCTTTCCAAAATTTAGATTTAGGCCACACCTCTCGGTGAGCCAGACCGAATGTGTACCTCAAATTTGGAACCCGTAGGTTGGCGACGTAGGAAAGTCATTCATGCGGAAGGACCACTGCACAATACACTCGCCGTATTTATCAATGTAGAAGGATTTCTTTCATGAATAAATTTATTTTAGAAATATTTAATTAACACACGAGATCAATTCTCATTTCTTGTGTAATTGTTGGCTCCGCCGCAGCAGAGCCTTTCCAAAATTTAGATTTAGGCCACACCTCTCGGTGAGCCAGACCGAATGTGTACCTCAAATTTGGAACCCGCAGGTTGACGATGTGGGAAAGTCATTCATGCGGAAGGACCACTGCACAATACACTCGCCGTATTTATCAATGTAGAAGGATTTCTTTCATGAATAAATTTATTTTAGAAATATTTAATTAACAGACGAGATCAATTCTTATTTCTTGTGTAATTGTTGGCTCCGCCGCAGCAGAGCCTTTCCAAAATTTAGATTTAGGCCACACCTCTCGGTGAGCCAGACCGAATGTGTACCTCAAATTTGGAACCCGCAGGTTGACGATGTGGGAAAGTCATTCATGCGGAAGGACCACTGCACAATACACTCGCCGTATTTATCAATGTAGAAGGATTTCTTTCATGAATAAATTTATTTTAGAAATATTTAATTAACAGACGAGATCAATCCTTATTACTTGTGTAATTGTTGGCTCCGCCGCAGCAGAGCCTTTCCAAAATTTAGATTTAGGCCACACCTCTCGGTGAGCCAGACCGAATGTGTACCTCAAATTTGGAACCCGCAGGTTGACGATGTGGGAAAGTCATTCATGCGGAAGGACCACTGCACAATACACTCGCCGTATTTATCAATGTAGAAGGATTTCTTTCATGAATAAATTTATTTTAGAAATATTTAATTAACAGACGAGATCAATCCTTATTACTTGTGGAATTGTTGGCTCCGCCGCAGCAGAGCCTTTCCAAAATTTAGATTTAGGCCACACCTCTCGGTGAGCCAGACCGAATGTGTACCTCAAATTTGGAACCCGTAGGTTGGCGATGTAGGAAAGTCATTCAGGCGGAAGGACCACTGCACAATACACTCGCCGTATTTATCAATGTAGAAGGATTTCTTTCATGAATAAATTTATTTTAGAAATATTTAATTAACAGACGAGATCAATCCTTATTTCTTGTGTAATTGTTGGCTCCGCCGCAGCAGAGCCTTTCCAAAATTTAGATTTAGGCCACACCTCTCGGTGAGCCAGACCGAATGTGTACCTCAAATTTGGAACCCGCAGGTTGACGATGTGGGAAAGTCATTCATGCGGAAGGACCACTGCACAATACACTCGCCGTATTTATCAATGTAGAAGGATTTCTTTCATGAATAAATTTATTTTAGAAATATTTAATTAACAGACGAGATCAATCCTTATTACTTGTGGAATTGTTGGCTCCGCCGCAGCAGAGCCTTTCCAAAATTTAGATTTAGGCCACACCTCTCGGTGAGCCAGACCGAATGTGTACCTCAAATTTGGAACCCGCAGGTTGACGATGTGGGAAAGTCATTCATGCGGAAGGACCACTGCACAATACACTCGCCGTATTTATCAATGTAGAAGGATTTCTTTCATGAATAAATTTATTTTAGAAATATTTAATTAACAGACGAGATCAATCCTTATTACTTGTGGAATTGTTGGCTCCGCCGCAGCAGAGCCTTTCCAAAATTTAGATTTAGGCCACACCTCTCGGTGAGCCAGACCGAATGTGTACCTCAAATTTGGAACCCGTAGGTTGGCGACGTAGGAAAGTCATTCATGCGGAAGGACCACTGCACAATACACTCGCCGTATTTATCAATGTAGAAGGATTTCTTTCATGAATAAATTTATTTTAGAAATATTTAATTAACAGACGAGATCAATCCTTATTACTTGTGTAATTGTTGGCTCCGCCGCAGCAGAGCCTTTCCAAAATTTAGATTTAGGCCACACCTCTCGGTGAGCCAGACCGAATGTGTACCTCAAATTTGGAACCCGCAGGTTGACGATGTAGGAAAGTCATTCATGCGGAAGGACCACTGCACAATACACTCGCCGTATTTATCAATGTAGAAGGATTTCTTTCATGAATAAATTTATTTTAGAAATATTTAATTAACAGACGAGATCAATCCTTATTACTTGTGTAATTGTTGGCTCCGCCGCAGCAGAGCCTTTCCAAAATTTAGATTTAGGCCACACCTCTCGGTGAGCCAGACCGAATGTGTACCTCAAATTTGGAACCCGCAGGTTGACGATGTGGGAAAGTCATTCATGCGGAAGGACCACTGCACAATACACTCGCCGTATTTATCAATGTAGAAGGATTTCTTTCATGAATAAATTTATTTTAGAAATATTTAATTAACACACGAGATCAATTCTCATTTCTTGTGTAATTGTTGGCTCCGCCGCAGCAGAGCCTTTCCAAAATTTAGATTTAGGCCACACCTCTCGGTGAGCCAGACCGAATGTGTACCTCAAATTTGGAACCCGCAGGTTGACGATGTGGGAAAGTCATTCATGCGGAAGGACCACTGCACAATACACTCGCCGTATTTATCAATGTAGAAGGATTTCTTTCATGAATAAATTTATTTTAGAAATATTTAATTAACAGACGAGATCAATCCTTATTACTTGTGTAATTGTTGGCTCCGCCGCAGCAGAGCCTTTCCAAAATTTAGATTTAGGCCACACCTCTCGGTGAGCCAGACCGAATGTGTACCTCAAATTTGGAACCCGTAGGTTGGCGATGTAGGAAAGTCATTCAGGCGGAAGGACCACTGCACAATACACTCGCCGTATTTATCAATGTAGAAGGATTTCTTTCATGAATAAATTTATTTTAGAAATATTTAATTAACAGACGAGATCAATCCTTATTACTTGTGGAATTGTTGGCTCCGCCGCAGCAGAGCCTTTCCAAAATTTAGATTTAGGCCACACCTCTCGGTGAGCCAGACCGAATGTGTACCTCAAATTTGGAACCCGTAGGTTGGCGATGTGGGAAAGTCATTCATGCGGAAGGACCACTGCACAATACACTCGCCGTATTTATCAATGTAGAAGGATTTCTTTCATGAATAAATTTATTTTAGAAATATTTAATTAACAGACGAGATCAATCCTTATTACTTGTGTAATTGTTGGCTCCGCCGCAGCAGAGCCTTTCCAAAATTTAGATTTAGGCCACACCTCTCGGTGAGCCAGACCGAATGTGTACCTCAAATTTGGAACCCGCAGGTTGACGATGTGGGAAAGTCATTCATGCGGAAGGACCACTGCACAATACACTCGCCGTATTTATCAATGTAGAAGGATTTCTTTCATGAATAAATTTATTTTAGAAATATTTAATTAACAGACGAGATCAATCCTTATTACTTGTGTAATTGTTGGCTCCGCCGCAGCAGAGCCTTTCCAAAATTTAGATTTAGGCCACACCTCTCGGTGAGCCAGACCGAATGTGTACCTCAAATTTGGAACCCGCAGGTTGACGATGTGGGAAAGTCATTCATGCGGAAGGACCACTGCACAATACACTCGCCGTATTTATCAATGTAGAAGGATTTCTTTCATGAATAAATTTATTTTAGAAATATTTAATTAACAGACGAGATCAATCCTTATTACTTGTGGAATTGTTGGCTCCGCCGCAGCAGAGCCTTTCCAAAATTTAGATTTAGGCCACACCTCTCGGTGAGCCAGACCGAATGTGTACCTCAAATTTGGAACCCGCAGGTTGACGATGTGGAAAGTCATTCATGCGGAAGGACCACTGCACAATACACTCGCCGTATTTATCAATGTAGAAGGATTTCTTTCATGAATAAATTTATTTTAGAAATATTTAATTAACACACGAGATCAATTCTTATTTCTTGTGTAATTGTTGGCTCCGCCGCAGCAGAGCCTTTCCAAAATTTAGATTTAGGCCACACCTCTCGGTGAGCCAGACCGAATGTGTACCTCAAATTTGGAACCCGCAGGTTGACGATGTGGGAAAGTCATTCATGCGGAAGGACCACTGCACAATACACTCGCCGTATTTATCAATGTAGAAGGATTTCTTTCATGAATAAATTTATTTTAGAAATATTTAATTAACAGACGAGATCAATCCTTATTACTTGTGTAATTGTTGGCTCCGCCGCAGCAGAGCCTTTCCAAAATTTAGATTTAGGCCACACCTCTCGGTGAGCCAGACCGAATGTGTACCTCAAATTTGGAACCCGCAGGTTGACGATGTGGGAAAGTCATTCATGCGGAAGGACCACTGCACAATACACTCGCCGTATTTATCAATGTAGAAGGATTTCTTTCATGAATAAATTTATTTTAGAAATATTTAATTAACAGACGAGATCAATCCTTATTACTTGTGTAATTGTTGGCTCCGCCGCAGCAGAGCCTTTCCAAAATTTAGATTTAGGCCACACCTCTCGGTGAGCCAGACCGAATGTGTACCTCAAATTTGGAACCCGTAGGTTGGCGATGTAGGAAAGTCATTCAGGCGGAAGGACCACTGCACAATACACTCGCCGTATTTATCAATGTAGAAGGATTTCTTTCATGAATAAATTTATTTTAGAAATATTTAATTAACAGACGAGATCAATCCTTATTACTTGTGGAATTGTTGGCTCCGCCGCAGCAGAGCCTTTCCAAAATTTAGATTTAGGCCACACCTCTCGGTGAGCCAGACCGAATGTGTACCTCAAATTTGGAACCCGTAGGTTGGCGATGTAGGAAAGTCATTCATGCGGAAGGACCACTGCACAATACACTCGCCGTATTTATCAATGTAGAAGGATTTCTTTCATGAATAAATTTATTTTAGAAATATTTAATTAACAGACGAGATCAATCCTTATTACTTGTGTAATTGTTGGCTCCGCCGCAGCAGAGCCTTTCCAAAATTTAGATTTAGGCCACACCTCTCGGTGAGCCAGACCGAATGTGTACCTCAAATTTGGAACCCGCAGGTTGACGATGTGGGAAAGTCATTCATGCGGAAGGACCACTGCACAATACACTCGCCGTATTTATCAATGTAGAAGGATTTCTTTCATGAATAAATTTATTTTAGAAATATTTAATTAACAGACGAGATCAATCCTTATTACTTGTGGAATTGTTGGCTCCGCCGCAGCAGAGCCTTTCCAAAATTTAGATTTAGGCCACACCTCTCGGTGAGCCAGACCGAATGTGTACCTCAAATTTGGAACCCGTAGGTTGGCGATGTAGGAAAGTCATTCATGCGGAAGGACCACTGCACAATACACTCGCCGTATTTATCAATGTAGAAGGATTTCTTTCATGAATAAATTTATTTTAGAAATATTTAATTAACAGACGAGATCAATCCTTATTACTTGTGTAATTGTTGGCTCCGCCGCAGCAGAGCCTTTCCAAAATTTAGATTTAGGCCACACCTCTCGGTGAGCCAGACCGAATGTGTACCTCAAATTTGGAACCCGTAGGTTGGCGATGTAGGAAAGTCATTCATGCGGAAGGACCACTGCACAATACACTCGCCGTATTTATCAATGTAGAAGGATTTCTTTCATGAATAAATTTATTTTAGAAATATTTAATTAACAGACGAGATCAATCCTTATTACTTGTGTAATTGTTGGCTCCGCCGCAGCAGAGCCTTTCCAAAATTTAGATTTAGGCCACACCTCTCGGTGAGCCAGACCGAATGTGTACCTCAAATTTGGAACCCGCAGGTTGACGATGTGGGAAAGTCATTCATGCGGAAGGACCACTGCACAATACACTCGCCGTATTTATCAATGTAGAAGGATTTCTTTCATGAATAAATTTATTTTAGAAATATTTAATTAACAGACGAGATCAATCCTTATTACTTGTGTAATTGTTGGCTCCGCCGCAGCAGAGCCTTTCCAAAATTTAGATTTAGGCCACACCTCTCGGTGAGCCAGACCGAATGTGTACCTCAAATTTGGAACCCGCAGGTTGACGATGTAGGAAAGTCATTCATGCGGAAGGACCACTGCACAATACACTCGCCGTATTTATCAATGTAGAAGGATTTCTTTCATGAATAAATTTATTTTAGAAATATTTAATTAACAGACGAGATCAATCCTTATTACTTGTGGAATTGTTGGCTCCGCCGCAGCAGAGCCTTTCCAAAATTTAGATTTAGGCCACACCTCTCGGTGAGCCAGACCGAATGTGTACCTCAAATTTGGAACCCGTAGGTTGGCGACGTAGGAAAGTCATTCATGCGGAAGGACCACTGCACAATACACTCGCCGTATTTATCAATGTAGAAGGATTTCTTTCATGAATAAATTTATTTTAGAAATATTTAATTAACAGACGAGATCAATCCTTATTACTTGTGTAATTGTTGGCTCCGCCGCAGCAGAGCCTTTCCAAAATTTAGATTTAGGCCACACCTCTCGGTGAGCCAGACCGAATGTGTACCTCAAATTTGGAACCCGCAGGTTGACGATGTGGGAAAGTCATTCATGCGGAAGGACCACTGCACAATACACTCGCCGTATTTATCAATGTAGAAGGATTTCTTTCATGAATAAATTTATTTTAGAAATATTTAATTAACACACGAGATCAATTCTCATTTCTTGTGTAATTGTTGGCTCCGCCGCAGCAGAGCCTTTCCAAAATTTAGATTTAGGCCACACCTCTCGGTGAGCCAGACCGAATGTGTACCTCAAATTTGGAACCCGCAGGTTGACGATGTGGGAAAGTCATTCATGCGGAAGGACCACTGCACAATACACTCGCCGTATTTATCAATGTAGAAGGATTTCTTTCATGAATAAATTTATTTTAGAAATATTTAATTAACAGACGAGATCAATCCTTATTACTTGTGTAATTGTTGGCTCCGCCGCAGCAGAGCCTTTCCAAAATTTAGATTTAGGCCACACCTCTCGGTGAGCCAGACCGAATGTGTACCTCAAATTTGGAACCCGCAGGTTGACGATGTGGGAAAGTCATTCATGCGGAAGGACCACTGCACAATACACTCGCCGTATTTATCAATGTAGAAGGATTTCTTTCATGAATAAATTTATTTTAGAAATATTTAATTAACAGACGAGATCAATCCTTATTACTTGTGTAATTGTTGGCTCCGCCGCAGCAGAGCCTTTCCAAAATTTAGATTTAGGCCACACCTCTCGGTGAGCCAGACCGAATGTGTACCTCAAATTTGGAACCCGTAGGTTGGCGATGTAGGAAAGTCATTCATGCGGAAGGACCACTGCACAATACACTCGCCGTATTTATCAATGTAGAAGGATTTCTTTCATGAATAAATTTATTTTAGAAATATTTAATTAACAGACGAGATCAATCCTTATTACTTGTGTAATTGTTGGCTCCGCCGCAGCAGAGCCTTTCCAAAATTTAGATTTAGGCCACACCTCTCGGTGAGCCAGACCGAATGTGTACCTCAAATTTGGAACCCGTAGGTTGGCGATGTAGGAAAGTCATTCATGCGGAAGGACCACTGCACAATACACTCGCCGTATTTATCAATGTAGAAGGATTTCTTTCATGAATAAATTTATTTTAGAAATATTTAATTAACAGACGAGATCAATCCTTATTACTTGTGTAATTGTTGGCTCCGCCGCAGCAGAGCCTTTCCAAAATTTAGATTTAGGCCACACCTCTCGGTGAGCCAGACCGAATGTGTACCTCAAATTTGGAACCCGCAGGTTGACGA
Organism: Allodiplogaster sudhausi; assembly: GCA_945643635.1. Classification (NCBI taxonomy): domain Eukaryota; kingdom Metazoa; phylum Nematoda; class Chromadorea; order Rhabditida; family Diplogasteridae; genus Allodiplogaster; species Allodiplogaster sudhausi. Next base: position 87,475 of record CALZFC010000165.1, on the reverse strand, counting down.
TGTGGGAAAGTCATTCATGCGGAAGGACCACTGCACAATACACTCGCCGTATTTATCAATGTAGAAGGATTTCTTTCATGAATAAATTTATTTTAGAAATATTTAATTAACAGACGAGATCAATCCTTATTACTTGTGTAATTGTTGGCTCCGCCGCAGCAGAGCCTTTCCAAAATTTAGATTTAGGCCACACCTCTCGGTGAGCCAGACCGAATGTGTACCTCAAATTTGGAACCCGCAGGTTGACGATGTGGGAAAGTCATTCATGCGGAAGGACCACTGCACAATACACTCGCCGTATTTATCAATGTAGAAGGATTTCTTTCATGAATAAATTTATTTTAGAAATATTTAATTAACAGACGAGATCAATCCTTATTACTTGTGGAATTGTTGGCTCCGCCGCAGCAGAGCCTTTCCAAAATTTAGATTTAGGCCACACCTCTCGGTGAGCCAGACCGAATGTGTACCTCAAATTTGGAACCCGTAGGTTGGCGACGTAGGAAAGTCATTCATGCGGAAGGACCACTGCACAATACACTCGCCGTATTTATCAATGTAGAAGGATTTCTTTCATGAATAAATTTATTTTAGAAATATTTAATTAACAGACGAGATCAATCCTTATTACTTGTGTAATTGTTGGCTCCGCCGCAGCAGAGCCTTTCCAAAATTTAGATTTAGGCCACACCTCTCGGTGAGCCAGACCGAATGTGTACCTCAAATTTGGAACCCGCAGGTTGACGATGTGGGAAAGTCATTCATGCGGAAGGACCACTGCACAATACACTCGCCGTATTTATCAATGTAGAAGGATTTCTTTCATGAATAAATTTATTTTAGAAATATTTAATTAACACACGAGATCAATCCTTATTACTTGTGTAATTGTTGGCTCCGCCGCAGCAGAGCCTTTCCAAAATTTAGATTTAGGCCACACCTCTCGGTGAGCCAGACCGAATGTGTACCTCAAATTTGGAACCCGCAGGTTGACGATGTGGGAAAGTCATTCATGCGGAAGGACCACTGCACAATACACTCGCCGTATTTATCAATGTAGAAGGATTTCTTTCATGAATAAATTTATTTTAGAAATATTTAATTAACAGACGAGATCAATCCTTATTACTTGTGTAATTGTTGGCTCCGCCGCAGCAGAGCCTTTCCAAAATTTAGATTTAGGCCACACCTCTCGGTGAGCCAGACCGAATGTGTACCTCAAATTTGGAACCCGCAGGTTGACGATGTGGGAAAGTCATTCAGGCGGAAGGACCACTGCACAATACACTCGCCGTATTTATCAATGTAGAAGGATTTCTTTCATGAATAAATTTATTTTAGAAATATTTAATTAACAGACGAGATCAATCCTTATTACTTGTGGAATTGTTGGCTCCGCCGCAGCAGAGCCTTTCCAAAATTTAGATTTAGGCCACACCTCTCGGTGAGCCAGACCGAATGTGTACCTCAAATTTGGAACCCGTAGGTTGGCGACGTAGGAAAGTCATTCATGCGGAAGGACCACTGCACAATACACTCGCCGTATTTATCAATGTAGAAGGATTTCTTTCATGAATAAATTTATTTTAGAAATATTTAATTAACAGACGAGATCAATCCTTATTACTTGTGGAATTGTTGGCTCCGCCGCAGCAGAGCCTTTCCAAAATTTAGATTTAGGCCACACCTCTCGGTGAGCCAGACCGAATGTGTACCTCAAATTTGGAACCCGCAGGTTGACGATGTAGGAAAGTCATTCATGCGGAAGGACCACTGCACAATACACTCGCCGTATTTATCAATGTAGAAGGATTTCTTTCATGAATAAATTTATTTTAGAAATATTTAATTAACAGACGAGATCAATCCTTATTACTTGTGTAATTGTTGGCTCCGCCGCAGCAGAGCCTTTCCAAAATTTAGATTTAGGCCACACCTCTCGGTGAGCCAGACCGAATGTGTACCTCAAATTTGGAACCCGCAGGTTGACGATGTGGGAAAGTCATTCATGCGGAAGGACCACTGCACAATACACTCGCCGTATTTATCAATGTAGAAGGATTTCTTTCATGAATAAATTTATTTTAGAAATATTTAATTAACACACGAGATCAATTCTCATTTCTTGTGTAATTGTTGGCTCCGCCGCAGCAGAGCCTTTCCAAAATTTAGATTTAGGCCACACCTCTCGGTGAGCCAGACCGAATGTGTACCTCAAATTTGGAACCCGCAGGTTGACGATGTGGGAAAGTCATTCATGCGGAAGGACCACTGCACAATACACTCGCCGTATTTATCAATGTAGAAGGATTTCTTTCATGAATAAATTTATTTTAGAAATATTTAATTAACAGACGAGATCAATCCTTATTACTTGTGTAATTGTTGGCTCCGCCGCAGCAGAGCCTTTCCAAAATTTAGATTTAGGCCACACCTCTCGGTGAGCCAGACCGAATGTGTACCTCAAATTTGGAACCCGTAGGTTGGCGATGTAGGAAAGTCATTCATGCGGAAGGACCACTGCACAATACACTCGCCGTATTTATCAATGTAGAAGGATTTCTTTCATGAATAAATTTATTTTAGAAATATTTAATTAACAGACGAGATCAATCCTTATTACTTGTGTAATTGTTGGCTCCGCCGCAGCAGAGCCTTTCCAAAATTTAGATTTAGGCCACACCTCTCGGTGAGCCAGACCGAATGTGTACCTCAAATTTGGAACCCGCAGGTTGACGATGTGGGAAAGTCATTCATGCGGAAGGACCACTGCACAATACACTCGCCGTATTTATCAATGTAGAAGGATTTCTTTCATGAATAAATTTATTTTAGAAATATTTAATTAACAGACGAGATCAATCCTTATTACTTGTGTAATTGTTGGCTCCGCCGCAGCAGAGCCTTTCCAAAATTTAGATTTAGGCCACACCTCTCGGTGAGCCAGACCGAATGTGTACCTCAAATTTGGAACCCGCAGGTTGACGATGTGGGAAAGTCATTCATGCGGAAGGACCACTGCACAATACACTCGCCGTATTTATCAATGTAGAAGGATTTCTTTCATGAATAAATTTATTTTAGAAATATTTAATTAACAGACGAGATCAATCCTTATTACTTGTGTAATTGTTGGCTCCGCCGCAGCAGAGCCTTTCCAAAATTTAGATTTAGGCCACACCTCTCGGTGAGCCAGACCGAATGTGTACCTCAAATTTGGAACCCGCAGGTTGACGATGTGGGAAAGTCATTCAGGCGGAAGGACCACTGCACAATACACTCGCCGTATTTATCAATGTAGAAGGATTTCTTTCATGAATAAATTTATTTTAGAAATATTTAATTAACAGACGAGATCAATCCTTATTACTTGTGGAATTGTTGGCTCCGCCGCAGCAGAGCCTTTCCAAAATTTAGATTTAGGCCACACCTCTCGGTGAGCCAGACCGAATGTGTACCTCAAATTTGGAACCCGTAGGTTGGCGACGTAGGAAAGTCATTCATGCGGAAGGACCACTGCACAATACACTCGCCGTATTTATCAATGTAGAAGGATTTCTTTCATGAATAAATTTATTTTAGAAATATTTAATTAACAGACGAGATCAATCCTTATTACTTGTGTAATTGTTGGCTCCGCCGCAGCAGAGCCTTTCCAAAATTTAGATTTAGGCCACACCTCTCGGTGAGCCAGACCGAATGTGTACCTCAAATTTGGAACCCGCAGGTTGACGATGTAGGAAAGTCATTCATGCGGAAGGACCACTGCACAATACACTCGCCGTATTTATCAATGTAGAAGGATTTCTTTCATGAATAAATTTATTTTAGAAATATTTAATTAACAGACGAGATCAATCCTTATTACTTGTGTAATTGTTGGCTCCGCCGCAGCAGAGCCTTTCCAAAATTTAGATTTAGGCCACACCTCTCGGTGAGCCAGACCGAATGTGTACCTCAAATTTGGAACCCGCAGGTTGACGATGTGGGAAAGTCATTCATGCGGAAGGACCACTGCACAATACACTCGCCGTATTTATCAATGTAGAAGGATTTCTTTCATGAATAAATTTATTTTAGAAATATTTAATTAACACACGAGATCAATTCTCATTTCTTGTGTAATTGTTGGCTCCGCCGCAGCAGAGCCTTTCCAAAATTTAGATTTAGGCCACACCTCTCGGTGAGCCAGACCGAATGTGTACCTCAAATTTGGAACCCGCAGGTTGACGATGTGGGAAAGTCATTCATGCGGAAGGACCACTGCACAATACACTCGCCGTATTTATCAATGTAGAAGGATTTCTTTCATGAATAAATTTATTTTAGAAATATTTAATTAACAGACGAGATCAATCCTTATTACTTGTGTAATTGTTGGCTCCGCCGCAGCAGAGCCTTTCCAAAATTTAGATTTAGGCCACACCTCTCGGTGAGCCAGACCGAATGTGTACCTCAAATTTGGAACCCGTAGGTTGGCGATGTAGGAAAGTCATTCATGCGGAAGGACCACTGCACAATACACTCGCCGTATTTATCAATGTAGAAGGATTTCTTTCATGAATAAATTTATTTTAGAAATATTTAATTAACAGACGAGATCAATCCTTATTACTTGTGTAATTGTTGGCTCCGCCGCAGCAGAGCCTTTCCAAAATTTAGATTTAGGCCACACCTCTCGGTGAGCCAGACCGAATGTGTACCTCAAATTTGGAACCCGTAGGTTGGCGATGTAGGAAAGTCATTCAGGCGGAAGGACCACTGCACAATACACTCGCCGTATTTATCAATGTAGAAGGATTTCTTTCATGAATAAATTTATTTTAGAAATATTTAATTAACAGACGAGATCAATCCTTATTACTTGTGGAATTGTTGGCTCCGCCGCAGCAGAGCCTTTCCAAAATTTAGATTTAGGCCACACCTCTCGGTGAGCCAGACCGAATGTGTACCTCAAATTTGGAACCCGTAGGTTGGCGATGTGGGAAAGTCATTCATGCGGAAGGACCACTGCACAATACACTCGCCGTATTTATCAATGTAGAAGGATTTCTTTCATGAATAAATTTATTTTAGAAATATTTAATTAACAGACGAGATCAATCCTTATTACTTGTGTAATTGTTGGCTCCGCCGCAGCAGAGCCTTTCCAAAATTTAGATTTAGGCCACACCTCTCGGTGAGCCAGACCGAATGTGTACCTCAAATTTGGAACCCGCAGGTTGACGATGTGGGAAAGTCATTCATGCGGAAGGACCACTGCACAATACACTCGCCGTATTTATCAATGTAGAAGGATTTCTTTCATGAATAAATTTATTTTAGAAATATTTAATTAACAGACGAGATCAATCCTTATTACTTGTGTAATTGTTGGCTCCGCCGCAGCAGAGCCTTTCCAAAATTTAGATTTAGGCCACACCTCTCGGTGAGCCAGACCGAATGTGTACCTCAAATTTGGAACCCGTAGGTTGGCGACGTAGGAAAGTCATTCAGGCGGAAGGACCACTGCACAATACACTCGCCGTATTTATCAATGTAGAAGGATTTCTTTCATGAATAAATTTATTTTAGAAATATTTAATTAACACACGAGATCAATTCTCATTTCTTGTGTAATTGTTGGCTCCGCCGCAGCAGAGCCTTTCCAAAATTTAGATTTAGGCCACACCTCTCGGTGAGCCAGACCGAATGTGTACCTCAAATTTGGAACCCGCAGGTTGACGATGTGGGAAAGTCATTCATGCGGAAGGACCACTGCACAATACACTCGCCGTATTTATCAATGTAGAAGGATTTCTTTCATGAATAAATTTATTTTAGAAATATTTAATTAACACACGAGATCAATTCTCTTATTGTGTAATTGTTGGCTCCGCCGCAGCAGAGCCTTTCCAAAATTTAGATTTAGGCCACACCTCTCGGTGAGCCAGACCGAATGTGTACCTCAAATTTGGAACCCGCAGGTTGACGATGTGGGAAAGTCATTCATGCGGAAGGACCACTGCACAATACACTCGCCGTATTTATCAATGTAGAAGGATTTCTTTCATGAATAAATTTATTTTAGAAATATTTAATTAACAGACGAGATCAATCCTTATTACTTGTGTAATTGTTGGCTCCGCCGCAGCAGAGCCTTTCCAAAATTTAGATTTAGGCCACACCTCTCGGTGAGCCAGACCGAATGTGTACCTCAAATTTGGAACCCGCAGGTTGACGATGTGGGAAAGTCATTCATGCGGAAGGACCACTGCACAATACACTCGCCGTATTTATCAATGTAGAAGGATTTCTTTCATGAATAAATTTATTTTAGAAATATTTAATTAACAGACGAGATCAATCCTTATTACTTGTGTAATTGTTGGCTCCGCCGCAGCAGAGCCTTTCCAAAATTTAGATTTAGGCCACACCTCTCGGTGAGCCAGACCGAATGTGTACCTCAAATTTGGAACCCGCAGGTTGACGATGTGGGAAAGTCATTCATGCGGAAGGACCACTGCACAATACACTCGCCGTATTTATCAATGTAGAAGGATTTCTTTCATGAATAAATTTATTTTAGAAATATTTAATTAACAGACGAGATCAATCCTTATTACTTGTGTAATTGTTGGCTCCGCCGCAGCAGAGCCTTTCCAAAATTTAGATTTAGGCCACACCTCTCGGTGAGCCAGACCGAATGTGTACCTCAAATTTGGAACCCGTAGGTTGGCGATGTAGGAAAGTCATTCAGGCGGAAGGACCACTGCACAATACACTCGCCGTATTTATCAATGTAGAAGGATTTCTTTCATGAATAAATTTATTTTAGAAATATTTAATTAACAGACGAGATCAATCCTTATTACTTGTGAATTGTTGGCTCCGCCGCAGCAGAGCCTTTCCAAAATTTAGATTTAGGCCACACCTCTCGGTGAGCCAGACCGAATGTGTACCTCAAATTTGGAACCCGTAGGTTGGCGATGTAGGAAAGTCATTCATGCGGAAGGACCACTGCACAATACACTCGCCGTATTTATCAATGTAGAAGGATTTCTTTCATGAATAAATTTATTTTAGAAATATTTAATTAACAGACGAGATCAATCCTTATTACTTGTGTAATTGTTGGCTCCGCCGCAGCAGAGCCTTTCCAAAATTTAGATTTAGGCCACACCTCTCGGTGAGCCAGACCGAATGTGTACCTCAAATTTGGAACCCGTAGGTTGCGATGTGGGAAAGTCATTCATGCGGAAGGACCACTGCACAATACACTCGCCGTATTTATCAATGTAGAAGGATTTCTTTCATGAATAAATTTATTTTAGAAATATTTAATTAACAGACGAGATCAATCCTTATTACTTGTGTAATTGTTGGCTCCGCCGCAGCAGAGCCTTTCCAAAATTTAGATTTAGGCCACACCTCTCGGTGAGCCAGACCGAATGTGTACCTCAAATTTGGAACCCGCAGGTTGACGATGTGGGAAAGTCATTCATGCGGAAGGACCACTGCACAATACACTCGCCGTATTTATCAATGTAGAAGGATTTCTTTCATGAATAAATTTATTTTAGAAATATTTAATTAACAGACGAGATCAATCCTTATTACTTGTGTAATTGTTGGCTCCGCCGCAGCAGAGCCTTTCCAAAATTTAGATTTAGGCCACACCTCTCGGTGAGCCAGACCGAATGTGTACCTCAAATTTGGAACCCGTAGGTTGACGATGTAGGAAAGTCATTCAGGCGGAAGGACCACTGCACAATACACTCGCCGTATTTATCAATGTAGAAGGATTTCTTTCATGAATAAATTTATTTTAGAAATATTTAATTAACAGACGAGATCAATCCTTATTACTTGTGTAATTGTTGGCTCCGCCGCAGCAGAGCCTTTCCAAAATTTAGATTTAGGCCACACCTCTCGGTGAGCCAGACCGAATGTGTACCTCAAATTTGGAACCCGTAGGTTGGCGATGTGGGAAAGTCATTCATGCGGAAGGACCACTGCACAATACACTCGCCGTATTTATCAATGTAGAAGGATTTCTTTCATGAATAAATTTATTTTAGAAATATTTAATTAACAGACGAGATCAATCCTTATTACTTGTGTAATTGTTGGCTCCGCCGCAGCAGAGCCTTTCCAAAATTTAGATTTAGGCCACACCTCTCGGTGAGCCAGACCGAATGTGTACCTCAAATTTGGAACCCGCAGGTTGACGATGTGGGAAAGTCATTCATGCGGAAGGACCACTGCACAATACACTCGCCGTATTTATCAATGTAGAAGGATTTCTTTCATGAATAAATTTATTTTAGAAATATTTAATTAACAGACGAGATCAATCCTTATTACTTGTGTAATTGTTGGCTCCGCCGCAGCAGAGCCTTTCCAAAATTTAGATTTAGGCCACACCTCTCGGTGAGCCAGACCGAATGTGTACCTCAAATTTGGAACCCGTAGGTTGGCGATGTAGGAAAGTCATTCAGGCGGAAGGACCACTGCACAATACACTCGCCGTATTTATCAATGTAGAAGGATTTCTTTCATGAATAAATTTATTTTAGAAATATTTAATTAACAGACGAGATCAATCTCATTACTTGTGTAATTGTTGGCTCCGCCGCAGCAGAGCCTTTCCAAAATTTAGATTTAGGCCACACCTCTCGGTGAGCCAGACCGAATGTGTACCTCAAATTTGGAACCCGCAGGTTGACGATGTGGGAAAGTCATTCATGCGGAAGGACCACTGCACAATACACTCGCCGTATTTATCAATGTAGAAGGATTTCTTTCATGAATAAATTTATTTTAGAAATATTTAATTAACACACGAGATCAATTCTCATTTCTTGTGTAATTGTTGGCTCCGCCGCAGCAGAGCCTTTCCAAAATTTAGATTTAGGCCACACCTCTCGGTGAGCCAGACCGAATGTGTACCTCAAATTTGGAACCCGCAGGTTGACGATGTGGGAAAGTCATTCATGCGGAAGGACCACTGCACAATACACTCGCCGTATTTATCAATGTAGAAGGATTTCTTTCATGAATAAATTTATTTTAGAAATATTTAATTAACAGACGAGATCAATCCTTATTACTTGTGTAATTGTTGGCTCCGCCGCAGCAGAGCCTTTCCAAAATTTAGATTTAGGCCACACCTCTCGGTGAGCCAGACCGAATGTGTACCTCAAATTTGGAACCCGCAGGTTGACGATGTGGGAAAGTCATTCAGGCGGAAGGACCACTGCACAATACACTCGCCGTATTTATCAATGTAGAAGGATTTCTTTCATGAATAAATTTATTTTAGAAATATTTAATTAACAGACGAGATCAATCCTTATTACTTGTGTAATTGTTGGCTCCGCCGCAGCAGAGCCTTTCCAAAATTTAGATTTAGGCCACACCTCTCGGTGAGCCAGACCGAATGTGTACCTCAAATTTGGAACCCGCAGGTTGACGATGTGGGAAAGTCATTCATGCGGAAGGACCACTGCACAATACACTCGCCGTATTTATCAATGTAGAAGGATTTCTTTCATGAATAAATTTATTTTAGAAATATTTAATTAACAGACGAGATCAATCCTTATTACTTGTGTAATTGTTGGCTCCGCCGCAGCAGAGCCTTTCCAAAATTTAGATTTAGGCCACACCTCTCGGTGAGCCAGACCGAATGTGTACCTCAAATTTGGAACCCGTAGGTTGACGATGTAGGAAAGTCATTCAGGCGGAAGGACCACTGCACAATACACTCGCCGTATTTATCAATGTAGAAGGATTTCTTTCATGAATAAATTTATTTTAGAAATATTTAATTAACAGACGAGATCAATCCTTATTACTTGTGTAATTGTTGGCTCCGCCGCAGCAGAGCCTTTCCAAAATTTAGATTTAGGCCACACCTCTCGGTGAGCCAGACCGAATGTGTACCTCAAATTTGGAACCCGCAGGTTGACGATGTGGGAAAGTCATTCATGCGGAAGGACCACTGCACAATACACTCGCCGTATTTATCAATGTAGAAGGATTTCTTTCATGAATAAATTTATTTTAGAAATATTTAATTAACAGACGAGATCAATCCTTATTACTTGTGTAATTGTTGGCTCCGCCGCAGCAGAGCCTTTCCAAAATTTAGATTTAGGCCACACCTCTCGGTGAGCCAGACCGAATGTGTACCTCAAATTTGGAACCCGCAGGTTGACGATGTGGGAAAGTCATTCATGCGGAAGGACCACTGCACAATACACTCGCCGTATTTATCAATGTAGAAGGATTTCTTTCATGAATAAATTTATTTTAGAAATATTTAATTAACAGACGAGATCAATCCTTATTACTTGTGTAATTGTTGGCTCCGCCGCAGCAGAGCCTTTCCAAAATTTAGATTTAGGCCACACCTCTCGGTGAGCCAGACCGAATGTGTACCTCAAATTTGGAACCCGCAGGTTGACGATGTAGGAAAGTCATTCATGCGGAAGGACCACTGCACAATACACTCGCCGTATTTATCAATGTAGAAGGATTTCTTTCATGAATAAATTTATTTTAGAAATATTTAATTAACACACGAGATCAATTCTCATTTCTTGTGTAATTGTTGGCTCCGCCGCAGCAGAGCCTTTCCAAAATTTAGATTTAGGCCACACCTCTCGGTGAGCCAGACCGAATGTGTACCTCAAATTTGGAACCCGCAGGTTGACGATGTGGGAAAGTCATTCATGCGGAAGGACCACTGCACAATACACTCGCCGTATTTATCAATGTAGAAGGATTTCTTTCATGAATAAATTTATTTTAGAAATATTTAATTAACAGACGAGATCAATCCTTATTACTTGTGTAATTGTTGGCTCCGCCGCAGCAGAGCCTTTCCAAAATTTAGATTTAGGCCACACCTCTCGGTGAGCCAGACCGAATGTGTACCTCAAATTTGGAACCCGCAGGTTGACGATGTGGGAAAGTCATTCATGCGGAAGGACCACTGCACAATACACTCGCCGTATTTATCAATGTAGAAGGATTTCTTTCATGAATAAATTTATTTTAGAAATATTTAATTAACAGACGAGATCAATCCTTATTACTTGTGTAATTGTTGGCTCCGCCGCAGCAGAGCCTTTCCAAAATTTAGATTTAGGCCACACCTCTCGGTGAGCCAGACCGAATGTGTACCTCAAATTTGGAACCCGTAGGTTGACGATGTGGGAAAGTCATTCAGGCGGAAGGACCACTGCACAATACACTCGCCGTATTTATCAATGTAGAAGGATTTCTTTCATGAATAAATTTATTTTAGAAATATTTAATTAACAGACGAGATCAATCCTTATTACTTGTGTAATTGTTGGCTCCGCCGCAGCAGAGCCTTTCCAAAATTTAGATTTAGGCCACACCTCTCGGTGAGCCAGACCGAATGTGTACCTCAAATTTGGAACCCGCAGGTTGACGATGTGGGAAAGTCATTCATGCGGAAGGACCACTGCACAATACACTCGCCGTATTTATCAATGTAGAAGGATTTCTTTCATGAATAAATTTATTTTAGAAATATTTAATTAACAGACGAGATCAATCCTTATTACTTGTGTAATTGTTGGCTCCGCCGCAGCAGAGCCTTTCCAAAATTTAGATTTAGGCCACACCTCTCGGTGAGCCAGACCGAATGTGTACCTCAAATTTGGAACCCGCAGGTTGACGATGTGGGAAAGTCATTCATGCGGAAGGACCACTGCACAATACACTCGCCGTATTTATCAATGTAGAAGGATTTCTTTCATGAATAAATTTATTTTAGAAATATTTAATTAACAGACGAGATCAATCCTTATTACTTGTGTAATTGTTGGCTCCGCCGCAGCAGAGCCTTTCCAAAATTTAGATTTAGGCCACACCTCTCGGTGAGCCAGACCGAATGTGTACCTCAAATTTGGAACCCGCAGGTTGACGATGTGGGAAAGTCATTCATGCGGAAGGACCACTGCACAATACACTCGCCGTATTTATCAATGTAGAAGGATTTCTTTCATGAATAAATTTATTTTAGAAATATTTAATTAACACACGAGATCAATTCTCATTTCTTGTGTAATTGTTGGCTCCGCCGCAGCAGAGCCTTTCCAAAATTTAGATTTAGGCCACACCTCTCGGTGAGCCAGACCGAATGTGTACCTCAAATTTGGAACCCGCAGGTTGACGATGTGGGAAAGTCATTCATGCGGAAGGACCACTGCACAATACACTCGCCGTATTTATCAATGTAGAAGGATTTCTTTCATGAATAAATTTATTTTAGAAATATTTAATTAACACACGAGATCAATTCTCATTTCTTGTGTAATTGTTGGCTCCGCCGCAGCAGAGCCTTTCCAAAATTTAGATTTAGGCCACACCTCTCGGTGAGCCAGACCGAATGTGTACCTCAAATTTGGAACCCGCAGGTTGACGATGTGGGAAAGTCATTCATGCGGAAGGACCACTGCACAATACACTCGCCGTATTTATCAATGTAGAAGGATTTCTTTCATGAATAAATTTATTTTAGAAATATTTAATTAACAGACGAGATCAATCCTTATTACTTGTGTAATTGTTGGCTCCGCCGCAGCAGAGCCTTTCCAAAATTTAGATTTAGGCCACACCTCTCGGTGAGCCAGACCGAATGTGTACCTCAAATTTGGAACCCGCAGGTTGACGATGTGGGAAAGTCATTCATGCGGAAGGACCACTGCACAATACACTCGCCGTATTTATCAATGTAGAAGGATTTCTTTCATGAATAAATTTATTTTAGAAATATTTAATTAACAGACGAGATCAATCCTTATTACTTGTGTAATTGTTGGCTCCGCCGCAGCAGAGCCTTTCCAAAATTTAGATTTAGGCCACACCTCTCGGTGAGCCAGACCGAATGTGTACCTCAAATTTGGAACCCGCAGGTTGACGATGTGGGAAAGTCATTCATGCGGAAGGACCACTGCACAATACACTCGCCGTATTTATCAATGTAGAAGGATTTCTTTCATGAATAAATTTATTTTAGAAATATTTAATTAACAGACGAGATCAATCCTTATTACTTGTGTAATTGTTGGCTCCGCCGCAGCAGAGCCTTTCCAAAATTTAGATTTAGGCCACACCTCTCGGTGAGCCAGACCGAATGTGTACCTCAAATTTGGAACCCGCAGGTTGACGATGTGGGAAAGTCATTCATGCGGAAGGACCACTGCACAATACACTCGCCGTATTTATCAATGTAGAAGGATTTCTTTCATGAATAAATTTATTTTAGAAATATTTAATTAACACACGAGATCAATCCTTATTACTTGTGTAATTGTTGGCTCCGCCGCAGCAGAGCCTTTCCAAAATTTAGATTTAGGCCACACCTCTCGGTGAGCCAGACCGAATGTGTACCTCAAATTTGGAACCCGCAGGTTGACGATGTGGGAAAGTCATTCATGCGGAAGGACCACTGCACAATACACTCGCCGTATTTATCAATGTAGAAGGATTTCTTTCATGAATAAATTTATTTTAGAAATATTTAATTAACAGACGAGATCAATCCTTATTACTTGTGTAATTGTTGGCTCCGCCGCAGCAGAGCCTTTCCAAAATTTAGATTTAGGCCACACCTCTCGGTGAGCCAGACCGAATGTGTACCTCAAATTTGGAACCCGCAGGTTGACGATGTGGGAAAGTCATTCATGCGGAAGGACCACTGCACAATACACTCGCCGTATTTATCAATGTAGAAGGATTTCTTTCATGAATAAATTTATTTTAGAAATATTTAATTAACAGACGAGATCAATCCTTATTACTTGTGTAATTGTTGGCTCCGCCGCAGCAGAGCCTTTCCAAAATTTAGATTTAGGCCACACCTCTCGGTGAGCCAGACCGAATGTGTACCTCAAATTTGGAACCCGCAGGTTGACGATGTGGGAAAGTCATTCATGCGGAAGGACCACTGCACAATACACTCGCCGTATTTATCAATGTAGAAGGATTTCTTTCATGAATAAATTTATTTTAGAAATATTTAATTAACACACGAGATCAATTCTCATTTCTTGTGTAATTGTTGGCTCCGCCGCAGCAGAGCCTTTCCAAAATTTAGATTTAGGCCACACCTCTCGGTGAGCCAGACCGAATGTGTACCTCAAATTTGGAACCCGCAGGTTGACGATGTGGGAAAGTCATTCATGCGGAAGGACCACTGCACAATACACTCGCCGTATTTATCAATGTAGAAGGATTTCTTTCATGAATAAATTTATTTTAGAAATATTTAATTAACACACGAGATCAATCCTTATTACTTGTGTAATTGTTGGCTCCGCCGCAGCAGAGCCTTTCCAAAATTTAGATTTAGGCCACACCTCTCGGTGAGCCAGACCGAATGTGTACCTCAAATTTGGAACCCGCAGGTTGACGATGTGGGAAAGTCATTCATGCGGAAGGACCACTGCACAATACACTCGCCGTATTTATCAATGTAGAAGGATTTCTTTCATGAATAAATTTATTTTAGAAATATTTAATTAACAGACGAGATCAATCCTTATTACTTGTGTAATTGTTGGCTCCGCCGCAGCAGAGCCTTTCCAAAATTTAGATTTAGGCCACACCTCTCGGTGAGCCAGACCGAATGTGTACCTCAAATTTGGAACCCGCAGGTTGACGATGTGGGAAAGTCATTCATGCGGAAGGACCACTGCACAATACACTCGCCGTATTTATCAATGTAGAAGGATTTCTTTCATGAATAAATTTATTTTAGAAATATTTAATTAACAGACGAGATCAATCCTTATTACTTGTGTAATTGTTGGCTCCGCCGCAGCAGAGCCTTTCCAAAATTTAGATTTAGGCCACACCTCTCGGTGAGCCAGACCGAATGTGTACCTCAAATTTGGAACCCGCAGGTTGACGATGTGGGAAAGTCATTCATGCGGAAGGACCACTGCACAATACACTCGCCGTATTTATCAATGTAGAAGGATTTCTTTCATGAATAAATTTATTTTAGAAATATTTAATTAACAGACGAGATCAATCCTTATTACTTGTGTAATTGTTGGCTCCGCCGCAGCAGAGCCTTTCCAAAATTTAGATTTAGGCCACACCTCTCGGTGAGCCAGACCGAATGTGTACCTCAAATTTGGAACCCGCAGGTTGACGATGTGGGAAAGTCATTCATGCGGAAGGACCACTGCACAATACACTCGCCGTATTTATCAATGTAGAAGGATTTCTTTCATGAATAAATTTATTTTAGAAATATTTAATTAACACACGAGATCAATCCTTATTACTTGTGTAATTGTTGGCTCCGCCGCAGCAGAGCCTTTCCAAAATTTAGATTTAGGCCACACCTCTCGGTGAGCCAGACCGAATGTGTACCTCAAATTTGGAACCCGCAGGTTGACGATGTGGGAAAGTCATTCATGCGGAAGGACCACTGCACAATACACTCGCCGTATTTATCAATGTAGAAGGATTTCTTTCATGAATAAATTTATTTTAGAAATATTTAATTAACACACGAGATCAATCCTTATTACTTGTGTAATTGTTGGCTCCGCCGCAGCAGAGCCTTTCCAAAATTTAGATTTAGGCCACACCTCTCGGTGAGCCAGACCGAATGTGTACCTCAAATTTGGAACCCGCAGGTTGACGATGTGGGAAAGTCATTCATGCGGAAGGACCACTGCACAATACACTCGCCGTATTTATCAATGTAGAAGGATTTCTTTCATGAATAAATTTATTTTAGAAATATTTAATTAACAGACGAGATCAATCCTTATTACTTGTGTAATTGTTGGCTCCGCCGCAGCAGAGCCTTTCCAAAATTTAGATTTAGGCCACACCTCTCGGTGAGCCAGACCGAATGTGTACCTCAAATTTGGAACCCGCAGGTTGACGATGTGGGAAAGTCATTCATGCGGAAGGACCACTGCACAATACACTCGCCGTATTTATCAATGTAGAAGGATTTCTTTCATGAATAAATTTATTTTAGAAATATTTAATTAACACACGAGATCAATTCTCATTTCTTGTGTAATTGTTGGCTCCGCCGCAGCAGAGCCTTTCCAAAATTTAGATTTAGGCCACACCTCTCGGTGAGCCAGACCGAATGTGTACCTCAAATTTGGAACCCGCAGGTTGACGATGTGGGAAAGTCATTCATGCGGAAGGACCACTGCACAATACACTCGCCGTATTTATCAATGTAGAAGGATTTCTTTCATGAATAAATTTATTTTAGAAATATTTAATTAACAGACGAGATCAATCCTTATTACTTGTGTAATTGTTGGCTCCGCCGCAGCAGAGCCTTTCCAAAATTTAGATTTAGGCCACACCTCTCGGTGAGCCAGACCGAATGTGTACCTCAAATTTGGAACCCGCAGGTTGACGATGTGGGAAAGTCATTCATGCGGAAGGACCACTGCACAATACACTCGCCGTATTTATCAATGTAGAAGGATTTCTTTCATGAATAAATTTATTTTAGAAATATTTAATTAACACACGAGATCAATTCTCATTTCTTGTGTAATTGTTGGCTCCGCCGCAGCAGAGCCTTTCCAAAATTTAGATTTAGGCCACACCTCTCGGTGAGCCAGACCGAATGTGTACCTCAAATTTGGAACCCGCAGGTTGACGATGTGGGAAAGTCATTCATGCGGAAGGACCACTGCACAATACACTCGCCGTATTTATCAATGTAGAAGGATTTCTTTCATGAATAAATTTATTTTAGAAATATTTAATTAACACACGAGATCAATCCTCATTACTTGTGTAATTGTTGGCTCCGCCGCAGCAGAGCCTTTCCAAAATTTAGATTTAGGCCACACCTCTCGGTGAGCCAGACCGAATGTGTACCTCAAATTTGGAACCCGCAGGTTGACGATGTGGGAAAGTCATTCATGCGGAAGGACCACTGCACAATACACTCGCCGTATTTATCAATGTAGAAGGATTTCTTTCATGAATAAATTTATTTTAGAAATATTTAATTAACACACGAGATCAATCCTTATTACTTGTGTAATTGTTGGCTCCGCCGCAGCAGAGCCTTTCCAAAATTTAGATTTAGGCCACACCTCTCGGTGAGCCAGACCGAATGTGTACCTCAAATTTGGAACCCGCAGGTTGACGATGTGGGAAAGTCATTCATGCGGAAGGACCACTGCACAATACACTCGCCGTATTTATCAATGTAGAAGGATTTCTTTCATGAATAAATTTATTTTAGAAATATTTAATTAACACACGAGATCAATCCTTATTACTTGTGTAATTGTTGGCTCCGCCGCAGCAGAGCCTTTCCAAAATTTAGATTTAGGCCACACCTCTCGGTGAGCCAGACCGAATGTGTACCTCAAATTTGGAACCCGCAGGTTGACGATGTGGGAAAGTCATTCATGCGGAAGGACCACTGCACAATACACTCGCCGTATTTATCAATGTAGAAGGATTTCTTTCATGAATAAATTTATTTTAGAAATATTTAATTAACACACGAGATCAATCCTTATTACTTGTGTAATTGTTGGCTCCGCCGCAGCAGAGCCTTTCCAAAATTTAGATTTAGGCCACACCTCTCGGTGAGCCAGACCGAATGTGTACCTCAAATTTGGAACCCGCAGGTTGACGATGTGGGAAAGTCATTCATGCGGAAGGACCACTGCACAATACACTCGCCGTATTTATCAATGTAGAAGGATTTCTTTCATGAATAAATTTATTTTAGAAATATTTAATTAACAGACGAGATCAATCCTTATTACTTGTGTAATTGTTGGCTCCGCCGCAGCAGAGCCTTTCCAAAATTTAGATTTAGGCCACACCTCTCGGTGAGCCAGACCGAATGTGTACCTCAAATTTGGAACCCGCAGGTTGACGATGTGGGAAAGTCATTCATGCGGAAGGACCACTGCACAATACACTCGCCGTATTTATCAATGTAGAAGGATTTCTTTCATGAATAAATTTATTTTAGAAATATTTAATTAACACACGAGATCAATCCTTATTACTTGTGTAATTGTTGGCTCCGCCGCAGCAGAGCCTTTCCAAAATTTAGATTTAGGCCACACCTCTCGGTGAGCCAGACCGAATGTGTACCTCAAATTTGGAACCCGCAGGTTGACGATGTGGGAAAGTCATTCATGCGGAAGGACCACTGCACAATACACTCGCCGTATTTATCAATGTAGAAGGATTTCTTTCATGAATAAATTTATTTTAGAAATATTTAATTAACAGACGAGATCAATCCTTATTACTTGTGTAATTGTTGGCTCCGCCGCAGCAGAGCCTTTCCAAAATTTAGATTTAGGCCACACCTCTCGGTGAGCCAGACCGAATGTGTACCTCAAATTTGGAACCCGCAGGTTGACGATGTGGGAAAGTCATTCATGCGGAAGGACCACTGCACAATACACTCGCCGTATTTATCAATGTAGAAGGATTTCTTTCATGAATAAATTTATTTTAGAAATATTTAATTAACACACGAGATCAATTCTCATTTCTTGTGTAATTGTTGGCTCCGCCGCAGCAGAGCCTTTCCAAAATTTAGATTTAGGCCACACCTCTCGGTGAGCCAGACCGAATGTGTACCTCAAATTTGGAACCCGCAGGTTGACGATGTGGGAAAGTCATTCATGCGGAAGGACCACTGCACAATACACTCGCCGTATTTATCAATGTAGAAGGATTTCTTTCATGAATAAATTTATTTTAGAAATATTTAATTAACACACGAGATCAATTCTCATTTCTTGTGTAATTGTTGGCTCCGCCGCAGCAGAGCCTTTCCAAAATTTAGATTTAGGCCACACCTCTCGGTGAGCCAGACCGAATGTGTACCTCAAATTTGGAACCCGCAGGTTGACGATGTGGGAAAGTCATTCATGCGGAAGGACCACTGCACAATACACTCGCCGTATTTATCAATGTAGAAGGATTTCTTTCATGAATAAATTTATTTTAGAAATATTTAATTAACACACGAGATCAATCCTATTACTTGTGTAATTGTTGGCTCCGCCGCAGCAGAGCCTTTCCAAAATTTAGATTTAGGCCACACCTCTCGGTGAGCCAGACCGAATGTGTACCTCAAATTTGGAACCCGCAGGTTGACGATGTGGGAAAGTCATTCATGCGGAAGGACCACTGCACAATACACTCGCCGTATTTATCAATGTAGAAGGATTTCTTTCATGAATAAATTTATTTTAGAAATATTTAATTAACACACGAGATCAATTCTCATTACTTGTGTAATTGTTGGCTCCGCCGCAGCAGAGCCTTTCCAAAATTTAGATTTAGGCCACACCTCTCGGTGAGCCAGACCGAATGTGTACCTCAAATTTGGAACCCGCAGGTTGACGATGTGGGAAAGTCATTCATGCGGAAGGACCACTGCACAATACACTCGCCGTATTTATCAATGTAGAAGGATTTCTTTCATGAATAAATTTATTTTAGAAATATTTAATTAACAGACGAGATCAATCCTTATTACTTGTGTAATTGTTGGCTCCGCCGCAGCAGAGCCTTTCCAAAATTTAGATTTAGGCCACACCTCTCGGTGAGCCAGACCGAATGTGTACCTCAAATTTGGAACCCGCAGGTTGACGATGTGGGAAAGTCATTCATGCGGAAGGACCACTGCACAATACACTCGCCGTATTTATCAATGTAGAAGGATTTCTTTCATGAATAAATTTATTTTAGAAATATTTAATTAACACACGAGATCAATCCTCATTACTTGTGTAATTGTTGGCTCCGCCGCAGCAGAGCCTTTCCAAAATTTAGATTTAGGCCACACCTCTCGGTGAGCCAGACCGAATGTGTACCTCAAATTTGGAACCCGCAGGTTGACGATGTGGGAAAGTCATTCATGCGGAAGGACCACTGCACAATACACTCGCCGTATTTATCAATGTAGAAGGATTTCTTTCATGAATAAATTTATTTTAGAAATATTTAATTAACACACGAGATCAATTCTCATTTCTTGTGTAATTGTTGGCTCCGCCGCAGCAGAGCCTTTCCAAAATTTAGATTTAGGCCACACCTCTCGGTGAGCCAGACCGAATGTGTACCTCAAATTTGGAACCCGCAGGTTGACGATGTGGGAAAGTCATTCATGCGGAAGGACCACTGCACAATACACTCGCCGTATTTATCAATGTAGAAGGATTTCTTTCATGAATAAATTTATTTTAGAAATATTTAATTAACACACGAGATCAATCCTTATTACTTGTGTAATTGTTGGCTCCGCCGCAGCAGAGCCTTTCCAAAATTTAGATTTAGGCCACACCTCTCGGTGAGCCAGACCGAATGTGTACCTCAAATTTGGAACCCGCAGGTTGACGATGTGGGAAAGTCATTCATGCGGAAGGACCACTGCACAATACACTCGCCGTATTTATCAATGTAGAAGGATTTCTTTCATGAATAAATTTATTTTAGAAATATTTAATTAACACACGAGATCAATTCTCATTTCTTGTGTAATTGTTGGCTCCGCCGCAGCAGAGCCTTTCCAAAATTTAGATTTAGGCCACACCTCTCGGTGAGCCAGACCGAATGTGTACCTCAAATTTGGAACCCGCAGGTTGACGATGTGGGAAAGTCATTCATGCGGAAGGACCACTGCACAATACACTCGCCGTATTTATCAATGTAGAAGGATTTCTTTCATGAATAAATTTATTTTAGAAATATTTAATTAACACACGAGATCAATTCTCATTTCTTGTGTAATTGTTGGCTCCGCCGCAGCAGAGCCTTTCCAAAATTTAGATTTAGGCCACACCTCTCGGTGAGCCAGACCGAATGTGTACCTCAAATTTGGAACCCGCAGGTTGACGATGTGGGAAAGTCATTCATGCGGAAGGACCACTGCACAATACACTCGCCGTATTTATCAATGTAGAAGGATTTCTTTCATGAATAAATTTATTTTAGAAATATTTAATTAACACACGAGATCAATCCTTATTACTTGTGTAATTGTTGGCTCCGCCGCAGCAGAGCCTTTCCAAAATTTAGATTTAGGCCACACCTCTCGGTGAGCCAGACCGAATGTGTACCTCAAATTTGGAACCCGCAGGTTGACGATGTGGGAAAGTCATTCATGCGGAAGGACCACTGCACAATACACTCGCCGTATTTATCAATGTAGAAGGATTTCTTTCATGAATAAATTTATTTTAGAAATATTTAATTAACACACGAGATCAATTCTCATTCTTGTGTAATTGTTGGCTCCGCCGCAGCAGAGCCTTTCCAAAATTTAGATTTAGGCCACACCTCTCGGTGAGCCAGACCGAATGTGTACCTCAAATTTGGAACCCGCAGGTTGACGATGTGGGAAAGTCATTCATGCGGAAGGACCACTGCACAATACACTCGCCGTATTTATCAATGTAGAAGGATTTCTTTCATGAATAAATTTATTTTAGAAATATTTAATTAACACACGAGATCAATCCTTATTACTTGTGTAATTGTTGGCTCCGCCGCAGCAGAGCCTTTCCAAAATTTAGATTTAGGCCACACCTCTCGGTGAGCCAGACCGAATGTGTACCTCAAATTTGGAACCCGCAGGTTGACGATGTGGGAAAGTCATTCATGCGGAAGGACCACTGCACAATACACTCGCCGTATTTATCAATGTAGAAGGATTTCTTTCATGAATAAATTTATTTTAGAAATATTTAATTAACACACGAGATCAATCTCATTTCTTGTGTAATTGTTGGCTCCGCCGCAGCAGAGCCTTTCCAAAATTTAGATTTAGGCCACACCTCTCGGTGAGCCAGACCGAATGTGTACCTCAAATTTGGAACCCGCAGGTTGACGATGTGGGAAAGTCATTCATGCGGAAGGACCACTGCACAATACACTCGCCGTATTTATCAATGTAGAAGGATTTCTTTCATGAATAAATTTATTTTAGAAATATTTAATTAACACACGAGATCAATTCTCATTTCTTGTGTAATTGTTGGCTCCGCCGCAGCAGAGCCTTTCCAAAATTTAGATTTAGGCCACACCTCTCGGTGAGCCAGACCGAATGTGTACCTCAAATTTGGAACCCGCAGGTTGACGATGTGGGAAAGTCATTCATGCGGAAGGACCACTGCACAATACACTCGCCGTATTTATCAATGTAGAAGGATTTCTTTCATGAATAAATTTATTTTAGAAATATTTAATTAACACACGAGATCAATCCTTTTCTTGTGTAATTGTTGGCTCCGCCGCAGCAGAGCCTTTCCAAAATTTAGATTTAGGCCACACCTCTCGGTGAGCCAGACCGAATGTGTACCTCAAATTTGGAACCCGCAGGTTGACGATGTGGGAAAGTCATTCATGCGGAAGGACCACTGCACAATACACTCGCCGTATTTATCAATGTAGAAGGATTTCTTTCATGAATAAATTTATTTTAGAAATATTTAATTAACACACGAGATCAATCCTCATTACTTGTGTAATTGTTGGCTCCGCCGCAGCAGAGCCTTTCCAAAATTTAGATTTAGGCCACACCTCTCGGTGAGCCAGACCGAATGTGTACCTCAAATTTGGAACCCGCAGGTTGACGATGTGGGAAAGTCATTCATGCGGAAGGACCACTGCACAATACACTCGCCGTATTTATCAATGTAGAAGGATTTCTTTCATGAATAAATTTATTTTAGAAATATTTAATTAACACACGAGATCAATCCTTATTACTTGTGTAATTGTTGGCTCCGCCGCAGCAGAGCCTTTCCAAAATTTAGATTTAGGCCACACCTCTCGGTGAGCCAGACCGAATGTGTACCTCAAATTTGGAACCCGCAGGTTGACGATGTGGGAAAGTCATTCATGCGGAAGGACCACTGCACAATACACTCGCCGTATTTATCAATGTAGAAGGATTTCTTTCATGAATAAATTTATTTTAGAAATATTTAATTAACACACGAGATCAATTCTCATTTCTTGTGTAATTGTTGGCTCCGCCGCAGCAGAGCCTTTCCAAAATTTAGATTTAGGCCACACCTCTCGGTGAGCCAGACCGAATGTGTACCTCAAATTTGGAACCCGCAGGTTGACGATGTGGGAAAGTCATTCATGCGGAAGGACCACTGCACAATACACTCGCCGTATTTATCAATGTAGAAGGATTTCTTTCATGAATAAATTTATTTTAGAAATATTTAATTAACACACGAGATCAATTCTCATTTCTTGTGTAATTGTTGGCTCCGCCGCAGCAGAGCCTTTCCAAAATTTAGATTTAGGCCACACCTCTCGGTGAGCCAGACCGAATGTGTACCTCAAATTTGGAACCCGCAGGTTGACGATGTGGGAAAGTCATTCATGCGGAAGGACCACTGCACAATACACTCGCCGTATTTATCAATGTAGAAGGATTTCTTTCATGAATAAATTTATTTTAGAAATATTTAATTAACACACGAGATCAATCTCATTTCTTGTGTAATTGTTGGCTCCGCCGCAGCAGAGCCTTTCCAAAATTTAGATTTAGGCCACACCTCTCGGTGAGCCAGACCGAATGTGTACCTCAAATTTGGAACCCGCAGGTTGACGATGTGGGAAAGTCATTCATGCGGAAGGACCACTGCACAATACACTCGCCGTATTTATCAATGTAGAAGGATTTCTTTCATGAATAAATTTATTTTAGAAATATTTAATTAACACACGAGATCAATTCTCATTTCTTGTGTAATTGTTGGCTCCGCCGCAGCAGAGCCTTTCCAAAATTTAGATTTAGGCCACACCTCTCGGTGAGCCAGACCGAATGTGTACCTCAAATTTGGAACCCGCAGGTTGACGATGTGGGAAAGTCATTCATGCGGAAGGACCACTGCACAATACACTCGCCGTATTTATCAATGTAGAAGGATTTCTTTCATGAATAAATTTATTTTAGAAATATTTAATTAACACACGAGATCAATTCTCATTTCTTGTGTAATTGTTGGCTCCGCCGCAGCAGAGCCTTTCCAAAATTTAGATTTAGGCCACACCTCTCGGTGAGCCAGACCGAATGTGTACCTCAAATTTGGAACCCGCAGGTTGACGATGTGGGAAAGTCATTCATGCGGAAGGACCACTGCACAATACACTCGCCGTATTTATCAATGTAGAAGGATTTCTTTCATGAATAAATTTATTTTAGAAATATTTAATTAACACACGAGATCAATTCTCATTACTTGTGTAATTGTTGGCTCCGCCGCAGCAGAGCCTTTCCAAAATTTAGATTTAGGCCACACCTCTCGGTGAGCCAGACCGAATGTGTACCTCAAATTTGGAACCCGCAGGTTGACGATGTGGGAAAGTCATTCATGCGGAAGGACCACTGCACAATACACTCGCCGTATTTATCAATGTAGAAGGATTTCTTTCATGAATAAATTTATTTTAGAAATATTTAATTAACACACGAGATCAATTCTCATTACTTGTGTAATTGTTGGCTCCGCCGCAGCAGAGCCTTTCCAAAATTTAGATTTAGGCCACACCTCTCGGTGAGCCAGACCGAATGTGTACCTCAAATTTGGAACCCGCAGGTTGACGATGTGGGAAAGTCATTCATGCGGAAGGACCACTGCACAATACACTCGCCGTATTTATCAATGTAGAAGGATTTCTTTCATGAATAAATTTATTTTAGAAATATTTAATTAACACACGAGATCAATTCTCATTTCTTGTGTAATTGTTGGCTCCGCCGCAGCAGAGCCTTTCCAAAATTTAGATTTAGGCCACACCTCTCGGTGAGCCAGACCGAATGTGTACCTCAAATTTGGAACCCGCAGGTTGACGATGTGGGAAAGTCATTCATGCGGAAGGACCACTGCACAATACACTCGCCGTATTTATCAATGTAGAAGGATTTCTTTCATGAATAAATTTATTTTAGAAATATTTAATTAACACACGAGATCAATTCTCATTTCTTGTGTAATTGTTGGCTCCGCCGCAGCAGAGCCTTTCCAAAATTTAGATTTAGGCCACACCTCTCGGTGAGCCAGACCGAATGTGTACCTCAAATTTGGAACCCGCAGGTTGACGATGTGGGAAAGTCATTCATGCGGAAGGACCACTGCACAATACACTCGCCGTATTTATCAATGTAGAAGGATTTCTTTCATGAATAAATTTATTTTAGAAATATTTAATTAACACACGAGATCAATTCTCATTTCTTGTGTAATTGTTGGCTCCGCCGCAGCAGAGCCTTTCCAAAATTTAGATTTAGGCCACACCTCTCGGTGAGCCAGACCGAATGTGTACCTCAAATTTGGAACCCGCAGGTTGACGATGTGGGAAAGTCATTCATGCGGAAGGACCACTGCACAATACACTCGCCGTATTTATCAATGTAGAAGGATTTCTTTCATGAATAAATTTATTTTAGAAATATTTAATTAACACACGAGATCAATTCTCATTTCTTGTGTAATTGTTGGCTCCGCCGCAGCAGAGCCTTTCCAAAATTTAGATTTAGGCCACACCTCTCGGTGAGCCAGACCGAATGTGTACCTCAAATTTGGAACCCGCAGGTTGACGATGTGGGAAAGTCATTCATGCGGAAGGACCACTGCACAATACACTCGCCGTATTTATCAATGTAGAAGGATTTCTTTCATGAATAAATTTATTTTAGAAATATTTAATTAACACACGAGATCAATTCTCATTTCTTGTGTAATTGTTGGCTCCGCCGCAGCAGAGCCTTTCCAAAATTTAGATTTAGGCCACACCTCTCGGTGAGCCAGACCGAATGTGTACCTCAAATTTGGAACCCGCAGGTTGACGATGTGGGAAAGTCATTCATGCGGAAGGACCACTGCACAATACACTCGCCGTATTTATCAATGTAGAAGGATTTCTTTCATGAATAAATTTATTTTAGAAATATTTAATTAACACACGAGATCAATTCTCATTTCTTGTGTAATTGTTGGCTCCGCCGCAGCAGAGCCTTTCCAAAATTTAGATTTAGGCCACACCTCTCGGTGAGCCAGACCGAATGTGTACCTCAAATTTGGAACCCGCAGGTTGACGATGTGGGAAAGTCATTCATGCGGAAGGACCACTGCACAATACACTCGCCGTATTTATCAATGTAGAAGGATTTCTTTCATGAATAAATTTATTTTAGAAATATTTAATTAACACACGAGATCAATTCTCATTTCTTGTGTAATTGTTGGCTCCGCCGCAGCAGAGCCTTTCCAAAATTTAGATTTAGGCCACACCTCTCGGTGAGCCAGACCGAATGTGTACCTCAAATTTGGAACCCGCAGGTTGACGATGTGGGAAAGTCATTCATGCGGAAGGACCACTGCACAATACACTCGCCGTATTTATCAATGTAGAAGGATTTCTTTCATGAATAAATTTATTTTAGAAATATTTAATTAACACACGAGATCAATTCTCATTTCTTGTGTAATTGTTGGCTCCGCCGCAGCAGAGCCTTTCCAAAATTTAGATTTAGGCCACACCTCTCGGTGAGCCAGACCGAATGTGTACCTCAAATTTGGAACCCGCAGGTTGACGATGTGGGAAAGTCATTCATGCGGAAGGACCACTGCACAATACACTCGCCGTATTTATCAATGTAGAAGGATTTCTTTCATGAATAAATTTATTTTAGAAATATTTAATTAACACACGAGATCAATTCTCATTTCTTGTGTAATTGTTGGCTCCGCCGCAGCAGAGCCTTTCCAAAATTTAGATTTAGGCCACACCTCTCGGTGAGCCAGACCGAATGTGTACCTCAAATTTGGAACCCGCAGG
This sequence comes from Allodiplogaster sudhausi, assembly GCA_945643635.1. NCBI lineage: Eukaryota > Metazoa > Nematoda > Chromadorea > Rhabditida > Diplogasteridae > Allodiplogaster > Allodiplogaster sudhausi. The sequence goes on along the minus strand of CALZFC010000165.1, from coordinate 60,601 downwards.
TTGACGATGTGGGAAAGTCATTCATGCGGAAGGACCACTGCACAATACACTCGCCGTATTTATCAATGTAGAAGGATTTCTTTCATGAATAAATTTATTTTAGAAATATTTAATTAACACACGAGATCAATTCTCATTTCTTGTGTAATTGTTGGCTCCGCCGCAGCAGAGCCTTTCCAAAATTTAGATTTAGGCCACACCTCTCGGTGAGCCAGACCGAATGTGTACCTCAAATTTGGAACCCGCAGGTTGACGATGTGGGAAAGTCATTCATGCGGAAGGACCACTGCACAATACACTCGCCGTATTTATCAATGTAGAAGGATTTCTTTCATGAATAAATTTATTTTAGAAATATTTAATTAACACACGAGATCAATTCTCATTTCTTGTGTAATTGTTGGCTCCGCCGCAGCAGAGCCTTTCCAAAATTTAGATTTAGGCCACACCTCTCGGTGAGCCAGACCGAATGTGTACCTCAAATTTGGAACCCGCAGGTTGACGATGTGGGAAAGTCATTCATGCGGAAGGACCACTGCACAATACACTCGCCGTATTTATCAATGTAGAAGGATTTCTTTCATGAATAAATTTATTTTAGAAATATTTAATTAACACACGAGATCAATTCTCATTTCTTGTGTAATTGTTGGCTCCGCCGCAGCAGAGCCTTTCCAAAATTTAGATTTAGGCCACACCTCTCGGTGAGCCAGACCGAATGTGTACCTCAAATTTGGAACCCGCAGGTTGACGATGTGGGAAAGTCATTCATGCGGAAGGACCACTGCACAATACACTCGCCGTATTTATCAATGTAGAAGGATTTCTTTCATGAATAAATTTATTTTAGAAATATTTAATTAACACACGAGATCAATTCTCATTTCTTGTGTAATTGTTGGCTCCGCCGCAGCAGAGCCTTTCCAAAATTTAGATTTAGGCCACACCTCTCGGTGAGCCAGACCGAATGTGTACCTCAAATTTGGAACCCGCAGGTTGACGATGTGGGAAAGTCATTCATGCGGAAGGACCACTGCACAATACACTCGCCGTATTTATCAATGTAGAAGGATTTCTTTCATGAATAAATTTATTTTAGAAATATTTAATTAACACACGAGATCAATTCTCATTTCTTGTGTAATTGTTGGCTCCGCCGCAGCAGAGCCTTTCCAAAATTTAGATTTAGGCCACACCTCTCGGTGAGCCAGACCGAATGTGTACCTCAAATTTGGAACCCGCAGGTTGACGATGTGGGAAAGTCATTCATGCGGAAGGACCACTGCACAATACACTCGCCGTATTTATCAATGTAGAAGGATTTCTTTCATGAATAAATTTATTTTAGAAATATTTAATTAACACACGAGATCAATTCTCATTTCTTGTGTAATTGTTGGCTCCGCCGCAGCAGAGCCTTTCCAAAATTTAGATTTAGGCCACACCTCTCGGTGAGCCAGACCGAATGTGTACCTCAAATTTGGAACCCGCAGGTTGACGATGTGGGAAAGTCATTCATGCGGAAGGACCACTGCACAATACACTCGCCGTATTTATCAATGTAGAAGGATTTCTTTCATGAATAAATTTATTTTAGAAATATTTAATTAACACACGAGATCAATTCTCATTTCTTGTGTAATTGTTGGCTCCGCCGCAGCAGAGCCTTTCCAAAATTTAGATTTAGGCCACACCTCTCGGTGAGCCAGACCGAATGTGTACCTCAAATTTGGAACCCGCAGGTTGACGATGTGGGAAAGTCATTCATGCGGAAGGACCACTGCACAATACACTCGCCGTATTTATCAATGTAGAAGGATTTCTTTCATGAATAAATTTATTTTAGAAATATTTAATTAACACACGAGATCAATTCTCATTTCTTGTGTAATTGTTGGCTCCGCCGCAGCAGAGCCTTTCCAAAATTTAGATTTAGGCCACACCTCTCGGTGAGCCAGACCGAATGTGTACCTCAAATTTGGAACCCGCAGGTTGACGATGTGGGAAAGTCATTCATGCGGAAGGACCACTGCACAATACACTCGCCGTATTTATCAATGTAGAAGGATTTCTTTCATGAATAAATTTATTTTAGAAATATTTAATTAACACACGAGATCAATTCTCATTTCTTGTGTAATTGTTGGCTCCGCCGCAGCAGAGCCTTTCCAAAATTTAGATTTAGGCCACACCTCTCGGTGAGCCAGACCGAATGTGTACCTCAAATTTGGAACCCGCAGGTTGACGATGTGGGAAAGTCATTCATGCGGAAGGACCACTGCACAATACACTCGCCGTATTTATCAATGTAGAAGGATTTCTTTCATGAATAAATTTATTTTAGAAATATTTAATTAACACACGAGATCAATTCTCATTTCTTGTGTAATTGTTGGCTCCGCCGCAGCAGAGCCTTTCCAAAATTTAGATTTAGGCCACACCTCTCGGTGAGCCAGACCGAATGTGTACCTCAAATTTGGAACCCGCAGGTTGACGATGTGGGAAAGTCATTCATGCGGAAGGACCACTGCACAATACACTCGCCGTATTTATCAATGTAGAAGGATTTCTTTCATGAATAAATTTATTTTAGAAATATTTAATTAACACACGAGATCAATTCTCATTTCTTGTGTAATTGTTGGCTCCGCCGCAGCAGAGCCTTTCCAAAATTTAGATTTAGGCCACACCTCTCGGTGAGCCAGACCGAATGTGTACCTCAAATTTGGAACCCGCAGGTTGACGATGTGGGAAAGTCATTCATGCGGAAGGACCACTGCACAATACACTCGCCGTATTTATCAATGTAGAAGGATTTCTTTCATGAATAAATTTATTTTAGAAATATTTAATTAACACACGAGATCAATTCTCATTTCTTGTGTAATTGTTGGCTCCGCCGCAGCAGAGCCTTTCCAAAATTTAGATTTAGGCCACACCTCTCGGTGAGCCAGACCGAATGTGTACCTCAAATTTGGAACCCGCAGGTTGACGATGTGGGAAAGTCATTCATGCGGAAGGACCACTGCACAATACACTCGCCGTATTTATCAATGTAGAAGGATTTCTTTCATGAATAAATTTATTTTAGAAATATTTAATTAACACACGAGATCAATTCTCATTTCTTGTGTAATTGTTGGCTCCGCCGCAGCAGAGCCTTTCCAAAATTTAGATTTAGGCCACACCTCTCGGTGAGCCAGACCGAATGTGTACCTCAAATTTGGAACCCGCAGGTTGACGATGTGGGAAAGTCATTCATGCGGAAGGACCACTGCACAATACACTCGCCGTATTTATCAATGTAGAAGGATTTCTTTCATGAATAAATTTATTTTAGAAATATTTAATTAACACACGAGATCAATTCTCATTTCTTGTGTAATTGTTGGCTCCGCCGCAGCAGAGCCTTTCCAAAATTTAGATTTAGGCCACACCTCTCGGTGAGCCAGACCGAATGTGTACCTCAAATTTGGAACCCGCAGGTTGACGATGTGGGAAAGTCATTCATGCGGAAGGACCACTGCACAATACACTCGCCGTATTTATCAATGTAGAAGGATTTCTTTCATGAATAAATTTATTTTAGAAATATTTAATTAACACACGAGATCAATTCTCATTTCTTGTGTAATTGTTGGCTCCGCCGCAGCAGAGCCTTTCCAAAATTTAGATTTAGGCCACACCTCTCGGTGAGCCAGACCGAATGTGTACCTCAAATTTGGAACCCGCAGGTTGACGATGTGGGAAAGTCATTCATGCGGAAGGACCACTGCACAATACACTCGCCGTATTTATCAATGTAGAAGGATTTCTTTCATGAATAAATTTATTTTAGAAATATTTAATTAACACACGAGATCAATTCTCATTTCTTGTGTAATTGTTGGCTCCGCCGCAGCAGAGCCTTTCCAAAATTTAGATTTAGGCCACACCTCTCGGTGAGCCAGACCGAATGTGTACCTCAAATTTGGAACCCGCAGGTTGACGATGTGGGAAAGTCATTCATGCGGAAGGACCACTGCACAATACACTCGCCGTATTTATCAATGTAGAAGGATTTCTTTCATGAATAAATTTATTTTAGAAATATTTAATTAACACACGAGATCAATTCTCATTTCTTGTGTAATTGTTGGCTCCGCCGCAGCAGAGCCTTTCCAAAATTTAGATTTAGGCCACACCTCTCGGTGAGCCAGACCGAATGTGTACCTCAAATTTGGAACCCGCAGGTTGACGATGTGGGAAAGTCATTCATGCGGAAGGACCACTGCACAATACACTCGCCGTATTTATCAATGTAGAAGGATTTCTTTCATGAATAAATTTATTTTAGAAATATTTAATTAACACACGAGATCAATTCTCATTTCTTGTGTAATTGTTGGCTCCGCCGCAGCAGAGCCTTTCCAAAATTTAGATTTAGGCCACACCTCTCGGTGAGCCAGACCGAATGTGTACCTCAAATTTGGAACCCGCAGGTTGACGATGTGGGAAAGTCATTCATGCGGAAGGACCACTGCACAATACACTCGCCGTATTTATCAATGTAGAAGGATTTCTTTCATGAATAAATTTATTTTAGAAATATTTAATTAACACACGAGATCAATCTCATTTCTTGTGTAATTGTTGGCTCCGCCGCAGCAGAGCCTTTCCAAAATTTAGATTTAGGCCACACCTCTCGGTGAGCCAGACCGAATGTGTACCTCAAATTTGGAACCCGCAGGTTGACGATGTGGGAAAGTCATTCATGCGGAAGGACCACTGCACAATACACTCGCCGTATTTATCAATGTAGAAGGATTTCTTTCATGAATAAATTTATTTTAGAAATATTTAATTAACACACGAGATCAATTCTCATTTCTTGTGTAATTGTTGGCTCCGCCGCAGCAGAGCCTTTCCAAAATTTAGATTTAGGCCACACCTCTCGGTGAGCCAGACCGAATGTGTACCTCAAATTTGGAACCCGCAGGTTGACGATGTGGGAAAGTCATTCATGCGGAAGGACCACTGCACAATACACTCGCCGTATTTATCAATGTAGAAGGATTTCTTTCATGAATAAATTTATTTTAGAAATATTTAATTAACACACGAGATCAATTCTCATTTCTTGTGTAATTGTTGGCTCCGCCGCAGCAGAGCCTTTCCAAAATTTAGATTTAGGCCACACCTCTCGGTGAGCCAGACCGAATGTGTACCTCAAATTTGGAACCCGCAGGTTGACGATGTGGGAAAGTCATTCATGCGGAAGGACCACTGCACAATACACTCGCCGTATTTATCAATGTAGAAGGATTTCTTTCATGAATAAATTTATTTTAGAAATATTTAATTAACACACGAGATCAATTCTCATTTCTTGTGTAATTGTTGGCTCCGCCGCAGCAGAGCCTTTCCAAAATTTAGATTTAGGCCACACCTCTCGGTGAGCCAGACCGAATGTGTACCTCAAATTTGGAACCCGCAGGTTGACGATGTGGGAAAGTCATTCATGCGGAAGGACCACTGCACAATACACTCGCCGTATTTATCAATGTAGAAGGATTTCTTTCATGAATAAATTTATTTTAGAAATATTTAATTAACACACGAGATCAATTCTCATTTCTTGTGTAATTGTTGGCTCCGCCGCAGCAGAGCCTTTCCAAAATTTAGATTTAGGCCACACCTCTCGGTGAGCCAGACCGAATGTGTACCTCAAATTTGGAACCCGCAGGTTGACGATGTGGGAAAGTCATTCATGCGGAAGGACCACTGCACAATACACTCGCCGTATTTATCAATGTAGAAGGATTTCTTTCATGAATAAATTTATTTTAGAAATATTTAATTAACACACGAGATCAATTCTCATTTCTTGTGTAATTGTTGGCTCCGCCGCAGCAGAGCCTTTCCAAAATTTAGATTTAGGCCACACCTCTCGGTGAGCCAGACCGAATGTGTACCTCAAATTTGGAACCCGCAGGTTGACGATGTGGGAAAGTCATTCATGCGGAAGGACCACTGCACAATACACTCGCCGTATTTATCAATGTAGAAGGATTTCTTTCATGAATAAATTTATTTTAGAAATATTTAATTAACACACGAGATCAATTCTCATTTCTTGTGTAATTGTTGGCTCCGCCGCAGCAGAGCCTTTCCAAAATTTAGATTTAGGCCACACCTCTCGGTGAGCCAGACCGAATGTGTACCTCAAATTTGGAACCCGCAGGTTGACGATGTGGGAAAGTCATTCATGCGGAAGGACCACTGCACAATACACTCGCCGTATTTATCAATGTAGAAGGATTTCTTTCATGAATAAATTTATTTTAGAAATATTTAATTAACACACGAGATCAATTCTCATTTCTTGTGTAATTGTTGGCTCCGCCGCAGCAGAGCCTTTCCAAAATTTAGATTTAGGCCACACCTCTCGGTGAGCCAGACCGAATGTGTACCTCAAATTTGGAACCCGCAGGTTGACGATGTGGGAAAGTCATTCATGCGGAAGGACCACTGCACAATACACTCGCCGTATTTATCAATGTAGAAGGATTTCTTTCATGAATAAATTTATTTTAGAAATATTTAATTAACACACGAGATCAATTCTCATTTCTTGTGTAATTGTTGGCTCCGCCGCAGCAGAGCCTTTCCAAAATTTAGATTTAGGCCACACCTCTCGGTGAGCCAGACCGAATGTGTACCTCAAATTTGGAACCCGCAGGTTGACGATGTGGGAAAGTCATTCATGCGGAAGGACCACTGCACAATACACTCGCCGTATTTATCAATGTAGAAGGATTTCTTTCATGAATAAATTTATTTTAGAAATATTTAATTAACACACGAGATCAATTCTCATTTCTTGTGTAATTGTTGGCTCCGCCGCAGCAGAGCCTTTCCAAAATTTAGATTTAGGCCACACCTCTCGGTGAGCCAGACCGAATGTGTACCTCAAATTTGGAACCCGCAGGTTGACGATGTGGGAAAGTCATTCATGCGGAAGGACCACTGCACAATACACTCGCCGTATTTATCAATGTAGAAGGATTTCTTTCATGAATAAATTTATTTTAGAAATATTTAATTAACACACGAGATCAATTCTCATTTCTTGTGTAATTGTTGGCTCCGCCGCAGCAGAGCCTTTCCAAAATTTAGATTTAGGCCACACCTCTCGGTGAGCCAGACCGAATGTGTACCTCAAATTTGGAACCCGCAGGTTGACGATGTGGGAAAGTCATTCATGCGGAAGGACCACTGCACAATACACTCGCCGTATTTATCAATGTAGAAGGATTTCTTTCATGAATAAATTTATTTTAGAAATATTTAATTAACACACGAGATCAATTCTCATTTCTTGTGTAATTGTTGGCTCCGCCGCAGCAGAGCCTTTCCAAAATTTAGATTTAGGCCACACCTCTCGGTGAGCCAGACCGAATGTGTACCTCAAATTTGGAACCCGCAGGTTGACGATGTGGGAAAGTCATTCATGCGGAAGGACCACTGCACAATACACTCGCCGTATTTATCAATGTAGAAGGATTTCTTTCATGAATAAATTTATTTTAGAAATATTTAATTAACACACGAGATCAATTCTCATTTCTTGTGTAATTGTTGGCTCCGCCGCAGCAGAGCCTTTCCAAAATTTAGATTTAGGCCACACCTCTCGGTGAGCCAGACCGAATGTGTACCTCAAATTTGGAACCCGCAGGTTGACGATGTGGGAAAGTCATTCATGCGGAAGGACCACTGCACAATACACTCGCCGTATTTATCAATGTAGAAGGATTTCTTTCATGAATAAATTTATTTTAGAAATATTTAATTAACACACGAGATCAATTCTCATTTCTTGTGTAATTGTTGGCTCCGCCGCAGCAGAGCCTTTCCAAAATTTAGATTTAGGCCACACCTCTCGGTGAGCCAGACCGAATGTGTACCTCAAATTTGGAACCCGCAGGTTGACGATGTGGGAAAGTCATTCATGCGGAAGGACCACTGCACAATACACTCGCCGTATTTATCAATGTAGAAGGATTTCTTTCATGAATAAATTTATTTTAGAAATATTTAATTAACACACGAGATCAATTCTCATTTCTTGTGTAATTGTTGGCTCCGCCGCAGCAGAGCCTTTCCAAAATTTAGATTTAGGCCACACCTCTCGGTGAGCCAGACCGAATGTGTACCTCAAATTTGGAACCCGCAGGTTGACGATGTGGGAAAGTCATTCATGCGGAAGGACCACTGCACAATACACTCGCCGTATTTATCAATGTAGAAGGATTTCTTTCATGAATAAATTTATTTTAGAAATATTTAATTAACACACGAGATCAATTCTCATTTCTTGTGTAATTGTTGGCTCCGCCGCAGCAGAGCCTTTCCAAAATTTAGATTTAGGCCACACCTCTCGGTGAGCCAGACCGAATGTGTACCTCAAATTTGGAACCCGCAGGTTGACGATGTGGGAAAGTCATTCATGCGGAAGGACCACTGCACAATACACTCGCCGTATTTATCAATGTAGAAGGATTTCTTTCATGAATAAATTTATTTTAGAAATATTTAATTAACACACGAGATCAATTCTCATTTCTTGTGTAATTGTTGGCTCCGCCGCAGCAGAGCCTTTCCAAAATTTAGATTTAGGCCACACCTCTCGGTGAGCCAGACCGAATGTGTACCTCAAATTTGGAACCCGCAGGTTGACGATGTGGGAAAGTCATTCATGCGGAAGGACCACTGCACAATACACTCGCCGTATTTATCAATGTAGAAGGATTTCTTTCATGAATAAATTTATTTTAGAAATATTTAATTAACACACGAGATCAATTCTCATTTCTTGTGTAATTGTTGGCTCCGCCGCAGCAGAGCCTTTCCAAAATTTAGATTTAGGCCACACCTCTCGGTGAGCCAGACCGAATGTGTACCTCAAATTTGGAACCCGCAGGTTGACGATGTGGGAAAGTCATTCATGCGGAAGGACCACTGCACAATACACTCGCCGTATTTATCAATGTAGAAGGATTTCTTTCATGAATAAATTTATTTTAGAAATATTTAATTAACACACGAGATCAATTCTCATTTCTTGTGTAATTGTTGGCTCCGCCGCAGCAGAGCCTTTCCAAAATTTAGATTTAGGCCACACCTCTCGGTGAGCCAGACCGAATGTGTACCTCAAATTTGGAACCCGCAGGTTGACGATGTGGGAAAGTCATTCATGCGGAAGGACCACTGCACAATACACTCGCCGTATTTATCAATGTAGAAGGATTTCTTTCATGAATAAATTTATTTTAGAAATATTTAATTAACACACGAGATCAATTCTCATTTCTTGTGTAATTGTTGGCTCCGCCGCAGCAGAGCCTTTCCAAAATTTAGATTTAGGCCACACCTCTCGGTGAGCCAGACCGAATGTGTACCTCAAATTTGGAACCCGCAGGTTGACGATGTGGGAAAGTCATTCATGCGGAAGGACCACTGCACAATACACTCGCCGTATTTATCAATGTAGAAGGATTTCTTTCATGAATAAATTTATTTTAGAAATATTTAATTAACACACGAGATCAATTCTCATTTCTTGTGTAATTGTTGGCTCCGCCGCAGCAGAGCCTTTCCAAAATTTAGATTTAGGCCACACCTCTCGGTGAGCCAGACCGAATGTGTACCTCAAATTTGGAACCCGCAGGTTGACGATGTGGGAAAGTCATTCATGCGGAAGGACCACTGCACAATACACTCGCCGTATTTATCAATGTAGAAGGATTTCTTTCATGAATAAATTTATTTTAGAAATATTTAATTAACACACGAGATCAATTCTCATTTCTTGTGTAATTGTTGGCTCCGCCGCAGCAGAGCCTTTCCAAAATTTAGATTTAGGCCACACCTCTCGGTGAGCCAGACCGAATGTGTACCTCAAATTTGGAACCCGCAGGTTGACGATGTGGGAAAGTCATTCATGCGGAAGGACCACTGCACAATACACTCGCCGTATTTATCAATGTAGAAGGATTTCTTTCATGAATAAATTTATTTTAGAAATATTTAATTAACACACGAGATCAATTCTCATTTCTTGTGTAATTGTTGGCTCCGCCGCAGCAGAGCCTTTCCAAAATTTAGATTTAGGCCACACCTCTCGGTGAGCCAGACCGAATGTGTACCTCAAATTTGGAACCCGCAGGTTGACGATGTGGGAAAGTCATTCATGCGGAAGGACCACTGCACAATACACTCGCCGTATTTATCAATGTAGAAGGATTTCTTTCATGAATAAATTTATTTTAGAAATATTTAATTAACACACGAGATCAATTCTCATTTCTTGTGTAATTGTTGGCTCCGCCGCAGCAGAGCCTTTCCAAAATTTAGATTTAGGCCACACCTCTCGGTGAGCCAGACCGAATGTGTACCTCAAATTTGGAACCCGCAGGTTGACGATGTGGGAAAGTCATTCATGCGGAAGGACCACTGCACAATACACTCGCCGTATTTATCAATGTAGAAGGATTTCTTTCATGAATAAATTTATTTTAGAAATATTTAATTAACACACGAGATCAATTCTCATTTCTTGTGTAATTGTTGGCTCCGCCGCAGCAGAGCCTTTCCAAAATTTAGATTTAGGCCACACCTCTCGGTGAGCCAGACCGAATGTGTACCTCAAATTTGGAACCCGCAGGTTGACGATGTGGGAAAGTCATTCATGCGGAAGGACCACTGCACAATACACTCGCCGTATTTATCAATGTAGAAGGATTTCTTTCATGAATAAATTTATTTTAGAAATATTTAATTAACACACGAGATCAATTCTCATTTCTTGTGTAATTGTTGGCTCCGCCGCAGCAGAGCCTTTCCAAAATTTAGATTTAGGCCACACCTCTCGGTGAGCCAGACCGAATGTGTACCTCAAATTTGGAACCCGCAGGTTGACGATGTGGGAAAGTCATTCATGCGGAAGGACCACTGCACAATACACTCGCCGTATTTATCAATGTAGAAGGATTTCTTTCATGAATAAATTTATTTTAGAAATATTTAATTAACACACGAGATCAATTCTCATTTCTTGTGTAATTGTTGGCTCCGCCGCAGCAGAGCCTTTCCAAAATTTAGATTTAGGCCACACCTCTCGGTGAGCCAGACCGAATGTGTACCTCAAATTTGGAACCCGCAGGTTGACGATGTGGGAAAGTCATTCATGCGGAAGGACCACTGCACAATACACTCGCCGTATTTATCAATGTAGAAGGATTTCTTTCATGAATAAATTTATTTTAGAAATATTTAATTAACACACGAGATCAATTCTCATTTCTTGTGTAATTGTTGGCTCCGCCGCAGCAGAGCCTTTCCAAAATTTAGATTTAGGCCACACCTCTCGGTGAGCCAGACCGAATGTGTACCTCAAATTTGGAACCCGCAGGTTGACGATGTGGGAAAGTCATTCATGCGGAAGGACCACTGCACAATACACTCGCCGTATTTATCAATGTAGAAGGATTTCTTTCATGAATAAATTTATTTTAGAAATATTTAATTAACACACGAGATCAATTCTCATTTCTTGTGTAATTGTTGGCTCCGCCGCAGCAGAGCCTTTCCAAAATTTAGATTTAGGCCACACCTCTCGGTGAGCCAGACCGAATGTGTACCTCAAATTTGGAACCCGCAGGTTGACGATGTGGGAAAGTCATTCATGCGGAAGGACCACTGCACAATACACTCGCCGTATTTATCAATGTAGAAGGATTTCTTTCATGAATAAATTTATTTTAGAAATATTTAATTAACACACGAGATCAATTCTCATTTCTTGTGTAATTGTTGGCTCCGCCGCAGCAGAGCCTTTCCAAAATTTAGATTTAGGCCACACCTCTCGGTGAGCCAGACCGAATGTGTACCTCAAATTTGGAACCCGCAGGTTGACGATGTGGGAAAGTCATTCATGCGGAAGGACCACTGCACAATACACTCGCCGTATTTATCAATGTAGAAGGATTTCTTTCATGAATAAATTTATTTTAGAAATATTTAATTAACACACGAGATCAATTCTCATTTCTTGTGTAATTGTTGGCTCCGCCGCAGCAGAGCCTTTCCAAAATTTAGATTTAGGCCACACCTCTCGGTGAGCCAGACCGAATGTGTACCTCAAATTTGGAACCCGCAGGTTGACGATGTGGGAAAGTCATTCATGCGGAAGGACCACTGCACAATACACTCGCCGTATTTATCAATGTAGAAGGATTTCTTTCATGAATAAATTTATTTTAGAAATATTTAATTAACACACGAGATCAATTCTCATTTCTTGTGTAATTGTTGGCTCCGCCGCAGCAGAGCCTTTCCAAAATTTAGATTTAGGCCACACCTCTCGGTGAGCCAGACCGAATGTGTACCTCAAATTTGGAACCCGCAGGTTGACGATGTGGGAAAGTCATTCATGCGGAAGGACCACTGCACAATACACTCGCCGTATTTATCAATGTAGAAGGATTTCTTTCATGAATAAATTTATTTTAGAAATATTTAATTAACACACGAGATCAATTCTCATTTCTTGTGTAATTGTTGGCTCCGCCGCAGCAGAGCCTTTCCAAAATTTAGATTTAGGCCACACCTCTCGGTGAGCCAGACCGAATGTGTACCTCAAATTTGGAACCCGCAGGTTGACGATGTGGGAAAGTCATTCATGCGGAAGGACCACTGCACAATACACTCGCCGTATTTATCAATGTAGAAGGATTTCTTTCATGAATAAATTTATTTTAGAAATATTTAATTAACACACGAGATCAATTCTCATTTCTTGTGTAATTGTTGGCTCCGCCGCAGCAGAGCCTTTCCAAAATTTAGATTTAGGCCACACCTCTCGGTGAGCCAGACCGAATGTGTACCTCAAATTTGGAACCCGCAGGTTGACGATGTGGGAAAGTCATTCATGCGGAAGGACCACTGCACAATACACTCGCCGTATTTATCAATGTAGAAGGATTTCTTTCATGAATAAATTTATTTTAGAAATATTTAATTAACACACGAGATCAATTCTCATTTCTTGTGTAATTGTTGGCTCCGCCGCAGCAGAGCCTTTCCAAAATTTAGATTTAGGCCACACCTCTCGGTGAGCCAGACCGAATGTGTACCTCAAATTTGGAACCCGCAGGTTGACGATGTGGGAAAGTCATTCATGCGGAAGGACCACTGCACAATACACTCGCCGTATTTATCAATGTAGAAGGATTTCTTTCATGAATAAATTTATTTTAGAAATATTTAATTAACACACGAGATCAATTCTCATTTCTTGTGTAATTGTTGGCTCCGCCGCAGCAGAGCCTTTCCAAAATTTAGATTTAGGCCACACCTCTCGGTGAGCCAGACCGAATGTGTACCTCAAATTTGGAACCCGCAGGTTGACGATGTGGGAAAGTCATTCATGCGGAAGGACCACTGCACAATACACTCGCCGTATTTATCAATGTAGAAGGATTTCTTTCATGAATAAATTTATTTTAGAAATATTTAATTAACACACGAGATCAATTCTCATTTCTTGTGTAATTGTTGGCTCCGCCGCAGCAGAGCCTTTCCAAAATTTAGATTTAGGCCACACCTCTCGGTGAGCCAGACCGAATGTGTACCTCAAATTTGGAACCCGCAGGTTGACGATGTGGGAAAGTCATTCATGCGGAAGGACCACTGCACAATACACTCGCCGTATTTATCAATGTAGAAGGATTTCTTTCATGAATAAATTTATTTTAGAAATATTTAATTAACACACGAGATCAATTCTCATTTCTTGTGTAATTGTTGGCTCCGCCGCAGCAGAGCCTTTCCAAAATTTAGATTTAGGCCACACCTCTCGGTGAGCCAGACCGAATGTGTACCTCAAATTTGGAACCCGCAGGTTGACGATGTGGGAAAGTCATTCATGCGGAAGGACCACTGCACAATACACTCGCCGTATTTATCAATGTAGAAGGATTTCTTTCATGAATAAATTTATTTTAGAAATATTTAATTAACACACGAGATCAATTCTCATTTCTTGTGTAATTGTTGGCTCCGCCGCAGCAGAGCCTTTCCAAAATTTAGATTTAGGCCACACCTCTCGGTGAGCCAGACCGAATGTGTACCTCAAATTTGGAACCCGCAGGTTGACGATGTGGGAAAGTCATTCATGCGGAAGGACCACTGCACAATACACTCGCCGTATTTATCAATGTAGAAGGATTTCTTTCATGAATAAATTTATTTTAGAAATATTTAATTAACACACGAGATCAATTCTCATTTCTTGTGTAATTGTTGGCTCCGCCGCAGCAGAGCCTTTCCAAAATTTAGATTTAGGCCACACCTCTCGGTGAGCCAGACCGAATGTGTACCTCAAATTTGGAACCCGCAGGTTGACGATGTGGGAAAGTCATTCATGCGGAAGGACCACTGCACAATACACTCGCCGTATTTATCAATGTAGAAGGATTTCTTTCATGAATAAATTTATTTTAGAAATATTTAATTAACACACGAGATCAATTCTCATTTCTTGTGTAATTGTTGGCTCCGCCGCAGCAGAGCCTTTCCAAAATTTAGATTTAGGCCACACCTCTCGGTGAGCCAGACCGAATGTGTACCTCAAATTTGGAACCCGCAGGTTGACGATGTGGGAAAGTCATTCATGCGGAAGGACCACTGCACAATACACTCGCCGTATTTATCAATGTAGAAGGATTTCTTTCATGAATAAATTTATTTTAGAAATATTTAATTAACACACGAGATCAATTCTCATTTCTTGTGTAATTGTTGGCTCCGCCGCAGCAGAGCCTTTCCAAAATTTAGATTTAGGCCACACCTCTCGGTGAGCCAGACCGAATGTGTACCTCAAATTTGGAACCCGCAGGTTGACGATGTGGGAAAGTCATTCATGCGGAAGGACCACTGCACAATACACTCGCCGTATTTATCAATGTAGAAGGATTTCTTTCATGAATAAATTTATTTTAGAAATATTTAATTAACACACGAGATCAATTCTCATTTCTTGTGTAATTGTTGGCTCCGCCGCAGCAGAGCCTTTCCAAAATTTAGATTTAGGCCACACCTCTCGGTGAGCCAGACCGAATGTGTACCTCAAATTTGGAACCCGCAGGTTGACGATGTGGGAAAGTCATTCATGCGGAAGGACCACTGCACAATACACTCGCCGTATTTATCAATGTAGAAGGATTTCTTTCATGAATAAATTTATTTTAGAAATATTTAATTAACACACGAGATCAATTCTCATTTCTTGTGTAATTGTTGGCTCCGCCGCAGCAGAGCCTTTCCAAAATTTAGATTTAGGCCACACCTCTCGGTGAGCCAGACCGAATGTGTACCTCAAATTTGGAACCCGCAGGTTGACGATGTGGGAAAGTCATTCATGCGGAAGGACCACTGCACAATACACTCGCCGTATTTATCAATGTAGAAGGATTTCTTTCATGAATAAATTTATTTTAGAAATATTTAATTAACACACGAGATCAATTCTCATTTCTTGTGTAATTGTTGGCTCCGCCGCAGCAGAGCCTTTCCAAAATTTAGATTTAGGCCACACCTCTCGGTGAGCCAGACCGAATGTGTACCTCAAATTTGGAACCCGCAGGTTGACGATGTGGGAAAGTCATTCATGCGGAAGGACCACTGCACAATACACTCGCCGTATTTATCAATGTAGAAGGATTTCTTTCATGAATAAATTTATTTTAGAAATATTTAATTAACACACGAGATCAATTCTCATTTCTTGTGTAATTGTTGGCTCCGCCGCAGCAGAGCCTTTCCAAAATTTAGATTTAGGCCACACCTCTCGGTGAGCCAGACCGAATGTGTACCTCAAATTTGGAACCCGCAGGTTGACGATGTGGGAAAGTCATTCATGCGGAAGGACCACTGCACAATACACTCGCCGTATTTATCAATGTAGAAGGATTTCTTTCATGAATAAATTTATTTTAGAAATATTTAATTAACACACGAGATCAATTCTCATTTCTTGTGTAATTGTTGGCTCCGCCGCAGCAGAGCCTTTCCAAAATTTAGATTTAGGCCACACCTCTCGGTGAGCCAGACCGAATGTGTACCTCAAATTTGGAACCCGCAGGTTGACGATGTGGGAAAGTCATTCATGCGGAAGGACCACTGCACAATACACTCGCCGTATTTATCAATGTAGAAGGATTTCTTTCATGAATAAATTTATTTTAGAAATATTTAATTAACACACGAGATCAATTCTCATTTCTTGTGTAATTGTTGGCTCCGCCGCAGCAGAGCCTTTCCAAAATTTAGATTTAGGCCACACCTCTCGGTGAGCCAGACCGAATGTGTACCTCAAATTTGGAACCCGCAGGTTGACGATGTGGGAAAGTCATTCATGCGGAAGGACCACTGCACAATACACTCGCCGTATTTATCAATGTAGAAGGATTTCTTTCATGAATAAATTTATTTTAGAAATATTTAATTAACACACGAGATCAATTCTCATTTCTTGTGTAATTGTTGGCTCCGCCGCAGCAGAGCCTTTCCAAAATTTAGATTTAGGCCACACCTCTCGGTGAGCCAGACCGAATGTGTACCTCAAATTTGGAACCCGCAGGTTGACGATGTGGGAAAGTCATTCATGCGGAAGGACCACTGCACAATACACTCGCCGTATTTATCAATGTAGAAGGATTTCTTTCATGAATAAATTTATTTTAGAAATATTTAATTAACACACGAGATCAATTCTCATTTCTTGTGTAATTGTTGGCTCCGCCGCAGCAGAGCCTTTCCAAAATTTAGATTTAGGCCACACCTCTCGGTGAGCCAGACCGAATGTGTACCTCAAATTTGGAACCCGCAGGTTGACGATGTGGGAAAGTCATTCATGCGGAAGGACCACTGCACAATACACTCGCCGTATTTATCAATGTAGAAGGATTTCTTTCATGAATAAATTTATTTTAGAAATATTTAATTAACACACGAGATCAATTCTCATTTCTTGTGTAATTGTTGGCTCCGCCGCAGCAGAGCCTTTCCAAAATTTAGATTTAGGCCACACCTCTCGGTGAGCCAGACCGAATGTGTACCTCAAATTTGGAACCCGCAGGTTGACGATGTGGGAAAGTCATTCATGCGGAAGGACCACTGCACAATACACTCGCCGTATTTATCAATGTAGAAGGATTTCTTTCATGAATAAATTTATTTTAGAAATATTTAATTAACACACGAGATCAATTCTCATTTCTTGTGTAATTGTTGGCTCCGCCGCAGCAGAGCCTTTCCAAAATTTAGATTTAGGCCACACCTCTCGGTGAGCCAGACCGAATGTGTACCTCAAATTTGGAACCCGCAGGTTGACGATGTGGGAAAGTCATTCATGCGGAAGGACCACTGCACAATACACTCGCCGTATTTATCAATGTAGAAGGATTTCTTTCATGAATAAATTTATTTTAGAAATATTTAATTAACACACGAGATCAATTCTCATTTCTTGTGTAATTGTTGGCTCCGCCGCAGCAGAGCCTTTCCAAAATTTAGATTTAGGCCACACCTCTCGGTGAGCCAGACCGAATGTGTACCTCAAATTTGGAACCCGCAGGTTGACGATGTGGGAAAGTCATTCATGCGGAAGGACCACTGCACAATACACTCGCCGTATTTATCAATGTAGAAGGATTTCTTTCATGAATAAATTTATTTTAGAAATATTTAATTAACACACGAGATCAATTCTCATTTCTTGTGTAATTGTTGGCTCCGCCGCAGCAGAGCCTTTCCAAAATTTAGATTTAGGCCACACCTCTCGGTGAGCCAGACCGAATGTGTACCTCAAATTTGGAACCCGCAGGTTGACGATGTGGGAAAGTCATTCATGCGGAAGGACCACTGCACAATACACTCGCCGTATTTATCAATGTAGAAGGATTTCTTTCATGAATAAATTTATTTTAGAAATATTTAATTAACACACGAGATCAATTCTCATTTCTTGTGTAATTGTTGGCTCCGCCGCAGCAGAGCCTTTCCAAAATTTAGATTTAGGCCACACCTCTCGGTGAGCCAGACCGAATGTGTACCTCAAATTTGGAACCCGCAGGTTGACGATGTGGGAAAGTCATTCATGCGGAAGGACCACTGCACAATACACTCGCCGTATTTATCAATGTAGAAGGATTTCTTTCATGAATAAATTTATTTTAGAAATATTTAATTAACACACGAGATCAATTCTCATTTCTTGTGTAATTGTTGGCTCCGCCGCAGCAGAGCCTTTCCAAAATTTAGATTTAGGCCACACCTCTCGGTGAGCCAGACCGAATGTGTACCTCAAATTTGGAACCCGCAGGTTGACGATGTGGGAAAGTCATTCATGCGGAAGGACCACTGCACAATACACTCGCCGTATTTATCAATGTAGAAGGATTTCTTTCATGAATAAATTTATTTTAGAAATATTTAATTAACACACGAGATCAATTCTCATTTCTTGTGTAATTGTTGGCTCCGCCGCAGCAGAGCCTTTCCAAAATTTAGATTTAGGCCACACCTCTCGGTGAGCCAGACCGAATGTGTACCTCAAATTTGGAACCCGCAGGTTGACGATGTGGGAAAGTCATTCATGCGGAAGGACCACTGCACAATACACTCGCCGTATTTATCAATGTAGAAGGATTTCTTTCATGAATAAATTTATTTTAGAAATATTTAATTAACACACGAGATCAATTCTCATTTCTTGTGTAATTGTTGGCTCCGCCGCAGCAGAGCCTTTCCAAAATTTAGATTTAGGCCACACCTCTCGGTGAGCCAGACCGAATGTGTACCTCAAATTTGGAACCCGCAGGTTGACGATGTGGGAAAGTCATTCATGCGGAAGGACCACTGCACAATACACTCGCCGTATTTATCAATGTAGAAGGATTTCTTTCATGAATAAATTTATTTTAGAAATATTTAATTAACACACGAGATCAATTCTCATTTCTTGTGTAATTGTTGGCTCCGCCGCAGCAGAGCCTTTCCAAAATTTAGATTTAGGCCACACCTCTCGGTGAGCCAGACCGAATGTGTACCTCAAATTTGGAACCCGCAGGTTGACGATGTGGGAAAGTCATTCATGCGGAAGGACCACTGCACAATACACTCGCCGTATTTATCAATGTAGAAGGATTTCTTTCATGAATAAATTTATTTTAGAAATATTTAATTAACACACGAGATCAATTCTCATTTCTTGTGTAATTGTTGGCTCCGCCGCAGCAGAGCCTTTCCAAAATTTAGATTTAGGCCACACCTCTCGGTGAGCCAGACCGAATGTGTACCTCAAATTTGGAACCCGCAGGTTGACGATGTGGGAAAGTCATTCATGCGGAAGGACCACTGCACAATACACTCGCCGTATTTATCAATGTAGAAGGATTTCTTTCATGAATAAATTTATTTTAGAAATATTTAATTAACACACGAGATCAATTCTCATTTCTTGTGTAATTGTTGGCTCCGCCGCAGCAGAGCCTTTCCAAAATTTAGATTTAGGCCACACCTCTCGGTGAGCCAGACCGAATGTGTACCTCAAATTTGGAACCCGCAGGTTGACGATGTGGGAAAGTCATTCATGCGGAAGGACCACTGCACAATACACTCGCCGTATTTATCAATGTAGAAGGATTTCTTTCATGAATAAATTTATTTTAGAAATATTTAATTAACACACGAGATCAATTCTCATTTCTTGTGTAATTGTTGGCTCCGCCGCAGCAGAGCCTTTCCAAAATTTAGATTTAGGCCACACCTCTCGGTGAGCCAGACCGAATGTGTACCTCAAATTTGGAACCCGCAGGTTGACGATGTGGGAAAGTCATTCATGCGGAAGGACCACTGCACAATACACTCGCCGTATTTATCAATGTAGAAGGATTTCTTTCATGAATAAATTTATTTTAGAAATATTTAATTAACACACGAGATCAATTCTCATTTCTTGTGTAATTGTTGGCTCCGCCGCAGCAGAGCCTTTCCAAAATTTAGATTTAGGCCACACCTCTCGGTGAGCCAGACCGAATGTGTACCTCAAATTTGGAACCCGCAGGTTGACGATGTGGGAAAGTCATTCATGCGGAAGGACCACTGCACAATACACTCGCCGTATTTATCAATGTAGAAGGATTTCTTTCATGAATAAATTTATTTTAGAAATATTTAATTAACACACGAGATCAATTCTCATTTCTTGTGTAATTGTTGGCTCCGCCGCAGCAGAGCCTTTCCAAAATTTAGATTTAGGCCACACCTCTCGGTGAGCCAGACCGAATGTGTACCTCAAATTTGGAACCCGCAGGTTGACGATGTGGGAAAGTCATTCATGCGGAAGGACCACTGCACAATACACTCGCCGTATTTATCAATGTAGAAGGATTTCTTTCATGAATAAATTTATTTTAGAAATATTTAATTAACACACGAGATCAATTCTCATTTCTTGTGTAATTGTTGGCTCCGCCGCAGCAGAGCCTTTCCAAAATTTAGATTTAGGCCACACCTCTCGGTGAGCCAGACCGAATGTGTACCTCAAATTTGGAACCCGCAGGTTGACGATGTGGGAAAGTCATTCATGCGGAAGGACCACTGCACAATACACTCGCCGTATTTATCAATGTAGAAGGATTTCTTTCATGAATAAATTTATTTTAGAAATATTTAATTAACACACGAGATCAATTCTCATTTCTTGTGTAATTGTTGGCTCCGCCGCAGCAGAGCCTTTCCAAAATTTAGATTTAGGCCACACCTCTCGGTGAGCCAGACCGAATGTGTACCTCAAATTTGGAACCCGCAGGTTGACGATGTGGGAAAGTCATTCATGCGGAAGGACCACTGCACAATACACTCGCCGTATTTATCAATGTAGAAGGATTTCTTTCATGAATAAATTTATTTTAGAAATATTTAATTAACACACGAGATCAATTCTCATTTCTTGTGTAATTGTTGGCTCCGCCGCAGCAGAGCCTTTCCAAAATTTAGATTTAGGCCACACCTCTCGGTGAGCCAGACCGAATGTGTACCTCAAATTTGGAACCCGCAGGTTGACGATGTGGGAAAGTCATTCATGCGGAAGGACCACTGCACAATACACTCGCCGTATTTATCAATGTAGAAGGATTTCTTTCATGAATAAATTTATTTTAGAAATATTTAATTAACACACGAGATCAATTCTCATTTCTTGTGTAATTGTTGGCTCCGCCGCAGCAGAGCCTTTCCAAAATTTAGATTTAGGCCACACCTCTCGGTGAGCCAGACCGAATGTGTACCTCAAATTTGGAACCCGCAGGTTGACGATGTGGGAAAGTCATTCATGCGGAAGGACCACTGCACAATACACTCGCCGTATTTATCAATGTAGAAGGATTTCTTTCATGAATAAATTTATTTTAGAAATATTTAATTAACACACGAGATCAATTCTCATTTCTTGTGTAATTGTTGGCTCCGCCGCAGCAGAGCCTTTCCAAAATTTAGATTTAGGCCACACCTCTCGGTGAGCCAGACCGAATGTGTACCTCAAATTTGGAACCCGCAGGTTGACGATGTGGGAAAGTCATTCATGCGGAAGGACCACTGCACAATACACTCGCCGTATTTATCAATGTAGAAGGATTTCTTTCATGAATAAATTTATTTTAGAAATATTTAATTAACACACGAGATCAATTCTCATTTCTTGTGTAATTGTTGGCTCCGCCGCAGCAGAGCCTTTCCAAAATTTAGATTTAGGCCACACCTCTCGGTGAGCCAGACCGAATGTGTACCTCAAATTTGGAACCCGCAGGTTGACGATGTGGGAAAGTCATTCATGCGGAAGGACCACTGCACAATACACTCGCCGTATTTATCAATGTAGAAGGATTTCTTTCATGAATAAATTTATTTTAGAAATATTTAATTAACACACGAGATCAATTCTCATTTCTTGTGTAATTGTTGGCTCCGCCGCAGCAGAGCCTTTCCAAAATTTAGATTTAGGCCACACCTCTCGGTGAGCCAGACCGAATGTGTACCTCAAATTTGGAACCCGCAGGTTGACGATGTGGGAAAGTCATTCATGCGGAAGGACCACTGCACAATACACTCGCCGTATTTATCAATGTAGAAGGATTTCTTTCATGAATAAATTTATTTTAGAAATATTTAATTAACACACGAGATCAATTCTCATTTCTTGTGTAATTGTTGGCTCCGCCGCAGCAGAGCCTTTCCAAAATTTAGATTTAGGCCACACCTCTCGGTGAGCCAGACCGAATGTGTACCTCAAATTTGGAACCCGCAGGTTGACGATGTGGGAAAGTCATTCATGCGGAAGGACCACTGCACAATACACTCGCCGTATTTATCAATGTAGAAGGATTTCTTTCATGAATAAATTTATTTTAGAAATATTTAATTAACACACGAGATCAATTCTCATTTCTTGTGTAATTGTTGGCTCCGCCGCAGCAGAGCCTTTCCAAAATTTAGATTTAGGCCACACCTCTCGGTGAGCCAGACCGAATGTGTACCTCAAATTTGGAACCCGCAGGTTGACGATGTGGGAAAGTCATTCATGCGGAAGGACCACTGCACAATACACTCGCCGTATTTATCAATGTAGAAGGATTTCTTTCATGAATAAATTTATTTTAGAAATATTTAATTAACACACGAGATCAATTCTCATTTCTTGTGTAATTGTTGGCTCCGCCGCAGCAGAGCCTTTCCAAAATTTAGATTTAGGCCACACCTCTCGGTGAGCCAGACCGAATGTGTACCTCAAATTTGGAACCCGCAGGTTGACGATGTGGGAAAGTCATTCATGCGGAAGGACCACTGCACAATACACTCGCCGTATTTATCAATGTAGAAGGATTTCTTTCATGAATAAATTTATTTTAGAAATATTTAATTAACACACGAGATCAATTCTCATTTCTTGTGTAATTGTTGGCTCCGCCGCAGCAGAGCCTTTCCAAAATTTAGATTTAGGCCACACCTCTCGGTGAGCCAGACCGAATGTGTACCTCAAATTTGGAACCCGCAGGTTGACGATGTGGGAAAGTCATTCATGCGGAAGGACCACTGCACAATACACTCGCCGTATTTATCAATGTAGAAGGATTTCTTTCATGAATAAATTTATTTTAGAAATATTTAATTAACACACGAGATCAATTCTCATTCTTGTGTAATTGTTGGCTCCGCCGCAGCAGAGCCTTTCCAAAATTTAGATTTAGGCCACACCTCTCGGTGAGCCAGACCGAATGTGTACCTCAAATTTGGAACCCGCAGGTTGACGATGTAGGAAAGTCATTCATGCGGAAGGACCACTGCACAATACACTCGCCGTATTTATCAATGTAGAAGGATTTCTTTCATGAATAAATTTATTTTAGAAATATTTAATTAACACACGAGATCAATTCTCATTTCTTGTGTAATTGTTGGCTCCGCCGCAGCAGAGCCTTTCCAAAATTTAGATTTAGGCCACACCTCTCGGTGAGCCAGACCGAATGTGTACCTCAAATTTGGAACCCGCAGGTTGACGATGTGGGAAAGTCATTCATGCGGAAGGACCACTGCACAATACACTCGCCGTATTTATCAATGTAGAAGGATTTCTTTCATGAATAAATTTATTTTAGAAATATTTAATTAACACACGAGATCAATTCTCATTTCTTGTGTAATTGTTGGCTCCGCCGCAGCAGAGCCTTTCCAAAATTTAGATTTAGGCCACACCTCTCGGTGAGCCAGACCGAATGTGTACCTCAAATTTGGAACCCGCAGGTTGACGATGTGGGAAAGTCATTCATGCGGAAGGACCACTGCACAATACACTCGCCGTATTTATCAATGTAGAAGGATTTCTTTCATGAATAAATTTATTTTAGAAATATTTAATTAACACACGAGATCAATTCTCATTTCTTGTGTAATTGTTGGCTCCGCCGCAGCAGAGCCTTTCCAAAATTTAGATTTAGGCCACACCTCTCGGTGAGCCAGACCGAATGTGTACCTCAAATTTGGAACCCGCAGGTTGACGATGTGGGAAAGTCATTCATGCGGAAGGACCACTGCACAATACACTCGCCGTATTTATCAATGTAGAAGGATTTCTTTCATGAATAAATTTATTTTAGAAATATTTAATTAACACACGAGATCAATTCTCATTTCTTGTGTAATTGTTGGCTCCGCCGCAGCAGAGCCTTTCCAAAATTTAGATTTAGGCCACACCTCTCGGTGAGCCAGACCGAATGTGTACCTCAAATTTGGAACCCGCAGGTTGACGATGTGGGAAAGTCATTCATGCGGAAGGACCACTGCACAATACACTCGCCGTATTTATCAATGTAGAAGGATTTCTTTCATGAATAAATTTATTTTAGAAATATTTAATTAACACACGAGATCAATTCTCATTTCTTGTGTAATTGTTGGCTCCGCCGCAGCAGAGCCTTTCCAAAATTTAGATTTAGGCCACACCTCTCGGTGAGCCAGACCGAATGTGTACCTCAAATTTGGAACCCGCAGGTTGACGATGTGGGAAAGTCATTCATGCGGAAGGACCACTGCACAATACACTCGCCGTATTTATCAATGTAGAAGGATTTCTTTCATGAATAAATTTATTTTAGAAATATTTAATTAACACACGAGATCAATTCTCATTTCTTGTGTAATTGTTGGCTCCGCCGCAGCAGAGCCTTTCCAAAATTTAGATTTAGGCCACACCTCTCGGTGAGCCAGACCGAATGTGTACCTCAAATTTGGAACCCGCAGGTTGACGATGTGGGAAAGTCATTCATGCGGAAGGACCACTGCACAATACACTCGCCGTATTTATCAATGTAGAAGGATTTCTTTCATGAATAAATTTATTTTAGAAATATTTAATTAACACACGAGATCAATTCTCATTTCTTGTGTAATTGTTGGCTCCGCCGCAGCAGAGCCTTTCCAAAATTTAGATTTAGGCCACACCTCTCGGTGAGCCAGACCGAATGTGTACCTCAAATTTGGAACCCGCAGGTTGACGATGTGGGAAAGTCATTCATGCGGAAGGACCACTGCACAATACACTCGCCGTATTTATCAATGTAGAAGGATTTCTTTCATGAATAAATTTATTTTAGAAATATTTAATTAACACACGAGATCAATTCTCATTTCTTGTGTAATTGTTGGCTCCGCCGCAGCAGAGCCTTTCCAAAATTTAGATTTAGGCCACACCTCTCGGTGAGCCAGACCGAATGTGTACCTCAAATTTGGAACCCGCAGGTTGACGATGTGGGAAAGTCATTCATGCGGAAGGACCACTGCACAATACACTCGCCGTATTTATCAATGTAGAAGGATTTCTTTCATGAATAAATTTATTTTAGAAATATTTAATTAACACACGAGATCAATTCTCATTTCTTGTGTAATTGTTGGCTCCGCCGCAGCAGAGCCTTTCCAAAATTTAGATTTAGGCCACACCTCTCGGTGAGCCAGACCGAATGTGTACCTCAAATTTGGAACCCGCAGGTTGACGATGTGGGAAAGTCATTCATGCGGAAGGACCACTGCACAATACACTCGCCGTATTTATCAATGTAGAAGGATTTCTTTCATGAATAAATTTATTTTAGAAATATTTAATTAACACACGAGATCAATTCTCATTTCTTGTGTAATTGTTGGCTCCGCCGCAGCAGAGCCTTTCCAAAATTTAGATTTAGGCCACACCTCTCGGTGAGCCAGACCGAATGTGTACCTCAAATTTGGAACCCGCAGGTTGACGATGTGGGAAAGTCATTCATGCGGAAGGACCACTGCACAATACACTCGCCGTATTTATCAATGTAGAAGGATTTCTTTCATGAATAAATTTATTTTAGAAATATTTAATTAACACACGAGATCAATTCTCATTTCTTGTGTAATTGTTGGCTCCGCCGCAGCAGAGCCTTTCCAAAATTTAGATTTAGGCCACACCTCTCGGTGAGCCAGACCGAATGTGTACCTCAAATTTGGAACCCGCAGGTTGACGATGTGGGAAAGTCATTCATGCGGAAGGACCACTGCACAATACACTCGCCGTATTTATCAATGTAGAAGGATTTCTTTCATGAATAAATTTATTTTAGAAATATTTAATTAACACACGAGATCAATTCTCATTTCTTGTGTAATTGTTGGCTCCGCCGCAGCAGAGCCTTTCCAAAATTTAGATTTAGGCCACACCTCTCGGTGAGCCAGACCGAATGTGTACCTCAAATTTGGAACCCGCAGGTTGACGATGTGGGAAAGTCATTCATGCGGAAGGACCACTGCACAATACACTCGCCGTATTTATCAATGTAGAAGGATTTCTTTCATGAATAAATTTATTTTAGAAATATTTAATTAACACACGAGATCAATTCTCATTTCTTGTGTAATTGTTGGCTCCGCCGCAGCAGAGCCTTTCCAAAATTTAGATTTAGGCCACACCTCTCGGTGAGCCAGACCGAATGTGTACCTCAAATTTGGAACCCGCAGGTTGACGATGTGGGAAAGTCATTCATGCGGAAGGACCACTGCACAATACACTCGCCGTATTTATCAATGTAGAAGGATTTCTTTCATGAATAAATTTATTTTAGAAATATTTAATTAACACACGAGATCAATTCTCATTTCTTGTGTAATTGTTGGCTCCGCCGCAGCAGAGCCTTTCCAAAATTTAGATTTAGGCCACACCTCTCGGTGAGCCAGACCGAATGTGTACCTCAAATTTGGAACCCGCAGGTTGACGATGTGGGAAAGTCATTCATGCGGAAGGACCACTGCACAATACACTCGCCGTATTTATCAATGTAGAAGGATTTCTTTCATGAATAAATTTATTTTAGAAATATTTAATTAACACACGAGATCAATTCTCATTTCTTGTGTAATTGTTGGCTCCGCCGCAGCAGAGCCTTTCCAAAATTTAGATTTAGGCCACACCTCTCGGTGAGCCAGACCGAATGTGTACCTCAAATTTGGAACCCGCAGGTTGACGATGTGGGAAAGTCATTCATGCGGAAGGACCACTGCACAATACACTCGCCGTATTTATCAATGTAGAAGGATTTCTTTCATGAATAAATTTATTTTAGAAATATTTAATTAACACACGAGATCAATTCTCATTTCTTGTGTAATTGTTGGCTCCGCCGCAGCAGAGCCTTTCCAAAATTTAGATTTAGGCCACACCTCTCGGTGAGCCAGACCGAATGTGTACCTCAAATTTGGAACCCGCAGGTTGACGATGTGGGAAAGTCATTCATGCGGAAGGACCACTGCACAATACACTCGCCGTATTTATCAATGTAGAAGGATTTCTTTCATGAATAAATTTATTTTAGAAATATTTAATTAACACACGAGATCAATTCTCATTTCTTGTGTAATTGTTGGCTCCGCCGCAGCAGAGCCTTTCCAAAATTTAGATTTAGGCCACACCTCTCGGTGAGCCAGACCGAATGTGTACCTCAAATTTGGAACCCGCAGGTTGACGATGTGGGAAAGTCATTCATGCGGAAGGACCACTGCACAATACACTCGCCGTATTTATCAATGTAGAAGGATTTCTTTCATGAATAAATTTATTTTAGAAATATTTAATTAACACACGAGATCAATTCTCATTTCTTGTGTAATTGTTGGCTCCGCCGCAGCAGAGCCTTTCCAAAATTTAGATTTAGGCCACACCTCTCGGTGAGCCAGACCGAATGTGTACCTCAAATTTGGAACCCGCAGGTTGACGATGTGGGAAAGTCATTCATGCGGAAGGACCACTGCACAATACACTCGCCGTATTTATCAATGTAGAAGGATTTCTTTCATGAATAAATTTATTTTAGAAATATTTAATTAACACACGAGATCAATTCTCATTTCTTGTGTAATTGTTGGCTCCGCCGCAGCAGAGCCTTTCCAAAATTTAGATTTAGGCCACACCTCTCGGTGAGCCAGACCGAATGTGTACCTCAAATTTGGAACCCGCAGGTTGACGATGTGGGAAAGTCATTCATGCGGAAGGACCACTGCACAATACACTCGCCGTATTTATCAATGTAGAAGGATTTCTTTCATGAATAAATTTATTTTAGAAATATTTAATTAACACACGAGATCAATTCTCATTTCTTGTGTAATTGTTGGCTCCGCCGCAGCAGAGCCTTTCCAAAATTTAGATTTAGGCCACACCTCTCGGTGAGCCAGACCGAATGTGTACCTCAAATTTGGAACCCGCAGGTTGACGATGTGGGAAAGTCATTCATGCGGAAGGACCACTGCACAATACACTCGCCGTATTTATCAATGTAGAAGGATTTCTTTCATGAATAAATTTATTTTAGAAATATTTAATTAACACACGAGATCAATTCTCATTTCTTGTGTAATTGTTGGCTCCGCCGCAGCAGAGCCTTTCCAAAATTTAGATTTAGGCCACACCTCTCGGTGAGCCAGACCGAATGTGTACCTCAAATTTGGAACCCGCAGGTTGACGATGTGGGAAAGTCATTCATGCGGAAGGACCACTGCACAATACACTCGCCGTATTTATCAATGTAGAAGGATTTCTTTCATGAATAAATTTATTTTAGAAATATTTAATTAACACACGAGATCAATTCTCATTTCTTGTGTAATTGTTGGCTCCGCCGCAGCAGAGCCTTTCCAAAATTTAGATTTAGGCCACACCTCTCGGTGAGCCAGACCGAATGTGTACCTCAAATTTGGAACCCGCAGGTTGACGATGTGGGAAAGTCATTCATGCGGAAGGACCACTGCACAATACACTCGCCGTATTTATCAATGTAGAAGGATTTCTTTCATGAATAAATTTATTTTAGAAATATTTAATTAACACACGAGATCAATTCTCATTTCTTGTGTAATTGTTGGCTCCGCCGCAGCAGAGCCTTTCCAAAATTTAGATTTAGGCCACACCTCTCGGTGAGCCAGACCGAATGTGTACCTCAAATTTGGAACCCGCAGGTTGACGATGTGGGAAAGTCATTCATGCGGAAGGACCACTGCACAATACACTCGCCGTATTTATCAATGTAGAAGGATTTCTTTCATGAATAAATTTATTTTAGAAATATTTAATTAACACACGAGATCAATTCTCATTTCTTGTGTAATTGTTGGCTCCGCCGCAGCAGAGCCTTTCCAAAATTTAGATTTAGGCCACACCTCTCGGTGAGCCAGACCGAATGTGTACCTCAAATTTGGAACCCGCAGGTTGACGATGTGGGAAAGTCATTCATGCGGAAGGACCACTGCACAATACACTCGCCGTATTTATCAATGTAGAAGGATTTCTTTCATGAATAAATTTATTTTAGAAATATTTAATTAACACACGAGATCAATTCTCATTTCTTGTGTAATTGTTGGCTCCGCCGCAGCAGAGCCTTTCCAAAATTTAGATTTAGGCCACACCTCTCGGTGAGCCAGACCGAATGTGTACCTCAAATTTGGAACCCGCAGGTTGACGATGTGGGAAAGTCATTCATGCGGAAGGACCACTGCACAATACACTCGCCGTATTTATCAATGTAGAAGGATTTCTTTCATGAATAAATTTATTTTAGAAATATTTAATTAACACACGAGATCAATTCTCATTTCTTGTGTAATTGTTGGCTCCGCCGCAGCAGAGCCTTTCCAAAATTTAGATTTAGGCCACACCTCTCGG
The DNA here is from genome assembly GCA_945643635.1 of Allodiplogaster sudhausi. Lineage (NCBI taxonomy): Eukaryota > Metazoa > Nematoda > Chromadorea > Rhabditida > Diplogasteridae > Allodiplogaster > Allodiplogaster sudhausi. The sequence continues at coordinate 30,765 of CALZFC010000165.1, read as the reverse complement.
TGAGCCAGACCGAATGTGTACCTCAAATTTGGAACCCGCAGGTTGACGATGTGGGAAAGTCATTCATGCGGAAGGACCACTGCACAATACACTCGCCGTATTTATCAATGTAGAAGGATTTCTTTCATGAATAAATTTATTTTAGAAATATTTAATTAACACACGAGATCAATTCTCATTTCTTGTGTAATTGTTGGCTCCGCCGCAGCAGAGCCTTTCCAAAATTTAGATTTAGGCCACACCTCTCGGTGAGCCAGACCGAATGTGTACCTCAAATTTGGAACCCGCAGGTTGACGATGTGGGAAAGTCATTCATGCGGAAGGACCACTGCACAATACACTCGCCGTATTTATCAATGTAGAAGGATTTCTTTCATGAATAAATTTATTTTAGAAATATTTAATTAACACACGAGATCAATTCTCATTTCTTGTGTAATTGTTGGCTCCGCCGCAGCAGAGCCTTTCCAAAATTTAGATTTAGGCCACACCTCTCGGTGAGCCAGACCGAATGTGTACCTCAAATTTGGAACCCGCAGGTTGACGATGTGGGAAAGTCATTCATGCGGAAGGACCACTGCACAATACACTCGCCGTATTTATCAATGTAGAAGGATTTCTTTCATGAATAAATTTATTTTAGAAATATTTAATTAACACACGAGATCAATTCTCATTTCTTGTGTAATTGTTGGCTCCGCCGCAGCAGAGCCTTTCCAAAATTTAGATTTAGGCCACACCTCTCGGTGAGCCAGACCGAATGTGTACCTCAAATTTGGAACCCGCAGGTTGACGATGTGGGAAAGTCATTCATGCGGAAGGACCACTGCACAATACACTCGCCGTATTTATCAATGTAGAAGGATTTCTTTCATGAATAAATTTATTTTAGAAATATTTAATTAACACACGAGATCAATTCTCATTTCTTGTGTAATTGTTGGCTCCGCCGCAGCAGAGCCTTTCCAAAATTTAGATTTAGGCCACACCTCTCGGTGAGCCAGACCGAATGTGTACCTCAAATTTGGAACCCGCAGGTTGACGATGTGGGAAAGTCATTCATGCGGAAGGACCACTGCACAATACACTCGCCGTATTTATCAATGTAGAAGGATTTCTTTCATGAATAAATTTATTTTAGAAATATTTAATTAACACACGAGATCAATTCTCATTTCTTGTGTAATTGTTGGCTCCGCCGCAGCAGAGCCTTTCCAAAATTTAGATTTAGGCCACACCTCTCGGTGAGCCAGACCGAATGTGTACCTCAAATTTGGAACCCGCAGGTTGACGATGTGGGAAAGTCATTCATGCGGAAGGACCACTGCACAATACACTCGCCGTATTTATCAATGTAGAAGGATTTCTTTCATGAATAAATTTATTTTAGAAATATTTAATTAACACACGAGATCAATTCTCATTTCTTGTGTAATTGTTGGCTCCGCCGCAGCAGAGCCTTTCCAAAATTTAGATTTAGGCCACACCTCTCGGTGAGCCAGACCGAATGTGTACCTCAAATTTGGAACCCGCAGGTTGACGATGTGGGAAAGTCATTCATGCGGAAGGACCACTGCACAATACACTCGCCGTATTTATCAATGTAGAAGGATTTCTTTCATGAATAAATTTATTTTAGAAATATTTAATTAACACACGAGATCAATTCTCATTTCTTGTGTAATTGTTGGCTCCGCCGCAGCAGAGCCTTTCCAAAATTTAGATTTAGGCCACACCTCTCGGTGAGCCAGACCGAATGTGTACCTCAAATTTGGAACCCGCAGGTTGACGATGTGGGAAAGTCATTCATGCGGAAGGACCACTGCACAATACACTCGCCGTATTTATCAATGTAGAAGGATTTCTTTCATGAATAAATTTATTTTAGAAATATTTAATTAACACACGAGATCAATTCTCATTTCTTGTGTAATTGTTGGCTCCGCCGCAGCAGAGCCTTTCCAAAATTTAGATTTAGGCCACACCTCTCGGTGAGCCAGACCGAATGTGTACCTCAAATTTGGAACCCGCAGGTTGACGATGTGGGAAAGTCATTCATGCGGAAGGACCACTGCACAATACACTCGCCGTATTTATCAATGTAGAAGGATTTCTTTCATGAATAAATTTATTTTAGAAATATTTAATTAACACACGAGATCAATTCTCATTTCTTGTGTAATTGTTGGCTCCGCCGCAGCAGAGCCTTTCCAAAATTTAGATTTAGGCCACACCTCTCGGTGAGCCAGACCGAATGTGTACCTCAAATTTGGAACCCGCAGGTTGACGATGTGGGAAAGTCATTCATGCGGAAGGACCACTGCACAATACACTCGCCGTATTTATCAATGTAGAAGGATTTCTTTCATGAATAAATTTATTTTAGAAATATTTAATTAACACACGAGATCAATTCTCATTCTTGTGTAATTGTTGGCTCCGCCGCAGCAGAGCCTTTCCAAAATTTAGATTTAGGCCACACCTCTCGGTGAGCCAGACCGAATGTGTACCTCAAATTTGGAACCCGCAGGTTGACGATGTGGGAAAGTCATTCATGCGGAAGGACCACTGCACAATACACTCGCCGTATTTATCAATGTAGAAGGATTTCTTTCATGAATAAATTTATTTTAGAAATATTTAATTAACACACGAGATCAATTCTCATTTCTTGTGTAATTGTTGGCTCCGCCGCAGCAGAGCCTTTCCAAAATTTAGATTTAGGCCACACCTCTCGGTGAGCCAGACCGAATGTGTACCTCAAATTTGGAACCCGCAGGTTGACGATGTGGGAAAGTCATTCATGCGGAAGGACCACTGCACAATACACTCGCCGTATTTATCAATGTAGAAGGATTTCTTTCATGAATAAATTTATTTTAGAAATATTTAATTAACACACGAGATCAATTCTCATTTCTTGTGTAATTGTTGGCTCCGCCGCAGCAGAGCCTTTCCAAAATTTAGATTTAGGCCACACCTCTCGGTGAGCCAGACCGAATGTGTACCTCAAATTTGGAACCCGCAGGTTGACGATGTGGGAAAGTCATTCATGCGGAAGGACCACTGCACAATACACTCGCCGTATTTATCAATGTAGAAGGATTTCTTTCATGAATAAATTTATTTTAGAAATATTTAATTAACACACGAGATCAATTCTCATTTCTTGTGTAATTGTTGGCTCCGCCGCAGCAGAGCCTTTCCAAAATTTAGATTTAGGCCACACCTCTCGGTGAGCCAGACCGAATGTGTACCTCAAATTTGGAACCCGCAGGTTGACGATGTGGGAAAGTCATTCATGCGGAAGGACCACTGCACAATACACTCGCCGTATTTATCAATGTAGAAGGATTTCTTTCATGAATAAATTTATTTTAGAAATATTTAATTAACACACGAGATCAATTCTCATTTCTTGTGTAATTGTTGGCTCCGCCGCAGCAGAGCCTTTCCAAAATTTAGATTTAGGCCACACCTCTCGGTGAGCCAGACCGAATGTGTACCTCAAATTTGGAACCCGCAGGTTGACGATGTGGGAAAGTCATTCATGCGGAAGGACCACTGCACAATACACTCGCCGTATTTATCAATGTAGAAGGATTTCTTTCATGAATAAATTTATTTTAGAAATATTTAATTAACACACGAGATCAATTCTCATTACTTGTGTAATTGTTGGCTCCGCCGCAGCAGAGCCTTTCCAAAATTTAGATTTAGGCCACACCTCTCGGTGAGCCAGACCGAATGTGTACCTCAAATTTGGAACCCGCAGGTTGACGATGTGGGAAAGTCATTCAGGCGGAAGGACCACTGCACAATACACTCGCCGTATTTATCAATGTAGAAGGATTTCTTTCATGAATAAATTTATTTTAGAAATATTTAATTAACACACGAGATCAATTCTCATTTCTTGTGTAATTGTTGGCTCCGCCGCAGCAGAGCCTTTCCAAAATTTAGATTTAGGCCACACCTCTCGGTGAGCCAGACCGAATGTGTACCTCAAATTTGGAACCCGCAGGTTGACGATGTGGGAAAGTCATTCATGCGGAAGGACCACTGCACAATACACTCGCCGTATTTATCAATGTAGAAGGATTTCTTTCATGAATAAATTTATTTTAGAAATATTTAATTAACACACGAGATCAATTCTCATTACTTGTGTAATTGTTGGCTCCGCCGCAGCAGAGCCTTTCCAAAATTTAGATTTAGGCCACACCTCTCGGTGAGCCAGACCGAATGTGTACCTCAAATTTGGAACCCGCAGGTTGACGATGTGGGAAAGTCATTCATGCGGAAGGACCACTGCACAATACACTCGCCGTATTTATCAATGTAGAAGGATTTCTTTCATGAATAAATTTATTTTAGAAATATTTAATTAACAGACGAGATCAATCCTTATTACTTGTGTAATTGTTGGCTCCGCCGCAGCAGAGCCTTTCCAAAATTTAGATTTAGGCCACACCTCTCGGTGAGCCAGACCGAATGTGTACCTCAAATTTGGAACCCGCAGGTTGACGATGTGGGAAAGTCATTCATGCGGAAGGACCACTGCACAATACACTCGCCGTATTTATCAATGTAGAAGGATTTCTTTCATGAATAAATTTATTTTAGAAATATTTAATTAACACACGAGATCAATTCTCATTTCTTGTGTAATTGTTGGCTCCGCCGCAGCAGAGCCTTTCCAAAATTTAGATTTAGGCCACACCTCTCGGTGAGCCAGACCGAATGTGTACCTCAAATTTGGAACCCGCAGGTTGACGATGTGGGAAAGTCATTCATGCGGAAGGACCACTGCACAATACACTCGCCGTATTTATCAATGTAGAAGGATTTCTTTCATGAATAAATTTATTTTAGAAATATTTAATTAACACACGAGATCAATTCTTATTACTTGTGTAATTGTTGGCTCCGCCGCAGCAGAGCCTTTCCAAAATTTAGATTTAGGCCACACCTCTCGGTGAGCCAGACCCGTGCAAATTTGAGGCCCACTTATACATGCCGTATTTATCAAAAAATCATGAATAAATTTATTTTAGAAAATAATGTAATTGTTGGCTCCGCCGCAGCAGAGCCCCAAATTTAGATTTAGGCCACACCCGGTGAGCCAGACCGAATGTGTACCTCAAATTTGGAACCCGCAGGTTGACGATGTGGGAAAGTCATTCATGCGGAAGGACCACTGCACAATACACTCGCCGTATTTATCAATGTAGAAGGATTTCTTTCATGAATAAATTTATTTTAGAAATATTTAATTAACACACGAGATCAATTCTCATTTCTTGTGTAATTGTTGGCTCCGCCGCAGCAGAGCCTTTCCAAAATTTAGATTTAGGCCACACCTCTCGGTGAGCCAGACCGAATGTGTACCTCAAATTTGGAACCCGCAGGTTTGCGATGTGGGAAAGTCATTCATGCGGAAGGACCACTGCACAATACACTCGCCGTATTTATCAATGTAGAAGGATTTCTTTCATGAATAAATTTATTTTAGAAATATTTAATTAACACACGAGATCAATTCTCATTTCTTGTGTAATTGTGGCCGCCGCAGCAGAGCCTTTCCAAAATTTAGATTTAGGCCACACCTCTCGGTGAGCCAGACCGAATGTGTACCTCAAATTTGGAACCCGCAGGTTGACGAGGGAAAGTCATTCATGCGGAAGGACCACTGCACAATACACTCGCCGTATTTATCAATGTAGAAGGATTTCTTTCATGAATAAATTTATTTTAGAAATATTTAATTAACACACGAGATCAATTCTCATTCTTGTGTAATTGTTGGCTCCGCCGCAGCAGAGCCTTTCCAAAATTTAGATTTAGGCCACACCTCTCGGTGAGCCAGACCGAATGTGTACCTCAAATTTGGAACCCGCAGGTTGACGATGTGGAAAGTCATTCATGCGGAAGGACCACTGCACAATACACTCGCCGTATTTATCAATGTAGAAGGATTTCTTTCATGAATAAATTTATTTTAGAAATATTTAATTAACACACGAGATCAATTCTCATTTCTTGTGTAATTGTTGGCTCCGCCGCAGCAGAGCCTTTCCAAAATTTAGATTTAGGCCACACCTCTCGGTGAGCCAGACCGAATGTGTACCTCAAATTTGGAACCCGCAGGTTGACGATGTGGGAAAGTCATTCAGGCGGAAGGACCACTGCACAATACACTCGCCGTATTTATCAATGTAGAAGGATTTCTTTCATGAATAAATTTATTTTAGAAATATTTAATTAACACACGAGATCAATTCTCATTTCTTGTGTAATTGTTGGCTCCGCCGCAGCAGAGCCTTTCCAAAATTTAGATTTAGGCCACACCTCTCGGTGAGCCAGACCGAATGTGTACCTCAAATTTGGAACCCGCAGGTTGACGATGTGGAAAGTCATTCATGCGGAAGGACCACTGCACAATACACTCGCCGTATTTATCAATGTAGAAGGATTTCTTTCATGAATAAATTTATTTTAGAAATATTTAATTAACACACGAGATCAATTCTCATTTCTTGTGTAATTGTTGGCTCCGCCGCAGCAGAGCCTTTCCAAAATTTAGATTTAGGCCACACCTCTCGGTGAGCCAGACCGAATGTGTACCTCAAATTTGGAACCCGCAGGTTGGCGATGTAGGAAAGTCATTCAGGCGGAAGGACCACTGCACAATACACTCGCCGTATTTATCAATGTAGAAGGATTTCTTTCATGAATAAATTTATTTTAGAAATATTTAATTAACACACGAGATCAATTCTCATTTCTTGTGTAATTGTTGGCTCCGCCGCAGCAGAGCCTTTCCAAAATTTAGATTTAGGCCACACCTCTCGGTGAGCCAGACCGAATGTGTACCTCAAATTTGGAACCCGCAGGTTGACGATGTGGAAAGTCATTCAGGCGGAAGGACCACTGCACAATACACTCGCCGTATTTATCAATGTAGAAGGATTTCTTTCATGAATAAATTTATTTTAGAAATATTTAATTAACACACGAGATCAATTCTCATTCTTGTGTAATTGTTGGCTCCGCCGCAGCAGAGCCTTTCCAAAATTTAGATTTAGGCCACACCTCTCGGTGAGCCAGACCGAATGTGTACCTCAAATTTGGAACCCGTAGGTTGACGATGTGGGAAAGTCATTCAGGCGGAAGGACCACTGCACAATACACTCGCCGTATTTATCAATGTAGAAGGATTTCTTTCATGAATAAATTTATTTTAGAAATATTTAATTAACACACGAGATCAATTCTCATTTCTTGTGTAATTGTTGGCTCCGCCGCAGCAGAGCCTTTCCAAAATTTAGATTTAGGCCACACCTCTCGGTGAGCCAGACCGAATGTGTACCTCAAATTTGGAACCCGCAGGTTGACGATGTGGGAAAGTCATTCATGCGGAAGGACCACTGCACAATACACTCGCCGTATTTATCAATGTAGAAGGATTTCTTTCATGAATAAATTTATTTTAGAAATATTTAATTAACACACGAGATCAATTCTCATTTCTTGTGTAATTGTTGGCTCCGCCGCAGCAGAGCCTTTCCAAAATTTAGATTTAGGCCACACCTCTCGGTGAGCCAGACCGAATGTGTACCTCAAATTTGGAACCCGTAGGTTGGCGACGTGGGAAAGTCATTCATGCGGAAGGACCACTGCACAATACACTCGCCGTATTTATCAATGTAGAAGGATTTCTTTCATGAATAAATTTATTTTAGAAATATTTAATTAACACACGAGATCAATTCTCATTTCTTGTGTAATTGTTGGCTCCGCCGCAGCAGAGCCTTTCCAAAATTTAGATTTAGGCCACACCTCTCGGTGAGCCAGACCGAATGTGTACCTCAAATTTGGAACCCGCAGGTTGACGATGTGGGAAAGTCATTCATGCGGAAGGACCACTGCACAATACACTCGCCGTATTTATCAATGTAGAAGGATTTCTTTCATGAATAAATTTATTTTAGAAATATTTAATTAACACACGAGATCAATTCTCATTTCTTGTGTAATTGTTGGCTCCGCCGCAGCAGAGCCTTTCCAAAATTTAGATTTAGGCCACACCTCTCGGTGAGCCAGACCGAATGTGTACCTCAAATTTGGAACCCGCAGGTTGACGATGTGGGAAAGTCATTCATGCGGAAGGACCACTGCACAATACACTCGCCGTATTTATCAATGTAGAAGGATTCTTTCATGAATAAATTTATTTTAGAAATATTTAATTAACACACGAGATCAATTCTCATTCTTGTGTAATTGTTGGCTCCGCCGCAGCAGAGCCTTTCCAAAATTTAGATTTAGGCCACACCTCTCGGTGAGCCAGACCGAATGTGTACCTCAAATTTGGAACCCGCAGGTTGACGATGTGGGAAAGTCATTCATGCGGAAGGACCACTGCACAATACACTCGCCGTATTTATCAATGTAGAAGGATTTCTTTCATGAATAAATTTATTTTAGAAATATTTAATTAACACACGAGATCAATTCTTATTCTTGTGTAATTGTTGGCTCCGCCGCAGCAGAGCCTTTCCAAAATTTAGATTTAGGCCACACCTCTCGGTGAGCCAGACGAATGTGTACCTCAAATTTGGAACCCGCAGGTTGACGATGTGGGAAAGTCATTCAGGCGGAAGGACCACTGCACAATACACTCGCCGTATTTATCAATGTAGAAGGATTTCTTTCATGAATAAATTTATTTTAGAAATATTTAATTAACAGACGAGATCAATTCTCATTACTTGTGTAATTGTTGGCTCCGCCGCAGCAGAGCCTTTCCAAAATTTAGATTTAGGCCACACCTCTCGGTGAGCCAGACCGAATGTGTACCTCAAATTTGGAACCCGTAGGTTGGCGACGTAGGAAAGTCATTCAGGCGGAAGGACCACTGCACAATACACTCGCCGTATTTATCAATGTAGAAGGATTTCTTTCATGAATAAATTTATTTTAGAAATATTTAATTAACACACGAGATCAATTCTCATTCTTGTGTAATTGTTGGCTCCGCCGCAGCAGAGCCTTTCCAAAATTTAGATTTAGGCCACACCTCTCGGTGAGCCAGACCGAATGTGTACCTCAAATTTGGAACCCGCAGGTTGGCGACGTGGGGAAAGTCATTCATGCGGAAGGACCACTGCACAATACACTCGCCGTATTTATCAATGTAGAAGGATTTCTTTCATGAATAAATTTATTTTAGAAATATTTAATTAACACACGAGATCAATTCTCATTTCTTGTGTAATTGTTGGCTCCGCCGCAGCAGAGCCTTTCCAAAATTTAGATTTAGGCCACACCTCTCGGTGAGCCAGACCGAATGTGTACCTCAAATTTGGAACCCGCAGGTTGACGATGTGGGAAAGTCATTCATGCGGAAGGACCACTGCACAATACACTCGCCGTATTTATCAATGTAGAAGGATTTCTTTCATGAATAAATTTATTTTAGAAATATTTAATTAACACACGAGATCAATTCTCATTTCTTGTGTAATTGTTGGCTCCGCCGCAGCAGAGCCTTTCCAAAATTTAGATTTAGGCCACACCTCTCGGTGAGCCAGACCGAATGTGTACCTCAAATTTGGAACCCGTAGGTTGGCGATGTAGGAAAGTCATTCAGGCGGAAGGACCACTGCACAATACACTCGCCGTATTTATCAATGTAGAAGGATTTCTTTCATGAATAAATTTATTTTAGAATATTTAATTAACACACGAGATCAATTCTCATTCTTGTGTAATTGTTGGCTCCGCCGCAGCAGAGCCTTTCCAAAATTTAGATTTAGGCCACACCTCTCGGTGAGCCAGACCGAATGTGTACCTCAAATTTGGAACCCGCAGGTTGACGATGTGGGAAAGTCATTCATGCGGAAGGACCACTGCACAATACACTCGCCGTATTTATCAATGTAGAAGGATTTCTTTCATGAATAAATTTATTTTAGAAATATTTAATTAACACACGAGATCAATTCTCATTCTTGTGTAATTGTTGGCTCCGCCGCAGCAGAGCCTTTCCAAAATTTAGATTTAGGCCACACCTCTCGGTGAGCCAGACCGAATGTGTACCTCAAATTTGGAACCCGCAGGTTGACGATGTGGGAAAGTCATTCATGCGGAAGGACCACTGCACAATACACTCGCCGTATTTATCAATGTAGAAGGATTTCTTTCATGAATAAATTTATTTTAGAAATATTTAATTAACACACGAGATCAATTCTCATTTCTTGTGTAATTGTTGGCTCCGCCGCAGCAGAGCCTTTCCAAAATTTAGATTTAGGCCACACCTCTCGGTGAGCCAGACCGAATGTGTACCTCAAATTTGGAACCCGCAGGTTGACGATGTGGGAAAGTCATTCATGCGGAAGGACCACTGCACAATACACTCGCCGTATTTATCAATGTAGAAGGATTTCTTTCATGAATAAATTTATTTTAGAAATATTTAATTAACAACACGAGATCAATCCTTATTTCTTGTGTAATTGTTGGCTCCGCCGCAGCAGAGCCTTTCCAAAATTTAGATTTAGGCCACACCTCTCGGTGAGCCAGACCGAATGTGTACCTCAAATTTGGAACCCGCAGGTTGACGATGTGGGAAAGTCATTCAGGCGGAAGGACCACTGCACAATACACTCGCCGTATTTATCAATGTAGAAGGATTTCTTTCATGAATAAATTTATTTTAGAAATATTTAATTAACACACGAGATCAATTTCATACTTGTGTAATTGTTGGCTCCGCCGCAGCAGAGCCTTTCCAAAATTTAGATTTAGGCCACACCTCTCGGTGAGCCAGACCGAATGTGTACCTCAAATTTGGAACCCGCAGGTTGACGATGTGGGAAAGTCATTCATGCGGAAGGACCACTGCACAATACACTCGCCGTATTTATCAATGTAGAAGGATTTCTTTCATGAATAAATTTATTTTAGAAATATTTAATTAACAGACGAGATCAATCCTTATTACTTGTGTAATTGTTGGCTCCGCCGCAGCAGAGCCTTTCCAAAATTTAGATTTAGGCCACACCTCTCGGTGAGCCAGACCGAATGTGTACCTCAAATTGGAACCCGTAGGGCGACGATGTAGGAAAGTCATTCAGGCGGAAGGACCACTGCACAATACACTCGCCGTATTTATCAATGTAGAAGGATTTCTTTCATGAATAAATTTATTTTAGAAATATTTAATTAACACACGAGATCAATTCTCATTTCTTGTGTAATTGTTGGCTCCGCCGCAGCAGAGCCTTTCCAAAATTTAGATTTAGGCCACACCTCTCGGTGAGCCAGACCGAATGTGTACCTCAAAATTGGAACCCGCAGGTTGACGATGTGGGAAAGTCATTCATGCGGAAGGACCACTGCACAATACACTCGCCGTATATTATCAATGTAGAAGGATTTCTTTCATGAATAAATTTATTTTAGAAATATTTAATTAACAGACGAGATCAATCCTATTCTTGTGTAATTGTTGGCTCCGCCGCAGCAGAGCCTTTCCAAAATTTAGATTTAGGCCACACCTCTCGGTGAGCCAGACCGAATGTGTACCTCAAATTTGGAACCCGCAGGTTGACGATGTGGGAAAGTCATTCATGCGGAAGGACCACTGCACAATACACTCGCCGTATTTATCAATGTAGAAGGATTTCTTTCATGAATAAATTTATTTTAGAAATATTTAATTAACACACGAGATCATTTCATCACTTGTGTAATTGTTGGCTCCGCCGCAGCAGAGCCTTTCCAAAATTTAGATTTAGGCCACACCTCTCGGTGAGCCAGACCGAATGTGTACCTCAAATTTGGAACCCGCAGGTTGACGATGTGGGAAAGTCATTCATGCGGAAGGACCACTGCACAATACACTCGCCGTATTTATCAATGTAGAAGGATTTCTTTCATGAATAAATTTATTTTAGAAATATTTAATTAACAGACGAGATCAATTCTATTACTTGTGTAATTGTTGGCTCCGCCGCAGCAGAGCCTTTCCAAAATTTAGATTTAGGCCACACCTCTCGGTGAGCCAGACCGAATGTGTACCTCAAATTTGGAACCCGTAGGTTGGCGACGAGGAAAGTCATTCAGGCGGAAGGACCACTGCACAATACACTCGCCGTATTTATCAATGTAGAAGGATTTCTTTCATGAATAAATTTATTTTAGAAATATTTAATTAACACACGAGATCAATTCTCATTCTTGTGTAATTGTTGGCTCCGCCGCAGCAGAGCCTTTCCAAAATTTAGATTTAGGCCACACCTCTCGGTGAGCCAGACCGAATGTGTACCTCAAATTTGGAACCCGCAGGTTGACGATGTGGGAAAGTCATTCATGCGGAAGGACCACTGCACAATACACTCGCCGTATTTATCAATGTAGAAGGATTTCTTTCATGAATAAATTTATTTTAGAAATATTTAATTAACACACGAGATCAATTCTCATTTCTTGTGTAATTGTTGGCTCCGCCGCAGCAGAGCCTTTCCAAAATTTAGATTTAGGCCACACTCTCGGTGAGCCAGACCGAATGTGTACCTCAAATTTGGAACCCGTAGGTTGGCGATGTGGGAAAGTCATTCAGGCGGAAGGACCACTGCACAATACACTCGCCGTATTTATCATATGTAGAAGGATTTCTTTCATGAATAAATTTATTTTAGAAATATTTAATTAACACACGAGATCAATTCTCATTACTTGTGTAATTGTTGGCTCCGCCGCAGCAGAGCCTTTCCAAAATTTAGATTTAGGCCACACCTCTCGGTGAGCCAGACCGAATGTGTACCTCAAATTTGGAACCCGTAGGTTGGACGATGTGGGAAAGTCATTCAGGCGGAAGGACCACTGCACACAATACACTCGCCGTATTTATCAATGTAGAAGGATTTCTTTCATGAATAAATTTATTTTAGAAATATTTAATTAACACACGAGATCAATTCTCATTCTTGTGTAATTGTTGGCTCCGCCGCAGCAGAGCCTTTCCAAAATTTAGATTTAGGCCACACCTCTCGGTGAGCCAGACCGAATGTGTACCTCAAATTTGGAACCCGTAGGTTGGCGATGTAGGAAAGTCATTCAGGCGGAAGGACCACTGCACAATACACTCGCCGTATTTATCAATGTAGAAGGATTTCTTTCATGAATAAATTTATTTTAGAAATATTTAATTAACACACGAGATCAATTCTCATTTCTTGTGTAATTGTTGGCTCCGCCGCAGCAGAGCCTTTCCAAAATTTAGATTTAGGCCACACCTCTCGGTGAGCCAGACCGAATGTGTACCTCAAATTTGGAACCCGCAGGTTGACGATGTGGGAAAGTCATTCATGCGGAAGGACCACTGCACAATACACTCGCCGTATTTATCAATGTAGAAGGATTTCTTTCATGAATAAATTTATTTTAGAAATATTTAATTAACACACGAGATCAATTCTCATTTCTTGTGTAATTGTTGGCTCCGCCGCAGCAGAGCCTTTCCAAAATTTAGATTTAGGCCACACCTCTCGGTGAGCCAGACCGAATGTGTACCTCAAATTTGGAACCCGCAGGTTGACGATGTAGGAAAGTCATTCAGGCGGAAGGACCACTGCACAATACACTCGCCGTATTTATCAATGTAGAAGGATTTCTTTCATGAATAAATTTATTTTAGAAATATTTAATTAACACACGAGATCAATTCTCATTTCTTGTGTAATTGTTGGCTCCGCCGCAGCAGAGCCTTTCCAAAATTTAGATTTAGGCCACACCTCTCGGTGAGCCAGACCGAATGTGTACCTCAAATTTGGAACCCGCAGGTTGACGATGTGGGAAAGTCATTCATGCGGAAGGACCACTGCACAATACACTCGCCGTATTTATCAATGTAGAAGGATTTCTTTCATGAATAAATTTATTTTAGAAATATTTAATTAACACACGAGATCAATTCTCATTTCTTGTGTAATTGTTGGCTCCGCCGCAGCAGAGCCTTTCCAAAATTTAGATTTAGGCCACACCTCTCGGTGAGCCAGACCGAATGTGTACCTCAAATTTGGAACCCGCAGGTTGACGATGTGGAAAGTCATTCATGCGGAAGGACCACTGCACAATACACTCGCCGTATTTATCAATGTAGAAGGATTTCTTTCATGAATAAATTTATTTTAGAAATATTTAATTAACACACGAGATCAATTTCATTCTTGTGTAATTGTTGGCTCCGCCGCAGCAGAGCCTTTCCAAAATTTAGATTTAGGCCACACCTCTCGGTGAGCCAGACCGAATGTGTACCTCAAATTTGGAACCCGCAGGTTGACGATGTGGGAAAGTCATTCATGCGGAAGGACCACTGCACAATACACTCGCCGTATTTATCAATGTAGAAGGATTTCTTTCATGAATAAATTTATTTTAGAAATATTTAATTAACACACGAGATCAATCTTATTTCTTGTGTAATTGTTGGCTCCGCCGCAGCAGAGCCTTTCCAAAATTTAGATTTAGGCCACACCTCTCGGTGAGCCAGACCGAATGTGTACCTCAAATTTGGAACCCGCAGGTTGACGATGTGGGAAAGTCATTCAGGCGGAAGGACCACTGCACAATACACTCGCCGTATTATCAATGTAGAAGGATTTATTTCATGAATAAATTTATTTTAGAAATATTTAATTAACACACGAGATCAATTCTTATTACTTGTGTAATTGTTGGCTCCGCCGCAGCAGAGCCTTTCCAAAATTTAGATTTAGGCCACACCTCTCGGTGAGCCAGACCGAATGTGTACCTCAAATTTGGAACCCGCAGGTTGACGATGTGGAAAGTCATTCATGCGGAAGGACCACTGCACAATACACTCGCCGTATTTATCAATGTAGAAGGATTTCTTTCATGAATAAATTTATTTTAGAAATATTTAATTAACAGACGAGATCAATCCTTATTACTTGTGTAATTGTTGGCTCCGCCGCAGCAGAGCCTTTCCAAAATTTAGATTTAGGCCACACCTCTCGGTGAGCCAGACCGAATGTGTACCTCAAATTTGGAACCCGCAGGTTGGACGATGTAGGAAAGTCATTCAGGCGGAAGGACCACTGCACAATACACTCGCCGTATTTATCAATGTAGAAGGATTTCTTTCATGAATAAATTTATTTTAGAAATATTTAATTAACACACGAGATCAATCTCATTTCTTGTGTAATTGTTGGCTCCGCCGCAGCAGAGCCTTTCCAAAATTTAGATTTAGGCCACACCTCTCGGTGAGCCAGACCGAATGTGTACCTCAAATTTGGAACCCGCAGGTTGACGATGTGGGAAAGTCATTCATGCGGAAGGACCACTGCACAATACACTCGCCGTATTTATCAATGTAGAAGGATTTCTTTCATGAATAAATTTATTTTAGAAATATTTAATTAACACACGAGATCAATCCTTATTACTTGTGTAATTGTTGGCTCCGCCGCAGCAGAGCCTTTCCAAAATTTAGATTTAGGCCACACCTCTCGGTGAGCCAGACCGAATGTGTACCTCAAATTTGGACCCGCAGGTTGACGATGTGGGAAAGTCATTCAGGCGGAAGGACCACTGCACAATA
Organism: Allodiplogaster sudhausi; assembly: GCA_945643635.1. Lineage (NCBI taxonomy): Eukaryota > Metazoa > Nematoda > Chromadorea > Rhabditida > Diplogasteridae > Allodiplogaster > Allodiplogaster sudhausi. Next base: position 15,128 of record CALZFC010000165.1, on the reverse strand, counting down.
CACTCGCCGTATTTATCAATGTAGAAGGATTTCTTTCATGAATAAATTTATTTTAGAAATATTTAATTAACACACGAGATCAATTCTCATTCTTGTGTAATTGTTGGCTCCGCCGCAGCAGAGCCTTTCCAAAATTTAGATTTAGGCCACACCTCTCGGTGAGCCAGACCGAATGTGTACCTCAAATTTGGAACCCGCAGGTTGACGATGTGGGAAAGTCATTCAGGCGGAAGGACCACTGCACAATACACTCGCCGTATTTATCAATGTAGAAGGATTTCTTTCATGAATAAATTATTTTAGAAATATTTAATTAACACACGAGATCAATTCTCATTTCTTGTGTAATTGTTGGCTCCGCCGCAGCAGAGCCTTTCCAAAATTTAGATTTAGGCCACACCTCTCGGTGAGCCAGACCGAATGTGTACCTCAAATTTGGAACCCGCAGGTTGACGATGTGGGAAAGTCATTCAGGCGGAAGGACCACTGCACAATACACTCGCCGTATTTATCAATGTAGAAGGATTCTTTCATGAATAAATTTATTTTAGAAATATTTAATTAACAGACGAGATCAAATCTTATTACTTGTGTAATTGTTGGCTCCGCCGCAGCAGAGCCTTTCCAAAATTTAGATTTAGGCCACACCTCTCGGTGAGCCAGACCGAATGTGTACCTCAAATTTGGAACCCGCAGGTTGACGATGTGGGAAAGTCATTCATGCGGAAGGACCACTGCACAATACACTCGCCGTATTTATCAATGTAGAAGGATTTCTTTCATGAATAAATTTATTTTAGAAATATTTAATTAACAGACGAGATCAATCTTATTACTTGTGTAATTGTTGGCTCCGCCGCAGCAGAGCCTTTCCAAAATTTAGATTTAGGCCACACCTCTCGGTGAGCCAGACCGAATGTGTACCTCAAATTTGGAACCCGCAGGTTGACGATGTAGGAAAGTCATTCAGGCGGAAGGACCACTGCACAATACACTCGCCGTATTTATCAATGTAGAAGGATTTCTTTCATGAATAAATTTATTTTAGAAATATTTAATTAACACACGAGATCAATTCTCATTCTTGTGTAATTGTTGGCTCCGCCGCAGCAGAGCCTTTCCAAAATTTAGATTTAGGCCACACCTCTCGGTGAGCCAGACCGAATGTGTACCTCAAATTTGGAACCCGCAGGTTGACGATGTGGGAAAGTCATTCATGCGGAAGGACCACTGCACAATACACTCGCCGTATTTATCAATGTAGAAGGATTTCTTTCATGAATAAATTTATTTTAGAAATATTTAATTAACACACGAGATCAATCCTTTTCTTGTGTAATTGTTGGCTCCGCCGCAGCAGAGCCTTTCCAAAATTTAGATTTAGGCCACACCTCTCGGTGAGCCAGACCGAATGTACCTCAAATTTGGAACCCGTAGGTTGGCGACGTAGGAAAGTCATTCAGGCGGAAGGACCACTGCACAATACACTCGCCGTATTTATCAATGTAGAAGGATTTCTTTCATGAATAAATTTATTTTAGAAATATTTAATTAACACACGAGATCAATTCTCATTCTTGTGTAATTGTTGGCTCCGCCGCAGCAGAGCCTTTCCAAAATTTAGATTTAGGCCACACCTCTCGGTGAGCCAGACCGAATGTGTACCTCAAATTTGGAACCCGCAGGTTGACGATGTGGGAAAGTCATTCATGCGGAAGGACCACTGCACAATACACTCGCCGTATTTATCAATGTAGAAGGATTTCTTTCATGAATAAATTTATTTTAGAAATATTTAATTAACACACGAGATCAATTCTCATTTCTTGTGTAATTGTTGGCTCCGCCGCAGCAGAGCCTTTCCAAAATTTAGATTTAGGCCACACCTCTCGGTGAGCCAGACCGAATGTGTACCTCAAATTTGGAACCCGCAGGTTGACGATGTGGAAAGTCATTCATGCGGAAGGACCACTGCACAATACACTCGCCGTATTTATCAATGTAGAAGGATTTCTTTCATGAATAAATTTATTTTAGAAATATTTAATTAACACACGAGATCAATCCTTATTACTTGTGTAATTGTTGGCTCCGCCGCAGCAGAGCCTTTCCAAAATTTAGATTTAGGCCACACCTCTCGGTGAGCCAGACCGAATGTGTACCTCAAATTTGGAACCCGCAGGTTGACGATGTGGGAAAGTCATTCAGGCGGAAGGACCACTGCACAATACACTCGCCGTATTTATCAATGTAGAAGGATTTCTTTCATGAATAAATTTATTTTAGAAATATTTAATTAACACACGAGATCAATTCTCATTTCTTGTGTAATTGTTGGCTCCGCCGCAGCAGAGCCTTTCCAAAATTTAGATTTAGGCCACACCTCTCGGTGAGCCAGACCGAATGTGTACCTCAAATTTGGAACCCGCAGGTTGACGATGTGGAAAGTCATTCAGGCGGAAGGACCACTGCACAATACACTCGCCGTATTTATCAATGTAGAAGGATTTCTTTCATGAATAAATTTATTTTAGAAATATTTAATTAACACACGAGATCAATTCTCATTTCTTGTGTAATTGTTGGCTCCGCCGCAGCAGAGCCTTTCCAAAATTTAGATTTAGGCCACACCTCTCGGTGAGCCAGACCGAATGTGTACCTCAAATTTGGAACCCGCAGGTTGACGATGTGGGAAAGTCATTCATGCGGAAGGACCACTGCACAATACACTCGCCGTATTTATCAATGTAGAAGGATTTCTTTCATGAATAAATTTATTTTAGAAATATTTAATTAACAGACGAGATCAATCCTTATTACTTGTGAATTGTTGGCTCCGCCGCAGCAGAGCCTTTCCAAAATTTAGATTTAGGCCACACCTCTCGGTGAGCCAGACCGAATGTGTACCTCAAATTTGGAACCCGTAGGTTGCGATGTAGGAAAGTCATTCATGCGGAAGGACCACTGCACAATACACTCGCCGTATTTATCAATGTAGAAGGATTTCTTTCATGAATAAATTTATTTTAGAAATATTTAATTAACACACGAGATCAATCTTATTCTTGTGGAATTGTTGGCTCCGCCGCAGCAGAGCCTTTCCAAAATTTAGATTTAGGCCACACCTCTCGGTGAGCCAGACCGAATGTGTACCTCAAATTTGGAACCCGTAGGTTGGCGATGTAGGAAAGTCATTCAGGCGGAAGGACCACTGCACAATACACTCGCCGTATTTATCAATGTAGAAGGATTTCTTTCATGAATAAATTATTTTAGAAATATTAATTAACACACGAGATCAATTCTCAATTCTTGTGTAATTGTTGGCTCCGCCGCAGCAGAGCCTTTCCAAAATTTAGATTTAGGCCACACCTCTCGGTGAGCCAGACCGAATGTGTACCTCAAATTTGGAACCCGCAGGTTGACGATGTGGGAAAGTCATTCATGCGGAAGGACCACTGCACAATACACTCGCCGTATTTATCAATGTAGAAGGATTTCTTTCATGAATAAATTTATTTTAGAAATATTTAATTAACACACGAGATCAATTCTCATTTCTTGTGTAATTGTTGGCTCCGCCGCAGCAGAGCCTTTCCAAAATTTAGATTTAGGCCACACCTCTCGGTGAGCCAGACCGAATGTGTACCTCAAATTTGGAACCCGCAGGTTGACGATGTGGGAAGTCATTCATGCGGAAGGACCACTGCACAATACACTCGCCGTATTTATCAATGTAGAAGGATTTCTTTCATGAATAAATTTATTTTAGAAATATTTAATTAACACACGAGATCAATTCTCATTTCTTGTGTAATTGTTGGCTCCGCCGCAGCAGAGCCTTTCCAAAATTTAGATTTAGGCCACACCTCTCGGTGAGCCAGACCGAATGTGTACCTCAAATTTGGAACCCGCAGGTTGACGATGTGGGAAAGTCATTCATGCGGAAGGACCACTGCACAATACACTCGCCGTATTTATCAATGTAGAAGGATTTCTTTCATGAATAAATTTATTTTAGAAATATTTAATTAACACACGAGATCAATCCTTATTACTTGTGTAATTGTTGGCTCCGCCGCAGCAGAGCCTTTCCAAAATTTAGATTTAGGCCACACCTCTCGGTGAGCCAGACCGAATGTGTACCTCAAATTTGGAACCCGTAGGTTGACGATGTGGGAAAGTCATTCATGCGGAAGGACCACTGCACAATACACTCGCCGTATTTATCAATGTAGAAGGATTTTTTCATGAATAAATTTATTTTAGAAATATTAATTAACACACGAGATCAATTCTCATTTCTTGTGTAATTGTTGGCTCCGCCGCAGCAGAGCCTTTCCAAAATTTAGATTTAGGCCACACCTCTCGGTGAGCCAGACCGAATGTGTACCTCAAATTTGGAACCCGCAGGTTGACGATGTGGAAAGTCATTCATGCGGAAGGACCACTGCACAATACACTCGCCGTATTTATCAATGTAGAAGGATTTCTTTCATGAATAAATTTATTTTAGAAATATTTAATTAACAGACGAGATCAATCCTTATTACTTGTGTAATTGTTGGCTCCGCCGCAGCAGAGCCTTTCCAAAATTTAGATTTAGCCCACACCTCTCGGTGAGCCAGACCGAATGTGTACCTCAAATTTGGAACCCGCAGGTTGACGATGTGGGAAGTCATTCATGCGGAAGGACCACTGCACAATACACTCGCCGTATTTATCAATGTAGAAGGATTTCTTTCATGAATAAATTTATTTTAGAAATATTTAATTAACACACGAGATCAATCCTTATACTTGTGTAATTGTTGGCTCCGCCGCAGCAGAGCCTTTCCAAAATTTAGATTTAGGCCACACCTCTCGGTGAGCCAGACCGAATGTGTACCTCAAATTTGGAACCCGCAGGTTGACGATGTGGGAAAGTCATTCATGCGGAAGGACCACTGCACAATACACTCGCCGTATTTATCAATGTAGAAGGATTTCTTTCATGAATAAATTTATTTTAGAAATATTTAATTAACACACGAGATCAATTCTATCTTGTGTAATTGTTGGCTCCGCCGCAGCAGAGCCTTTCCAAAATTTAGATTTAGGCCACACCTCTCGGTGAGCCAGACCGAATGTGTACCTCAAATTTGGAACCCGCAGGTTGACGATGGGGAAAGTCATTCATGCGGAAGGACCACTGCACAATACACTCGCCGTATTTATCAATGTAGAAGGATTTCTTTCATGAATAAATTTATTTTAGAAATATTTAATTAACACACGAGATCAATTCTCATTTCTTGTGTAATTGTTGGCTCCGCCGCAGCAGAGCCTTTCCAAAATTTAGATTTAGGCCACACCTCTCGGTGAGCCAGACCGAATGTGTACCTCAAATTTGGAACCCGTAGGTTGCGATGTGGGAAAGTCATTCATGCGGAAGGACCACTGCACAATACACTCGCCGTATTTATCAATGTAGAAGGATTTCTTTCATGAATAAATTTATTTTAGAAATATTTAATTAACACACGAGATCAATTCTCATTTCTTGTGTAATTGTTGGCTCCGCCGCAGCAGAGCCTTTCCAAAATTTAGATTTAGGCCACACCTCTCGGTGAGCCAGACCGAATGTGTACCTCAAATTTGGAACCCGCAGGTTGACGATGTGGGAAAGTCATTCATGCGGAAGGACCACTGCACAATACACTCGCCGTATTTATCAATGTAGAAGGATTTCTTTCATGAATAAATTTATTTTAGAAATATTTAATTAAACACGAGATCAATTCTCATTCTTGTGTAATTGTTGGCTCCGCCGCAGCAGAGCCTTTCCAAAATTTAGATTTAGGCCACACCTCTCGGTGAGCCAGACCGAATGTGTACCTCAAATTTGGAACCCGCAGGTTGACGATGTGGAAAGTCATTCATGCGGAAGGACCACTGCACAATACACTCGCCGTATTTATCAATGTAGAAGGATTTTTTCATGAATAAATTTATTTTAGAAATATTTAATAAACACGAGATCAATCTTATTACTTGTGTAATTGTTGGCTCCGCCGCAGCAGAGCCTTTCCAAAATTTAGATTTAGGCCACACCTCTCGGTGAGCCAGACCGAATGTGTACCTCAAATTGGAACCCGCAGGTTGACGATGTGGGAAAGTCATTCATGCGGAAGGACCACTGCACAATACACTCGCCGTATTTATCAATGTAGAAGGATTTCTTTCATGAATAAATTTATTTTAGAAATATTTAATTAACACACGAGATCAATTCTCATTCTTGTGTAATTGTTGGCTCCGCGCGCAGCAGAGCCTTTCCAAAATTTAGATTTAGGCCACACCTCTCGGTGAGCCAGACCGAATGTGTACCTCAAATTTGGAACCCGCAGGTTGACGATGTGGGAAAGTCATTCATGCGGAAGGACCACTGCACAATACACTCGCCGTATTTATCAATGTAGAAGGATTTCTTTCATGAATAAATTTATTTTAGAAATATTTAATTAACACACGAGATCAATTCTCATTCTTGTGTAATTGTTGGCTCCGCCGCAGCAGAGCCTTTCCAAAATTTAGATTTAGGCCACACCTCTCGGTGAGCCAGACCGAATGTGTACCTCAAATTTGGAACCCGCAGGTTGACGATGTGGGAAAGTCATTCATGCGGAAGGACCACTGCACAATACACTCGCCGTATTTATCAATGTAGAAGGATTTCTTTCATGAATAAATTTATTTTAGAAATATTTAATTAACAGACGAGATCAATCCTTATTACTTGTGGAATTGTTGGCTCCGCCGCAGCAGAGCCTTTCCAAAATTTAGATTTAGGCCACACCTCTCGGTGAGCCAGACCGAATGTGTACCTCAAATTTGGAACCCGCAGGTTGACGATGTGGGAAAGTCATTCATGCGGAAGGACCACTGCACAATACACTCGCCGTATTTATCAATGTAGAAGGATTTATTTCATGAATAAATTTATTTTAGAAATATTTAATTAACACACGAGATCAATTCTCATTTCTTGTGTAATTGTTGCTCCGCCGCAGCAGAGCCTTTCCAAAATTTAGATTTAGGCCACACCTCTCGGTGAGCCAGACCGAATGTGTACCTCAAATTTGGAACCCGCAGGTTGACGATGTGGGAAAGTCATTCATGCGGAAGGACCACTGCACAATACACTCGCCGTATTTATCAATGTAGAAGGATTTCTTTCATGAATAAATTTATTTTAGAAATATTTAATTAACAGACGAGATCAATTCTTATTTACTTGTGTAATTGTTGGCTCCGCCGCAGCAGAGCCTTTCCAAAATTTAGATTTAGGCCACACCTCTCGGTGAGCCAGACCGAATGTGTACCTCAAATTGGAACCCGTAGGTTGGCGATGTAGGAAAGTCATTCAGGCGGAAGGACCACTGCACAATACACTCGCCGTATTTATCAATGTAGAAGGATTTCTTTCATGAATAAATTATTTTAGAAATATTTAATTAACACACGAGATCAATTCTTATTCTTGTGTAATTGTTGGCTCCGCCGCAGCAGAGCCTTTCCAAAATTTAGATTTAGGCCACACCTCTCGGTGAGCCAGACCGAATGTGTACCTCAAATTTGGAACCCGCAGGTTGACGATGTGGGAAAGTCATTCAGCGGAAGGACCACTGCACAATACACTCGCCGTATTTATCAATGTAGAAGGATTTCTTTCATGAATAAATTTATTTTAGAAATATTTAATTAACAGACGAGATCAATCCTTATTCTTGTGTAATTGTTGGCTCCGCCGCAGCAGAGCCTTTCCCAAATTTAGATTTAGGCCACACCTCTCGGTGAGCCAGACCGAATGTGTACCTCAAATTTGGAACCCGCAGGTTGACGATGTGGAAAGTCATTCATGCGGAAGGACCACTGCACAATACACTCGCCGTATTTATCAATGTAGAAGGATTTCTTTCATGAATAAATTATTTTAGAAATATTTAATTAACACACGAGATCAATTCTCATTTCTTGTGTAATTGTTGGCTCCGCCGCAGCAGAGCCTTTCCAAAATTTAGATTTAGGCCACACCTCTCGGTGAGCCAGACCGAATGTGTACCTCAAATTTGGAACCCGTAGGTTGACGAGTGGGAAAGTCATTCATGCGGAAGGACCACTGCACAATACACTCGCCGTATTTATCAATGTAGAAGGATTTCTTTCATGAATAAATTTATTTTAGAAATATTTAATTAACACACGAGATCAATCCTTATTACTTGTGTAATTGTTGGCTCCGCCGCAGCAGAGCCTTTCCAAAATTTAGATTTAGGCCACACCTCTCGGTGAGCCAGACCGAATGTGTACCTCAAATTTGGAACCCGTAGGTTGGCGACGTAGGAAAGTCATTCAGGCGGAAGGACCACTGCACAATACACTCGCCGTATTTATCAATGTAGAAGGATTTCTTTCATGAATAAATTTATTTTAGAAATATTTAATTAACAGACGAGATCAATCCTTATTACTTGTGTAATTGTTGGCTCCGCCGCAGCAGAGCCTTTCCAAAATTTAGATTTAGGCCACACTCTCGGTGAGCCAGACCGAATGTGTACCTCAAATTTGGAACCCGCAGGTTGACGATGTGGGAAAGTCATTCAGGCGGAAGGACCACTGCACAATACACTCGCCGTATTATCAATGTAGAAGGATTTATTTCATGAATAAATTTATTTTAGAAAATTTTTAATAACACACGAGATCATTCTATTACTTGTGTAATTGTTGGCTCCGCCGCAGCAGAGCCTTTCCAAAATTTAGATTTAGGCCACACCTCTCGGTGAGCCAGACCGAATGTGTACCTCAAATTTGGAACCCGCAGGTTGACGATGGGAAAGTCATTCAGGCGGAAGGACCACTGCACAATACACTCGCCGTATTTATCAATGTAGAAGGATTTCTTTCATGAATAAATTTATTTTAGAAATATTTAATTAACAGACGAGATCAATCCTCATCTTGTGTAATTGTTGGCTCCGCCGCAGCAGAGCCTTTCCAAAATTTAGATTTAGGCCACACCTCGGTGAGCCAGACCGAATGTGTACCTCAAATTTGGAACCCGTAGGTTGGCGACGTGGAAAGTCATTCAGGCGGAAGGACCACTGCACCTACACTCGCCGTATTTATCAATGTAGAAGGATTTCTTTCATGAATAAATTTATTTTAGAAATATTTAATTAACACACGAGATCAATTCTCATTTCTTGTGTAATTGTTGGCTCCGCCGCAGCAGAGCCTTTCCAAAATTTAGATTTAGGCCACACCTCTCGGTGAGCCAGACCGAATGTGTACCTCAAATTTGGAACCCGCAGGTTGGCGACGTAGGAAAGTCATTCAGGCGGAAGGACCACTGCACCTACACTCGCCGTATTTATCAATGTAGAAGGATTTCTTTCATGAATAAATTATTTTAGAAATATTTAATTAACACACGAGATCAATTCTCATTACTTGTGTAATTGTTGGCTCCGCCGCAGCAGAGCCTTTCCAAAATTTAGATTTAGGCCACACCTCTCGGTGAGCCAGACCGAATGTGTACCTCAAATTTGGAACCCGCAGGTTGACGAGTGGGAAAGTCATTCAGGCGGAAGGACCACTGCACAATACACTCGCCGTATTTATCAATGTAGAAGGATTTTTCATGAATAAATTTATTTTAGAAATATTTAATTAACACACGAGATCAATTCTTATTCTTGTGTAATTGTTGGCTCCGCCGCAGCAGAGCCTTTCCAAAATTTAGATTTAGGCCACACCTCTCGGTGAGCCAGACCGAATGTGTACCTCAAATTTGGAACCCGCAGGTTGACGATGTGGGAAAGTCATTCATGCGGAAGGACCACTGCACAATACACTCGCCGTATTTATCAATGTAGAAGGATTTTCTTTCATGAATAAATTTATTTTAGAAATATTTAATTAACAGACGAGATCAATCCTTATTACTTGTGTAATTGTTGGCTCCGCCGCAGCAGAGCCTTTCCAAAATTTAGATTTAGGCACACCTCTCGGTGAGCCAGACCGAATGTGTACCTCAAATTTGGAACCCGTAGGTTGGCGACGTAGGAAAGTCATTCAGGCGGAAGGACCACTGCACAATACACTCGCCGTATTTATCAATGTAGAAGGATTTCTTTCATGAATAAATTTATTTTAGAAATATTTAATTACACACGAGATCAATTCTCATTTCTTGTGTAATTGTTGGCTCCGCCGCAGCAGAGCCTTTCCAAAATTTAGATTTAGGCCACACCTCTCGGTGAGCCAGACCGAATGTGTACCTCAAATTTGGAACCCGTAGGTTGGCGACGTAGGAAAGTCATTCAGGCGGAAGGACCACTGCACAATACACTCGCCGTATTTATCAATGTAGAAGGATTTCTTTCATGAATAAATTTATTTTAGAAATATTTAATTAACACACGAGATCAATCCTTATTCTTGTGTAATTGTTGGCTCCGCCGCAGCAGAGCCTTTCCAAAATTTAGATTTAGGCCACACCTCTCGGTGAGCCAGACCGAATGTGTACCTCAAATTTGGAACCCGCAGGTTGACGATGTGGGAAAGTCATTCATGCGGAAGGACCACTGCACAATACACTCGCCGTATTTATCAATGTAGAAGGATTTCTTTCATGAATAAATTATTTTAGAAATATTTAATTAACAGACGAGATCAATTCCTATTACTTGTGTAATTGTTGGCTCCGCCGCAGCAGAGCCTTTCCAAAATTTAGATTTAGGCCACACCTCTCGGTGAGCCAGACCGAATGTGTACCTCAAATTTGGAACCCGCAGGTTGGACGTGGGAAAGTCATTCATGCGGAAGGACCACTGCACAATACACTCGCCGTATTTATCAATGTAGAAGGATTTCTTTCATGAATAAATTTATTTTAGAAATATTTAATTAACACACGAGATCAATTCTCATTTCTTGTGTAATTGTTGGCTCCGCCGCAGCAGAGCCTTTCCAAAATTTAGATTTAGGCCACACCTCTCGGTGAGCCAGACCGAATGTGTACCTCAAATTTGGAACCCGCAGGTTGACGATGTGGGAAAGTCATTCATGCGGAAGGACCACTGCACAATACACTCGCCGTATTTATCAATGTAGAAGGATTTCTTTCATGAATAAATTTATTTTAGAAATATTTAATTAACACACGAGATCAATTCTCATTCTTGTGTAATTGTTGGCTCCGCCGCAGCAGAGCCTTTCCAAAATTTAGATTTAGGCCACACCTCTCGGTGAGCCAGACCGAATGTGTACCTCAAATTTGGAACCCGTAGGTTGGCGACGTAGGAAAGTCATTCAGGCGGAAGGACCACTGCACAATACACTCGCCGTATTTATCAATGTAGAAGGATTTCTTTCATGAATAAATTTATTTTAGAAATATTTAATTAACACACGAGATCAATTCTCATTTCTTGTGTAATTGTTGGCTCCGCCGCAGCAGAGCCTTTCCAAAATTTAGATTTAGGCCACACCTCTCGGTGAGCCAGACCGAATGTGTACCTCAAATTTGGAACCCGTAGGTTGGCGACGTAGGAAAGTCATTCAGCGGAAGGACCACTGCACAATACACTCGCCGTATTTATCAATGTAGAAGGATTTCTTTCATGAATAAATTTATTTTAGAAATATTAATTAACACACGAGATCAATCCTTATTCTTGTGTAATTGTTGGCTCCGCCGCAGCAGAGCCTTTCCAAAATTTAGATTTAGGCCACACCTCTCGGTGAGCCAGACCGAATGTGTACCTCAAATTTGGAACCCGCAGGTTGACGATGTGGAAAGTCATTCATGCGGAAGGACCACTGCACAATACACTCGCCGTATTTATCAATGTAGAAGGATTTATTTCATGAATAAATTTATTTTAGAAATATTTAATTAACACACGAGATCAATCTTATTTCTTGTGTAATTGTTGGCTCCGCCGCAGCAGAGCCTTCCAAAATTTAGATTTAGGCCACACCTCGGTGAGCCAGACCGAATGTGTACCTCAAATTTGGAACCCGCAGGTTGGACGATGTAGGAAAGTCATTCATGCGGAAGGACCACTGCACAATACACTCGCCGTATTTATCAATGTAGAAGGATTTCTTTCATGAATAAATTTATTTTAGAAATATTTAATTAACACACGAGATCAATTCTCATTCTTGTGTAATTGTTGGCTCCGCCGCAGCAGAGCCTTTCCAAAATTTAGATTTAGGCCACACCTCTCGGTGAGCCAGACCGAATGTGTACCTCAAATTTGGAACCCGCAGGTTGACGATGTGGGAAAGTCATTCAGGCGGAAGGACCACTGCACAATACACTCGCCGTATTTATCAATGTAGAAGGATTTCTTTCATGAATAAATTTATTTAGAAATATTTAATTAACCACGAGATCAATTCTATTACTTGTGTAATTGTTGGCTCCGCCGCAGCAGAGCCTTTCCAAAATTTAGATTTAGGCCACACCTCGGTGAGCCAGACCGAATGTGTACCTCAAATTTGGAACCCGCAGGTTGACGATGTGGGAAAGTCATTCATGCGGAAGGACCACTGCACAATACACTCGCCGTATTTATCAATGTAGAAGGATTTCTTTCATGAATAAATTTATTTTAGAAATATTTAATTACACACGAGATCAATTCTCATTCTTGTGTAATTGTTGGCTCCGCCGCAGCAGAGCCTTCCAAAATTTAGATTTAGGCCACACCTCTCGGTGAGCCAGACGAATGTGTACCTCAATTTGGAACCCGTAGGTTGGCGACGTAGGAAAGTCATTCAGGCGGAAGGACCACTGCACAATACACTCGCCGTATTTATCAATGTAGAAGGATTTCTTTCATGAATAAATTTATTTTAGAAATATTTAATTAACAGACGAGATCAATCCTCATTACTTGTGTAATTGTTGGCTCCGCCGCAGCAGAGCCTTTCCAAAATTTAGATTTAGGCCACACCTCTCGGTGAGCCAGACCGAATGTGTACCTCAAATTTGGAACCCGCAGGTTGACGATGTGGAAAGTCATTCATGCGAAGGACCACTGCACAATACACTCGCCGTATTATCAATGTAGAAGGATTTCTTTCATGAATAAATTTATTTTAGAAATATTTAATTAACAGACGAGATCAATTCTTATTACTTGTGTAATTGTTGGCTCCGCCGCAGCAGAGCCTTTCCAAAATTTAGATTTAGGCCACACCTCTCGGTGAGCCAGACCGAATGTGTACCTCAAATTTGGAACCCGTAGGTTGACGATGTGGGAAAGTCATTCAGGCGGAAAGAACCACTGCACACTACACTCGCCGTATTTATCAATGTAGAAGGATTTCTTTTCATGAATAAATTTATTTTAGAAAATATTAATTAACACACGAGATCAATTCTCATTTCTTGTGAATTGTTGGCTCCGCCGCAGCAGAGCCTTTCCAAAATTTAGATTTAGGCCACACCTCTCGGTGAGCCAGACCGAATGTGTACCTCAAATTTGGAACCCGCAGGTTGACGATGTGGAAAGTCATTCATGCGGAAGGACCACTGCACAATACACTCGCCGTATTTATCAATGTAGAAGGATTTCTTTCATGAATAAATTTATTTAGAAATATTTAATTAACACACGAGATCAATCCATTTCTTGTGTAATTGTTGGCTCCGCCGCAGCAGAGCCTTTCCAAAATTTAGATTTAGGCCACACTCTCGGTGAGCCAGACCGATGAATGTACCTCAAATTTGGAACCCGCAGGTTGACGATGTGGGAAAGTCATTCAGGCGGAAGGACCACTGCACAATACACTCGCCGTATTTATCAATGTAGAAGGATTTCTTTCATGAATAAATTTATTTTAGAAATATTTAATTAACAGACGAGATCAATCTTATTACTTGTGTAATTGTTGGCTCCGCCGCAGCAGAGCCTTTCCAAAATTTAGATTTAGGCACACCTCTCGGTGAGCCAGACCGAATGTGTACCTCAAATTGGAACCCGCAGGTGGCGACGTAGGAAAGTCATTCAGGCGGAAGGACCACTGCACAATACACTCGCCGTATTTATCAATGTAGAAGGATTTCTTTCATGAATAAATTTATTTTAGAAATATTTAATTAACACACGAGATCAATCCTCACTTGTGTAATTGTTGGCTCCGCCGCAGCAGAGCCTTTCCAAAATTTAGATTTAGGCCACACCTCTCGTGAGCCAGACCGAATGTGTACCAAATTTGGAACCCGCAGGTTGACGATGTGGGAAAGTCATTCAGGCGGAAGGACCACTGCACAATACACTCGCCGTATTTATCAATGTAGAAGGATTTCTTTCATGAATAAATTTATTTAGAAATATTTAATTAACAGACGAGATCAATCTCATTACTTGTGTAATTGTTGGCTCCGCCGCAGCAGAGCCTTTCCAAATTTAGATTTGCCACACCTCTCGGTGAGCCAGACCGAATGTGTACCTCAAATTTGGAACCCGCAGGTTGACGATGTGGGAAAGTCATTCATGCGGAAGGACCACTGCACAATACACTCGCCGTATTTATCAATGTAGAAGGATTTCTTTCATGAATAAATTTATTTTAGAAAATTTAATTAACAGACGAGACATCCTCCTATTACTTGTTGTAATTGTTGGCTCCGCCGCAGCAGAGCCTTTCCAAAATTTAGATTTAGGCCACACCTCTCGGTGAGCCAGACCGAATGTGTACCTCAAATTGGAACCCGCAGGTTGGCGATGTGGGAAAGTCATTCATGCGGAAGGACCACTGCAACAATACACTCGCCCTATTTATCAATGTAGAAGATTTCTTTCATGAATAAATTTATTTTAGAAATATTTAATAACACACGAGATCAATTCTCATTTATGTGTAATTGTGGCTCCGCCGCAGCAGAGCCTTTCCAAAATTAGATTTAGGCCACACCTCTCGGTGAGCCAGACCGAATGTGTACCTCAAATTTGGAACCCGCAGGTTGGCGACGTAGGAAAGTCATTCAGGCGGAAGGACCACTGCACAATACACTCGCCTATTTATCAATGTAGAAGGATTTCTTTCATGAATAAATTTATTTT